>CM024590.1:43922040-44009719 GCA_014182565.1 Eucalyptus marginata | reverse complement strand
AAATTGCCACCCCTATTTGGATTAAAATTCCTATCGAAGTACACCGAATCTGCGGGGATCAATGTTTAGGAACAAAATTCAGTTTTACTTTATTATTCAAGGCTGTCTAGGTAAGAGGTCATGTTCAGGAAAAAGAGCGCTTTCCTTGCACACCTCCAAGTCTGTGAGACAGGGACTAGGAGAATGAACAGAACTCAATGGAGGTCCTCCATGGAGCCGGAGGGCTTGGACGAGGGCTGCTAATGGTTTCTCCCATGGCATTAGCCCTAGATGCTTCTCTCTTCCGCTTTCTCCTTCTCTATTTCAGCTGCAGCAATCCTGCTCTGGTATCTGGAAATCATGCCTTCTAAGTACTCAATCCGGTGATTCGCCTCATCCAATTTCTCTTGCATAAGAGCCAATTCCATCTTTGTCCTATCATGCCTATCTTGTTATGCAGACCATATCCATTAGATGACGCTCAGGCATGTTGGCCATCCACACCTTGGCCTCCAGCTCCTCCACCTGCTTACGCAGCATGATGGCCACATCATCTGCCTTCTTGAGGCTGCTGGCCATTTCTTCAGCATGAAGGTCGTGCTGCCTCTTTAGCTCACCAATGCCACCGATGCCCTATCAATGCAAAGACCAGAAGTTCGACATGACCTTCAGGAGCGTGCACCGGGATGATGTCAAGCACAAGGATAAAATAAGGTTTACTCACTAAATGGAGGTGGAGGACTGCAGAGTCATAAAGCTGATCGTGCCCTTCCAGTCCCTTCTCCTCCATATTTTTCATGTCTTTGGGAAGGCAAGCTCCCCCAGAAATGCTCGAGTGTGCTGGCATGTCCGCGAGACTCTTGGCCCAACACATGTGCGGAGACAATGGGGCAGAAGAAAACGGAAGTTCGGGTGTGTGTTCAGGAGGGGCTTGCATCTGATCTGACGTTCTATGAGATGGATGTGAGACTGTGGAGGATGAAGGTTGAGCCTTGGAAGCAAGAGTGAGAGACAGAGGAGGAAGAGGACGAGAAAGAGGTGATGCTTCCACTTGAGATATGGAAGAATCGGCTTGTCCTGGTGGTGGCTGGTCTTCTTGCGGCTTCTTTGACTGTTCAGGTTGCTCTTCAGATATCTGATCTCTTCTTTCCCGGTCAGCTCCTTGATGAGATGCTCACTGCACATGTTTAAAAAGAAGAGGATTAAAAATGACAAGGCGAAGGAACTTAACGGAGGATTATTAAGAATATCATGTCCGAAAGCCACATTTTGCCAGGACAAGGCTGATTTAAGCTACTGACATAACCTAGAGTTGAATAAGAGTATTGCAACCATCGCACCCACAGAGAGGGATCAGGAGATGTGAGCCCTGGTGACTCATCCAAGTATTTTTCCCCTCTTTCTCTTGCAAGAATCATCGGCCTTCTGGAATCTGGACCAGAAGCACTCAATCCAATTACACAGAGGAAGCATACCTTAACAAGACTGGCCGGTGAATACTTGGTCCTTCTGATCCCTGAAACCGTTTTCGACTTAACAAGAGTAATTTTCATGTTCGTTGAATCGATCGCTTTCAGCACGCACCAGTTCCTCCGGAGATTTCAATGTTAAAAGAACTCGACTTTTTATGCCTTACTCTACACATATTAAGGGTGTATGTTGATGTATGCACGCACCTATTGTAGTCGCCAAGCCCCTGCTCATAATCTTTGAGTTGCGAAATTTCTTCCGCAGTAGTTTCATCACAGCAGTTGGATCAATGCCATCACCAACGAGCTCGAACGTCTCTTCCAATTCGTTACATGCAACAGACTCTACACCTGTACAGGACAAGCAAAAATGAACGGTTGGAAGAGAGCGTTCAAATCGAAAAAGGTTCCGTCTCTCTCAAATTTACAGGAAACTTGGCGGATCGAGTTCGACGCTAAGATAGAAGCTCGACCGAGAAAAATGAATGTCCGCAGAGGAAAGAAGGCGCTACCTGGATGGCGTCGCAGTAATTTCAAGGCTTTCGTCCTAGTTTTGCTACGGCAGTAAGACTTCCGGTCCAATTTAAACACCAATATCGATTTCTGCCCAAGTAGGCATATTCCACCTCTATTAGGCCAGATATATTTCCATTAACTTTTAACTAGAAAGGATCTATGTTGGTCAGGAAGTACTCACCTTCCCTCCGTTCTGGGTGTCGGAAGCAGTGATGGCCGGAGAGGAAGGCGCAATGAGCACCATCCTCGGGGAAAATCGGCGAAGGAATCGATCTCAATCGCTCCTGAGATTGACGGGAATTAGGATCCGCGGCCACGGCAGCGTACGAGGTGATGGGAGTTTCAGCATGCGGGGCACGCTCTCGGATTCTTATATACGGAAAGAGAGGGAGGGACCGTGCTTTTGCGAAGAAATTGCGCAGTTCACAAATACGCGCTGTCGACCTGGTGGGACATTGGTGCTCCTGAAGTTGTCCGTGGGCAATGGGCATCGTGCCCTCGCATTCCGAAACTTTGCTAGGGACAAAAACATAAAATTTAACTTAATAATAAAAGAGCCGGTTCGCTTGTTATTTTTTTGAGAAAGTTTGAAATTAATTTTTACGTTCCTACTAAAATTTAACTTAGTAATAAATGTGTGGATTTTGCTCCGAAATGAAATCGACGACGAAATACCTTTTAATATATTCAAAAGCAATATGTGAATCAACAAAGGTTCTGAAAGATCATTTTGTGGATTTTAGACAAAAAGGCAAATGCCAAGAAATTTAAAAATATGAAAACTGACACTGGCCCACTGAACTCCGGTCAAGTCAGAGCTGGGCCTTTGCCTTTTCATCGCCAATCGCTGCAATCACGGCAAACCGTGTAAATAATGGAAAAATTGTAAGAAGATAAAGATGAGAAATAAATTTGCAAAGAACAAGTTATGTGATTGATCGAGGATTACAAAAAAGATGATGTGGCTATTTGTAGCCCACATTCGATCGCTTCGAATAGTTATGAAATTTAAAAAGCAAAAATTATCCCCAAAAATCCTAAATCCATTACACTTTGACAATTTAGCCCTAAACCTTTTAATTTTATCAATTAAATCTTAAATATTTTCATTTTTTTATCAATTGAGTTCATATGGCCAGTTTTGGCTAGAAATTGTTAATATAGATGCTGACTGTCCTCCGTCATATGACTGGCATTAACTTGAACAACTTTTAATAATAATTTCTTCTCGAAACTAAACCGACCGAAATTGACTTAACTCTAGCAATAACAAGCCAATACAACATCGCAACAAGTAAATATAACGCTGAAATGATAAGGAGACAAATGCCAACAATAACACAAGGATTTGACATGAAAACCTAATGCGGGAAAAATTACAGATCGTCCGAAAACTTTCACCTATCACTAAAAATAGTATGACACACAAAGTGTTCTTCTCTAGTCACATATTAGAAACTCAATATCAACAATACAACTATATTTTCTCACCACAAAGATAGATTAAAAATAAACGGAGCAAGAAAATCCTAATCATGATCGGAGAATTCGGAGGAGGTTCCTAACTCGTAGCTCTCGGTCTTATGAATAACGTGTTGAAATTTGAGTCAATTTCATCAACATTTAGCCTTTGAATTGAGACTGCGAAGTTGCAACCCTTTTACTTCATTCTCGACTGTTCTCTTCTCTCTCGGTGAACTCTGACTATTCTCGCTCTTATCTCTTCTTGGTCTCTCAGGCACACGCGAAAGTAACTCACCTTTTCTTCTAGCTTTTGACTTTTTGACCCTTTTTTTCTTTTTATCTTATATTAATGTCATCTGGGCCCACAAGAGGTGGACCCAGCCAACAAAGTTTAACGACATGAACATGAGTTATTCCGAACCACATGTATCGTCGACATTAGTTACCTGGATATTTCCTAGCCTGACTTGTTCAACATAAGTTAACTGAAATGACAAACTTTGGCTTAAATTCACACTTGTTGGATTGGTGTGTGTCGTCTTTCTCATTAGATCTATCAAAATGAGTTATAGACTCATTTCTTAAACAATATATAATGTAATGAGTTATTATATGGATTTGTTATATTCGGTAAATAAGTCATAAACGGATTTACAACTTATTTAAACTCAACACGCCTTTAAGACTCTCTTTTCATTATCTCTTGCCTTCACTTGATTTCACCCCACTCACTTCGCACTTTTGCCTTAGTTTGGACATGAGTTTTCTTAAATTTGATCAAAACAGCTTAACTGTGTCTTTTTATTTGTCGTGATTAAATGTATCTGGATCATTTTCAACCCGACCACCTATTTGACGGGTCAAAAATGACCTAACCACTTGTTTGACGGTCAATTTCTCACCAAATTTTTAAAAACATAAATATATTCCACCGGTGTGGAATTCATTGTCATTTGCGGATCGAATGGATGACATAGCCATTGGCAGGTTTACCTTCACTTTCCATAATCAACATAGATCTTCTTCACACTAGAAATTTTTCACTAATTCTTGGATTCACACGCATAAACCACGCGCATACATTTGCTGAAAATTTCAAAGCGAGTGCTTGGTTGAAGTGACGAGAAGACCGGGCCATAAATTCAGGATCCTTCATCTTCAATCTAAGCGAAAGACATTTTTGACCCTGCCAGCGATGTCGATATGTCATTGAGAAACCTCCACATTGACTGGAGCACAATATTGGCGCGCAATAGTTTGTCGTGCTTTTAATCTGTTCAGTTAGGATTTGCAGCAGGATCCGCCCACTTGCCTTTTCTATGGGTAAACAAATTCTTTAATTAAACAAAGGGAAAAAGGAAAGGAAAGGGAAGACACTCGATCGTGTTCTTACTACCTAGGTAACATATGGGAAAAATAGTTACCAAGAAATTGGATCATAGTTTAGGCGCGGGCCTCTCAAATAAACTCTTATGGTTTCCGTCTTCTTCTTTTTTTCAAAGTATTGAGATTTAAAGGTAGCTCCTACGAGGACTCAAACACTCCCATTTGGGTTGATCCTCCTAACACTCTATCGCCAAAAAATTAAAGAAAAAAACTCAATTTGGAGGATATATTACTCATCTAACCCCAAACATTCCCAATTGGATTTTTTTTCCTCAAATATACTGCTTATTATACAAATGTTGAATTCATGGCAAACGTGTAAATTAATAATTTTTTGGAAAATTTTTAAATAAGACTTGAAGTGCTATCATTTTCTTAAATAAGGATCTAAAATAACTCTAGTGTCAACTAATATATATCTCAAAGAAGAGCTTAACTCACCGGTTGATAAGGACCATCTAGCTCGCTGGCGTCTTTCTACGCCGAGTCTCCGCAAATTGTCTAGCAAGAATAATACGCACACTCGAGAACTGAACTTTTATGTAATGATTAAAGTGATTTTATTTAATCTCCACCGTTAAAATTTAGTGTACAGGCGACGTGGGCACACACTTGCAGTAACGAGAGAAAAAAAAAAGAAAGGAAAAAGAAATAATCAAGTTATAGGTTTTTTGAATACTAGACAAAGTAATCGCGAATAATGCCTAACGAAGTTATTTGTCTTTATAATTTAAAATAAAAGAAAAAGAAGGGAAAATTGTTTAATGAAAGGATCAATTCCTCCGAATCCTCTATATTTGGGTCGATTTAAAGGAATTTAAAAATACTCGTAAAATTAGAACGCTCAAGATTGTCCTAATTCCGTCATTGCTTCACCCTCCGTATCCAAACCCAACCGCACCTTCAAAATCCTCTTCTTTTCCACCCCGATATCCTCCCTTGCTGAGAGCATAAAAAGGACTATCGCTACGTATGCAAAGTCGTGATAGGCACCTTCATGTTTTGATCACCCCTTTAAATTTCGATTCATGTCTTACCCAGTCTCTGTAATTTATGAATCATTTCATAGGATTGAGCAAGCCGTGCAGTCCTCGATATCGAGTGTACATCCGAGATGGCGCGAGTGTGAGAGGTTGAGCCGCTTCACATTCCTAAAGAGTACGTTTGTTTCACGAAAAACTTAATGATAAAGGAAAATACTTTCCGAGAAAGCATTTTCTAAAAATATGGTTTGTTTTCCTTTGTTTGGTGATATATAATTAAAAATGTTTTTTATCGTTTGAATCCCATTAAAAAATAATTTCGCACTTCATCACGGAAAAAAATGAATTTTTAATTTTAAAAAATTCAAATTTTTAATATTGTTGTTTTTTTTTTTACTTTTATTTTCTTTCTTTTTATTTCCTTTTTCTCTTTTCCTTCTTCTTGTCCTTCACTCCTTAGCTTCCTCATGCCATCCCTTCTACTTCATCGTTCCTAGTTGGCTTACAAAGGGTGAGCTCTAGCTATCGTCGGAGGTGACGAGCTCATCAGCTGGCCGCTAAAGGCTATGAGCTCGCCCAATCTGGCGAGGCTTGAGCCTCATCGAATGGAGGCCACAAGCTCACCCAGGTCAGCGAGGTTTGAGGCTCATCGACCTCGGGCAAGCTCAAGCCTTGTTGTCGAAGGCCATGAGATCTCTCAATCGGTGAGGCCGGAACTCACCGGCCATCCTTGTGGCCGGTGATGGGTGGAGAAGAAACAAAAGGAAAAAAGGAAGAAAAGAAAAGAAGGAAATTTGAATTTTTATTTTTATTTTTATTTTTTAAAATGTTTTCAAAATTTTAATTTAAAAAAAAAAATAAAAATTTCAATTTCAATTTTTTAAAAATATATTTTTATAAGAATAATTGTTTGTAAACCAAACATCAAATCTAAGCTTTGATAGATTCGGAAAACGTTTTCCGGTCCTTTCAAAGGGGAAATCATTTTCCTAAATCTAAGTTTTGTTAGGAAAACGTTTTCTGTTGACTCATTTTCCTGAGTGAACCAAACGCCGGAAAATGAGGAAAATGTTTTCCCCGAAAATGTATTCCGCAAAACAAACACACCTAATATGAAATTTCACGGAACATGCTACGCAACATTTACAAGTTCCATGAATCCGCTGCTTCGACAAAGCAAAGCGCTAAACCATAACGCTCTTCGAAGAATTTTCGAGAGTGCGCCACTATTGCACCAAATGAATGAATTAGCTCTTGATGAACGACAAATTCTGTAAAATGAGTTTTTGACCAAGACAAAGGAGAGAAGAAGAAAAAATGTAAAGTCAAAAGAAAAGGAAAAAAGTGGGCTTCAGCTCAATTATAAGGAAAAGCAACGTTGAGAGAGAAGTCGGAGAGCTCGCAAAAGGAAATGAGAGGAAAAGGGGGAGAAAGAAAGAAGAAAGAGGAGAGAAGGAAAGGGGGGTTTTGCATGTGCCTTCCGTGGATGCCTGGTCAAGCCGGCTCAATTACGTACCACGAATGTTTGGTCAAGCCAGCTCAATTACGTATCATAATATCCAATAAGTGCTTGTGCTCGTCATTCATCCAATCGAAGAAATTTTAAAGTTAGATCGTATATTCGAAGTTTTCTGAATTTAAGTTGTGAAGTCTGATTTTTGAAATTTGAGCTTTGGAATTTCACGAAAATTGTGGATTATGTCGTTATAAAGCTGTGGGTTCAATGGTTGTCAATTTGGAGCAATAGTTTGGTCAAAGCGAAATTTTGAGGTTTAGTGTGCGAGTTTCGCATTATGTTGAGGTTTAGATAATCGTTTCGAGTGAGCGATTTGTTGGCATGCAATAGTCATCTTGTTAGCTTTTAGGCATAATTTCACCGTGTCATAGTTGAGGTAGAGTTTTACTCGATTTTAACATTGTTTCTCGTTTAATTGTTAGGATCGTGAGTTTGACGATTCAAGTAACATTTGTTGTTTGATCGTAGGCATTCCAAGGTAAGTGATACTATCTTTTCTTTAATTTTGTAAACTCATATTTCGATAATGAAATGGATTAGTTATATTATAAGTTAAGAACGAGCATATTTCTTGCATATATTGGATCAACGACCATTTGTGTATTGGATATGGAAATGTTATCTTTGAATTATAGTCTGAATTGACTGCCTACAAATGGGTTCACAAAAGGAAAAACCTACAATTAGTCATTGACTTATAATATGGTTTATAAAATGTTATATACTAATTTGTGAACCGGTTTACAAAATGGAGTTTGAAATAGTTTGGGAAATGCATTGCGATATGAAAATGGTTTCTGGATTGTTATGGATGTTGTTGTGGACTGGTGTTATTATTCATTATCACTGTGAGCCCAATAGCTTGTGGGTATGCATACAAGTTAGGATATCCTTGTAGATCAACCACCAATAATATAGATGAAGACCTTGCTAATGGGGGAGTTTTGCCGCCTTATCACAAGACGTTATGTGTAAGCATGGTTGATATTTGAATACGAGTTTGATCAATGGATAGACAAATGACATATGATTCAAGATTAGCCAGTAGAATGGACTATTGACGTGTGATTTTGTTGAGATTAATCAACGGAATTGACTATTAATGCTTATCATAATATTATTGATTTAACGCATGTTTTTTAATTTCTATAACTCATTTTTATCTTACTATAATTGAGATAAATGAGTTTTGATATTGTTTTGTAAAGTGCAATATGGGTGCTCGATCTATTTAAAAGAGGCATACTACTCGCTAAGCTATGATTATTCATTTTAGGGAAAAAGCCACGAAAAACCCTGAACTTTGCCAAAGTGACACATTTACCCCAAACTTTTTTTTGTGACGTGAAAAACCCCAAACTTTTCAAACCGTGACACATTTACCCCATCAAGGGCATTTTTGTCTTTTTATTCTGTTTTTTCCTTTTTCTTTTTCTTTTTCCCTTTTTTCTTCTTCTTCCCCGCCGGCCATGGCGGAGCCGGCGGAGGGAAGCCGGCATCCGGCGAGGTCGCCCTCGCCCGGCGACGGCGAGGGACGGCGTCGGGCGAGGTGTCCCTCGCCCCGGATCGCGAGGGCGTCCGCCCTCGCCCGACGCGGGCGATGGGCGGGACGGCCCTTGCCGGATCTGGCGAGGGCGGGGACACCCTCGCCCGACACGGGCGGGCGGCCCTCGTTGGCGTCGGGCGAGGACGGCCCTCGCCCAACCCGGCCGAGGGCCGCCCTCGCCCGACACGGGCGAGGGCAGCCCTCGCCGGACGCCGGCGGAGGGGAAGAAAAAGAAAAAAAAAAAAAAAAAAAAAAATTTTAAAAATGAAAAGACCAAAATGCCCTTTAATTTTGGGGTAAATGTGTCACACGATGAAAGTTTAGGGTTTTTTGTGTCACAAAAAATAGTTTGGGGTAAATGTGTCACGGTTGGCAAAGTTCAGGGTTTTTCACGTCACAAAAAAAGTTTGGGGTAAATGTGTCACTTTAGGCAAAATTCAGGGTTTTTCGTGGCTTTTTCCCTTCATTTTATTTATCTTTTGTGTTTTTTTGGTCCCTTGTTAGTGCATGTTAGTGTGAGAGCATTATTGTGGGGATTTTTGATATTGTTTTGTAAAATACAATACTAAGTGCTCGATCTACTTAAAAGAGGTATACTACTCACTAGGTTATGATTGCTCAATTTATTTATCTTTTGTGTTTTTCAGGTCCATTGGTTAGTGCATGTTAGGGTGAGAGCGATATCGTGTGGACTTTTGAGAGTTGGATTTTATATAGTTGGAGATTGCATCCTTTGGATAAAAGGACAACCGTGTCATTACCTCTATTTCTATAGGATTAGGGGTGTGACAAATTCAATTAGTAATTAACAATATCGAATCAATTGATACGCACTCAAGTATTATCAAGTTGATGCTAGCGCTAAGTTATTATTATCTCATTCTCATGTCATGTAATGACGAGAAGGGTTCCTACAACATTTACCTTGCATTCAAAATAAATTTTGGGGAACTCTTGCCAAAATGCTACCATTGATATAGGAGTTACGGGACAGACCCCAAAAAATAAATATAGGAGTTACGGGCACACAAGGATCGGCCCCAATATGGCAAAGCCCAAGTTGCAACAACAGCGGCTACATTATAAGATCACTCTTGTCCCGTCTTCTAATGCTTGAACAGAAACTAAAATAATTAAAATCTGAGGCCTTTTTAGTCCTATATTTTCTTTTTTTGTCTGATTATAATCTCTATTCTCTAACTCTCAGACCTGTTTGAATTTGGTCAGAGGAGGAGGTTCTGAGTACATAACGAAAGCTACCTTGAATTTGCGTCATTATTTTTGTAGCATGAAGGCCTGAGTTTTTTGGGAAATTCTTTAGTTACCTTAACCGCTAATTATCTTGGTCACGCCATTACATTGCAATTTAATTCGAGCAAGCACAACAATCGTGGCATGAAGTCATAGGTGATTCCAGCTTCCTGACTCTTGATCGAATTTAATTCGGCCCCAAACACTTGTGCCACGTGACCGGCATTCAAGGACACTTTGCTATCTCTAATAATATTAGTTACATCACCGAATATTGTTGCTCGGCCTGCGCCGTGCTTAGAATTGTAAATCCATGTTCGGTGCATGGGAGGATTGTGGGCTAAAATTCAGGAGAGTAATAATTTTGGGAACTAAAATATAGATTTCTAGAGATAGGGGGCGAAACTTCAAAAGAGAACCATTAAAAGTATATACAACTTCCTCACGTGTTAGAATAGTTCCAACTATACTGTCTCATTGCACAAACAGAAAAAAAGAACTAGCTTCGCCATTGTTTCACTCGAACATTTGGCACGACAACGATCCCAGAAGTTCGAATTGCCGCCTATTTGAATTCAATTTCCTAACGAAGCACCCAAATCTACCGGATGAATATTTAGAAAAACATTCCTAATCTTCTTATTATTCAAGGTTGTCTAAATGAGTGGGAGGGGTCAAGATAAGGAGCGCTTTCCTTGCCCACCTCCTGGTTTGTCGGACAAGGACTAGGAAAAGGATCAAAACTCAGGGAGGCACTCCTTGGAACCGCACGGCTCGGACGAGGTGTACTCATGCTAGCCCTACACGCCCTCTCTTCTGCTTTCTCCTTCTCTATTTCGGCCACAACAATCCTGTTCTGGTATCTGGAAACTGCAGCTTCAAAGTACTCAATCCGGCGATTTGCCTCGTCCATTTTCTCTCGCATAAGAGCCAATTCCCTCTTCGTCCCAACATGCCTATCCTCACTCACACGGAGCATATCCATCAGACGACACTCCGACATGTTGGCCATCGACAACTTGGCCTCAAGTTCCTCCACCTGCTTACGCAGCATGATGGCAGTGTCGTCCACCTCCTTGAGGCGGCTGGCTTGTTCTCCAGCACGAAGGTCGTAATGCCTCTTGAGCTCACCAATGCCGTTGATGCCCTATCAAAGCAAAAACCAGAAGTTCGACGTAACCTTCAGGAGTGTGCACGGGATGATGTCAAGTACAGCAAGAATAAAAGTAAGGTTCACTCACTGAAAGGAGGTGGTGGACGGCAGATTCGTAAAGCTTATCATGCCCTCCCATGAGCGAAGCTAGTTCTATAAGTTTGCAATAAGCCATCATTGTTCCTGAAGAATGAACTAAGAAAAGGAAAAACAGACGTGACAGATGTGACACTTACCTCATCAACAAGTTGTATAAGTGTAATATCTGATTTCTGACACTTGTCGTTCAGGAATGCATTTTCCTTCTTGAGATCCTTTATTGATTTGGCCATCTGAGTTTGTGGTCCACATTGAAAAAAGAATTATGATCAAGTCCAAGTAGTAGATATGCTGATCTGGTACATAGAAAATAAAATAATATCGTTAGTTAGGTGTCATATAACTCATACCTTCTCGATCTCATGCTTAAATGTTTCAAAGACTTCATTGCTCTTTGCCAATGCATCCTGCACAATAGAAACAGATTTGACAACCCAAGATGAGTTTGCTTTTTGACGGATAGCATTAATACGAAGAAAACCTTCGAGAGTGAAAGGAGATAGGAAGCGGAAGGTAATTTTCCTAGAATGTATCTATTCACTTCACAGGATCCAGCAGATAAATAAGAGGCAGAACACTCATGAACAAAAGGAAGGTGCAAAACAAGCTAGTAAACGATGCATAAAATTAGTATCCAATGCCAAACAGTTTAGGTATCTCACCAATTGGAACTTTCGGTAAGAAGTACTATTCTTGTCCATTTTCCTTTCCCTATCCTATTGTGGTATAAGACAATGCCCAGTGGCTCCAAGAGCAGCAAGTTTTTGCAGTGCTTAATTTGCCTAGAAAAGGTAGCCCATAGTTTAGCTGCTAGTTTCATGCAGTTGATAAGGAATGGTGTTGCTTGTTCCCTTGTGCTGGGATATATCTTGAGTTGTTTGTTGTCATTGCTTGATTGCTGGTTTATGTACTTGTTTCCTAAGGTAGGAGTTGGGTTGCTAGAGGTTTTTCCTATGGAGTTGTACGATAAGTTACTTGGCTTGTAGTGGTGTTTGCCTCCCATTAATTCAGCAGCAATGAGAATGCTTAACTTACCCATAAGAGAAACAAAGCAGCCCATAGTTGGCCAACAATTCTCACGTTTCCAAAAGAAGCATGTTAACACTTGATAGTACGCTTGTGTCAATCTCAAATATAACATCTAAAAATTTGGCTGTTATGAAATTAACCCAGTTAAAACAAGGAAAAAGTAACAGCAAAGCCGCCTCATAAGAACAGTGCTAAGATCCACCTGAAGAATGCATGCAGCAAAAGAAAGCTACGGTTGGCATTATTTCACATATAACAAATTAATTGAACAGTGAGGATCAGTGCAATCCAAGTCAAACAATAGAATGAAATCTAGCATCCAATCATGCCTCATACAAACAGTCCAAGTTATATGAATACCATCCAATGTAGAAGTTCCTTGCTTTAGGCACTTCCTTAAGGCAAAATAACTGCCATTAGGCAAAGACACCTAACTCATGCGACATCATGTGCATAGGAAATTACATGAAATAGGAGAGTAGTCTTTTGACCCATACTTCAAAGGCATGTCCAAATATTCCTTATCGAAAATTTCATACATTGATCTACCAGAACAGATCATTCATTATGAAAATCATATTCTGCCACACAAAACCTAAAACTGGAGATAAACCCTAAAGGGCCTAAACCTAAAAACATTTTCTTTCTACTCCTAGGAGATAGGGCCCGAATGATAACTATTTTGGCAAGAAATTGATTTCTAAAATAAAAATAAATTTTTTATTTATTTCTATTCTTGATTGAATTTCTAAGCGAAAATACGTGTTTGATAACAATATAAAATTTTTGTTTTTGGAATAAAAATTCAGTTGATAACGACACAAGATTTCTCTCTCCCAAGTGGCAGCAAACGACAAGGGGATGGCCAACAAGGTGGGGGTGGCGGTGGACAGGGATCAGCGACGACAACCGGTGATTGGCGATAGCAATAGCCAAAAACCAGCTACCAACAACGGCGGCAAACGGCAGGCAATGGCATTAGTAGTAAAGATGAGCAATAAGAATAGTTTTATTTATTATTTATATTCCAAACCTAAATCTAGAATAAAAAATTGTTTCAGAAATAGGAAAATGAAATTATTTTACCAAACGGATTTTTATTTCAGAAATAAATCAAGAACAGAAAAAAAAATTTCTAAAATAAAAATAAAATGATTATCATGCGCGCTTTTAGAAATGAGTTTCGTTACTCTTTGGAATATTTAAGCATGTGTTTCGTTGAAGTGAACTTAAAAAGTGGAAGAGATGGGATTATCTTGTTTGGTACCAAAACACGTCCGAATCGCCTATCTGCCCCATTCGCGATTTGCTAGGAATCCACGATCCTTCGTGTCTCCCGTCTTCGTTAAGACACCTCTGCATGAGTCGTGCTTTTCATCCCGTTTGGCATGGATTCGTTGCAGGATGGGCTCCGATTACGGTCCTATGAGAAAATGAGGCCCTGTACTTCATGAACTAAGCTGAAATAGGTGATCCAGCTCGAGCTAAGGCCTACCCAAAATTGCATGGGTTCGCTTTCTGGGCCTCGTTGTTTCATTCATCAGAAACGATGAAATTCCAGCCCACTTCATATGAACATCCGAGAATTAATCCTGACCCGAGACTGCAGTTACTCATCCTTTGCTTTCTTGTTTTTTGCGGTTTAGCTTGATTTTTTCCATTCCTTCAATACGTATGTCCACACTTCAAAGAACCTTGTCGGCCAATTTGGCAACCATTTTCACGACTCCGTTTATCCTGCCAAAAACAAATGAATTTTGCAGAAGATAATTTTTAAAAAGGGATTACTTATATTGCATCGTCTACAAAGATAGTTACACCTAATTTGTTGCGATATAGTGAAAAACATTATTCATTGACTAATTATTTCAAGTCATTCAAGCGATCATTTAAAAAAAATTAAAACATTTATTTTTTGTGAAATAAACAAAATCACTACTTTTCCTTTTTTATTTTTTCCGTTGTGCCCCATGCAAATCAATGCCGAAACAATAAGCACTTCCGATCGAGTGAGTTCATAGCCATTAAAAGCGTGCCATGATTAGTTTTACCTTATCTCGTGTTCTACAGCTCATTATCGTTGGCATGGAGCATTATCATAAGATGGGCCAAACAAAGAAGAGGGCAAGCCACTAGGAAAACCGAGAAAAAGAGGAACTCATAAGTGACTTTCGATTTGTCACGTCAGAGTCCAATTTCTCATTTATAGATGATTACTTTAATTATGCGGATATTGATTATGGAAACTTATCTCTTCGAAGAGAAGCTTCCTATATCCATTGTCTGTAGCCCCGCCCTCTTGGCATTGTCGATTTCATAAGAGACCGTGGCGCAACAATTTTTGTCCACTCAAATCCATTTTGTATTGCCAAAAATTTGTAAATTCTCTCTTGTCTTGTCTTTTTCAGAAACGATGAAGCTCCACGCAATTTTATTTGAGTGTTAAAAGAACACATGGTTATCTTTTATCATTATCATTGCCATGGAGGTTAATTATAAGATGAGCCAAAACAAAGAAGAGGGCAAGCCATTCGAGACAAACCCATCTCTGTCCCTTATTAGATTAAATCGCCCCTAGGAAACCATGTCGGACCGATTAAGTATTGCGTCCACATCAGTAATCAAGCAATGGCCAATGTATTATAATAACAGGGTGGAAAATACAATAAGGAGGCTGAATAATTACAGGCGGCGCAAGAGTCAAGGGAACTGGTGAACGAAAGTGAACCTAATCCTCCTGCAGAAGAAATAAAATAGCCATAGATAAAGGACCTATCTATCCGGACCCTGAACAAAAATTAAAAACCCGTCTCAACCACCAGGCCAGGTCTAAAGAAAAAGAATGAGGAATGAGCTCAGCCCCCGCCACCCAATTCCATGGCCAAGTCTCCACCAAACGCTGTCGTTTATTGACTTGGTTAGAAGGTTCTCTCTCCTTCTAGTACCCCGTGGGGAAATCGCACTCCCCGTATTCTGCAACACAGAATCAGCAAAACAAGGATATCAGCCATGGAAAACTGTTCGGTTCTTTGCTCCCACAAGAAAAGCAAAGTTTCTTCTCGCATTAGGGACGAATGACGACGTGTTGCCTCGAGCTTGGTGTCGAAGGAAAAAGTCAAACAAGCTATGGACATCAGTCCAATGCGATTCCGAATCGGTTGAGAAAACGCACGACTCGATCGCTGACGATGATCGGGCCATGCGGGTCCGGATGTCCCGATCACGACTCAAAGCTACAGTTATACTACGACCCACGTTGAGAAGGAAGACGGAGAAATTGAAAATCATGATATCACCGCAAAACAAAGTGTAGAATGTCGAAAACAAAACATGTTTTCTCATGATGCCGCTTTTCTCTGTCCGCCGGTTTTAGAACCATACTGAGGAAAAATCAAATTTTCCACGTCATCGGAAATTAAATAGAGTGAAGAGAAATCTAGAGGTACGTCACTTGATTTTATATAGGCGAAACAAAACCCGACCGTAGTTTACTTATGAAGGACCCTTTTCTAAGAGGAGACGCATGACTTTGGCAAGTGAATGCACGAGGCGTGCAAGTTTCGCTCCATGCCCAATCAGCAATGTGGAAGCGAGGAAAATTTATGGGATTAGGTATGGACGTGGGAGTGTTAAGCCACCTAATGCATTCGAGTCTCGATCTTTTCCAATCTGACGAAATTGGACAAGATCAATCGTCGGAAATTGACCCGTTAGCATTACTCAAAACATGTTTCAATCTAACGAAAGCTAAAATGCGCAAGAAATCAAAAAACGACGACGGATTGAATTTAACGATATCATTTTTTGCCATGGCGGCATGGCGTGATATGTAAATATCGAAAGAATTAGAGGTGATAGAGCGGCGGTAGCGGTACTCACCGGGGGCTTGCGTCACCACGTAGGCTGCGCCGCCGAAATAGCACGTCCCCGCCCCACGAGCATTCTTCTGGTAATAGCTATTGAACGCGTACGAAGCGTGGGCTTCCAATGTGTTCGGACTGTAACAAGCGGAGCCCTGTTGGATGGGTTGGCAGTCGGCCCCTCCCTTTCCGCAGGCGTAGTCCAGCGCCGCCTGCAGCTTCTCTGCCCCGGCTTTCCCGTTGGCCACGCACCACGTCTGCCCCACGGGGGCCGTCGGGACCTGGGCCTTGCTCGCGTTGTTCACGTCGCTCGCGTTGTTCGCGTCGCTCGCGAGCTGCTCCAACGTGAGCGGTATGCTGTAAACCTTCTGCTCGTCCGGGTAGAACAGCCCGTAGTTCCGCTCCGACGTAGGACCCGGTTTCTGGTTCTCATTGAAAAGTGCAAACAAGTACACATCCATGGTGTTGTTCGGCCTCAACGGCGTCCCGGTCCCGGTCAGGGCCCGCCTCACCAGGTTCCCGTTATATGCTGCCGCATTCGCGGTGCCCGCACCGACTTCATTGGCGTCGCCCTTGGAGGGCCAGCCCGTCTCCGTCACGACCAGCTTGAGGTCGTTGTATTGGACGGCCGACATGGCAGCGTAGACGGCGTCGACCTGGGCGTCGAAGAGGCTGTTGTACTTCAATCCGTTACCGGAATCCACGACGCCGGGATTCTGCTTCAACAGCGCGTAATCCAGCGAGATCTGATCCGAATTGGCCGTGTAAGCGAAAAACGGGTAGACATTAACCATGAGGTACGACCCGGTCTTCCGAAGGAACTGCAACATGGGCTTAATCACGGGCTCGACGAGATCCGACTTGAACGACCCGGAGGAAGTCGGGTACGAAGTCTGGAGCGCGCTCAACGCGATCGGAGAAGACACGGAAATGTCGGAAAGATTGTATTTGACGAGGGAGGCGTAGACGTTGTTCATGGCGGGCACGAGGAAATCAGTGATGTTGTTGGGGGCGGCGAAGACCTCGTTGCCGACCGCGATGGCGACGATCTTGGTGGAGGGGTAGTACTTGGAGATGTTGGACTGGACCCACGAGTCGGTGAACGACTGGGCCGAGGCGGCGGAGGAGAGCTGCTCGTTGGGGAGGGCGACGACGACGCTTATGCCGGAGCCAGAGAGGGCCGTGAGGGCGCCGTCGTAGGTGTCATAGAGCTTGACCAGGGTGATGCCCTGCGATTTCAGGAGCTCCACCACTTTCGCCGGCGGCGGGAGGTCGTCGGCTACGCGGCCCCAGTTCAGTCCGACCGAGCCCGACTCTGCAATAAACGTTAACGACAAGATGATCAAAATCGGGAACGAGGAAACAGAATGAGGCGTCATGCAAAGGATGACAGAATCAGCATCCGAGGAATTATATATGCTCCCGCGCTAAATCTGGAGGCGGGCCGTTTCTGAAATTAACACGTGAATGTCTAAACGAGGACACGACCAATGTGCCCGACAAAAAATTCTCACGTATCACTTCTCTCGTTCTTTAGGAGGAGAGCGGGCGTGGAGGTACTCCTTTTACGAAAGGAGTTTGTTCGATTCATGCACTAGTTTAGAACTAAAAACAGATGAAGGGAGACTTTCATGGAATGGGGAAGAGGCGAGGGCGGGAGGTTACCTGCGAGAGCGAAGATGGACGCGAGGACGAGGAGGCAAGAGAATGCAGGACTCGCCATGGCTCTGTTTCGGACGGTGGAAGCAGAGCGTGAGCTTTGGAGAGGGAGGGAGGGGGGAGGAGATTTTCTGAGGGCCGAATGCCGCACGGCTTTTTTATAGGCACGAGTGAGAGAAGAACTGGTAGGGTAGTGGGAGATGGGCGGGTCCAGAGTGAGGCCCAACGTGGAGACACGTCCTTCCCCCGATCGAGGTTATCAGCTTTTTAGCTCTTTCTGTTGTGAAATTTGGGAATGCATCATCATCCGTAGCTGCATGCTTTCGGCTCGTCGTTCGTGGTGCAACTAACGCGACCCACCACGCCACTCCCACTCCCACTCCCTCCCCTCGCTTGACCGTTTCCGTTTCTGTTTCCATCCGATTTAGAAAGTTTCTCTCCCTCCCTCCTTTCCATCACTCGCGATCTGATTAGGATCTCAGCGACCGGACACGTTTCAGGTCTCCCCACTATTCCCCCCTCAATTAGGACTCCTCAGACGACAGCCACGTGTGCAAGTTTCGCTTAACTAACTCATTACTTCGGTTGCCATTAAAATGATTTGGTGCGTCGGTAAAAAGATCGTGTCTTTTTGGCGAGATTAAAATTCAATTCACATTAGGCGTATATGGGGCTCGCCAACCTCGATTCCCTAGCAAAGTGTAAACTCTCATGGCAACACCAAAATGGAGTCGCTATCGTTGATAGTCTATCCCCGCCCTTTTAACGCACAAGAACTAATAGTTAGCGCAATCAAACATAAACACGCTCCTAATATATCACGTTACATGGACTAGCATTTTTCTTTAGAAATTATTGCATTGTATACTTGTGCTACTACCCCCAAAGAAATCACGCAACAAGATCAACGAGTCTCAAATCGAGTGTGAACGGTAACTTCATTGACCACACCGAATTGTCCCCCCATCTGGGACAGACTTCTCTCTCTGGTGGTGAAAGACATTTAACCCTAACTTTTGGTGGAGCGTGAAGGACAGCAATCTAAATGTGAACGTTAAGGAGATTTGATGTGTCATGATTGAGATTGAGATTGAGAGGGGCCACCGGGCAATTTCATGACGGGTCAGTTTGGGCCACAGGTATTATTGCAGGGCTGGACTTCAGGCCGAAGTCTTGGATTTGAACGAGCAACAATGCTGTTACTGCTAACTATCCGTTACATTTGTTTTCTTTCTAGGGGGTTTCAATTGATTGCTTCCTTGACTTTGCCTTAAAATCTCTTAATTCTCTCTGCAATCTCTGCCCTTTCCCCTCCGGAAAAAATGCTTCGTAATCAAAGGCTCCATCAATTTCCTGCCACTAATCCGTTCACTAGCTCCTGTCTCTGACCTTCGCAAATCCAGTAGCGTTAGAACCAAAAGAACACTGGCGGATCTGCTTCTCTGAAAGTAATAGAAGATTCTCATTCCGATGAAGCCTTTGGTTATACCCAATTGCCGCATCGCAAAGTGATTATCGATGTACCGGATGGTAACATTGTGGAGTGGCTACATAGACTCGCATCATCAGAATTGGAGTAGATGCTTGTGAAAACAATAGCAGCAATGGACGACTTTTGCTTTGAGGTTGTAAGGATAAGAGCGTTTGATGTACTGTCGCTATCAGCAGAAGACAGAAGTAATCAAAGCGTAGTGTCGTGTTTGGGCCTCTTTGTAGCATGCGCCGTTGCTTCCTCCGTTGTCGAGTTGTTCAACTCACTAACATAAATTCTTCATTTCACATTCTCAATAGAAAAAGCCTTAGGCTTTAAGAAATAGCCCAGAAAAGAATAATTAAAGAGAGAGAGAGAGAGAGAGGATGAGCATATTAGCACGTCTGAATTCCCTGATATATCACTGTCAGTAATTTTCGCAAGATGATCGTTGACCGAATCATACAACAGAAAACGAAAGAGGCTTTGGAGATCTCGGGTTGCTTTCTTCTTTCAGTTAAAGAATCTTGATTATGAGTTTATCGGATGTTGAAACTCCGAGAATAGATTGGTGGAGGGAGTTGAGGATTTCGGGTTGGCCAAAAAAGCCAGCTACGCGTACAAAGATTTCCGTCGACCTGCCCAGTTTCGGTGGTGACTGGGCAGCAGGGCGATGAAGCTGGTGAGTGCGGTTGGGAAAAGTTTCAAGAACTCAATCCACCAAACCCTTCCAAAGAAGGTCGCGGTCCTACTTCACGTCGACTTCTTCTCCCCAGTGCAGGATCTGGCAAGGCACGTTCTAGGGGTTAGGGTTTCTTGCACCAACTCGAATAAGTTAATGAGGAAAAGAGAATGTTTTGGTGCATTTGTTAGGCGAAGTTCGGAGGAGAAAGTAGGAACAACGTAACCGGTAAAAAAGTCAAACGCCATGATGCAACTGTCTAAAATGTATCCCTTGAACAAAGCGCATGGCTCCATTTATATCTGTAGAATTAAACGCATCACGTCGGCAGGACTTTATTGGCAGAAAATTGTCAAATTTTGTGACGTTATTTCACATTTCATATCGACATATTGCTCCATTCTCTTCAACATCTTGACGTGAATGATTACGCATATTAATTACTTACAAAAGTAATAATTACACCTTAAACTGCTTTACAGAAGACCGATTCGACAACAAATGTCCTTGTACGTGACCTTAGGACATCCAAATAATTTTCTAGAATTAATACCATCAAAAAACCCCAAATTATCACACATGTGACAAATTTACCCAAGATTAATTTTTTAATTACCAAAAACCCAAAACTAAAACATGATAATTTTACCTCAAGCTATTTTTTTTTTACCATAAAAAATCTCAAACGGATACATTCGTAATAAATTTGCCATCTATTAATTTTTGTTAAGTTATATTGATACCATAAAAAACAAGTATACCTATGACAAACGGAAAGTAAAATTTTAAATCGGTCACAAAGTAAAACCACAAATCAATGCACTTATCAACTATCATGCGACATCCAACTCAATAATTTGATAATAAATTTTAATAGAAATTGATTTTTTTAATGATTAAAAAAATAATTTGAAATAAATTTGTCACAAAAATAACAATTTTGAGTTTTTTATGATACTAACCCTTCTTTCCTTGATTTATTTGAAGAAAACTAATGGAACAAATACAAGCCCTCGAAGTTGAAAACTAGTGGGTATAGAAGACTTCCAGGTCATATAACATAAGAAAATATCACCTGACCGGTACTTAAGTACAGTGAGCATGCGTTCAAACACTCCGGTCTACCCTCTCCTGCGGTAGTCAGCGTTCTCTTCGTGCTGTTCATACCTCTTCTTGGCCGATTCGGAATTAGCATCCCCTAGCACCGCTTCCTCCGTGCCGTCGTACATTTTGTCGAACACCTGGCTCGCGACCCCTTGCTTGGCCTCCTTCAACTTTTTTTAACCTTTCTTAAAGCACTTTACACTCGTTCGATTGCTTTTGCCCATTTGACACCTCATGCTTCTGTTGGAAAAATATGATTTCAAATCAATAGAACAATTTAATCAAATTTTAAAGTGTAATATCACTTTCTTTAAAAATTCATTTATCCCATAATATTATTAATAATCATCAACAAATATTCTCCAAGATATAACAAAGTTTCAAATAAGAATACTATAAAGTAATCATAGTATTTCTTTAGGTTCTATCTAAAAAACGATTAAAAAGATGATTATAGTTTTAGAAAGAAAACTCAAAATGATTTCATACTTGTTCATGCCAAAAATCGACACACACACACACACACACACACACATATCGGTCATAAAAAAATAAGCAACTCTTCACGAAAGATTGTAAAGTGAACAAAGATGTCATTTCAAAAGAAGTTACAAAATAAACAAATGCAACCCTTCGAAAGAGATTGCAAACTAAACGAGTATAATTTCTAAATATTATCTCGAAAAGGCACACATAAAAATTCGGAATAATAAAAATTAAAAATAATAACATTTTTGTAATAAATAAAATTCTGAATTTTCATAATTTCCAAAATACTTAATAAACAAAAACAACATATGAACTAATAAAGGTTAATAAGATAACTGTACGAAATAAAATAAAAATAAAGAGATTAGTGCTAATTAAACTTATTTCTAGGTGAATTCCTTTCGACCTTCTCCATATCATGTGCAACTTCGAAAATAGCATTAAGCGTATCTCTGTCGATGTCGAGTTGAAACTTCTTTCCAGGCGAAAACGAAGCCCTTGAATTGTCGATATCCATGGCTGAGCGACAGAATCCTTTTCTCTGTGGAGATCTTTCAGTCATAGCCAACTTCAATGGATTTCCGAAGGATGACAACCTCATTTTTGTCATATAAGCAGAAAAGGAAATCGCATTGCGTTGAACCGACTGTTTGCACGAAGAGGTGGATATACTGAACAGGCATTGGGCAGACTTCTAGCTTCAGGACAGGACATTTGCCCTTGTACCGTGTAAGCAGAGAACGAGGAGGAAGTAGCCATTGCAATCTACAAAAACTCTTAAGGTCTCAAATAGCAAAGCAGCTTCTACTTGTATCAAAAGAAGGAAGCAAATGGACAAATTCCTTCTGAGTAACACTTTAACATGATCACATATACCAAGCTGTGAAAATAACAAATCAAATCGAACTTGAATCGGACAAAACAAAGACAGCAAATCAAACAAGACTCCAGGAAAACCCAAGCTTCCGTGAACGAGTCCATCTGTTTCTGGGTGCGTAGTGTCTGCATTAATTTGCATGACAAAGAAATCTGGATAAGACAGCTAAAAGCATCTGAAGATTTTGCCAATGTACACGCAAGGCGAGTTCAATCAAATATTGAAGCTCATCTGCTCAGCTGTGCCAAACAAAATACATTAATAGAGAAAACTTTCCTGCCCTCGCAAATAAAGACCGTAACTTTCTTGGCAACAGAAAGGCATTCCCAGAATAATGCTGTAAACAGTAAGCAACAGTAAGGTGATAAAAGCATACAAATGTAAAAATCGAAGTCTACTAACTCCTACGACTAACCCTATCGAACGGATAGGTCGGGTTCATAAATGGTCCCATCCAAATTGATCCATTTAACCCGTTTATGACACATTTATTCACAATACAAATTTCTCGACCCATACCCGACCCATCTTAGGATCATTTTTAGCAATTTTTCTCCTCATGCTGTTGCCTTCAAAGAATGGATGGTTTCATGGACCGACTCATCAAGTTTGTGAGAGAGCTCAGGGGGCGGGTTATGGTCGGGAGCGTCAAGCTTTTAGAGACAAAGAACGTGTTCTTGACCATCTACTTGAATCTAATTCAATAACTTCAAAGGCTTGTCAAACAAATCCTCTATAAGGTATGGCATCACTGCATTGGTGAACTCGAACCCATAAAACCCAAACTGCATTCAGATTAACCACCTTTTGAATAAACCACAGTAGATAATACTCCAGCAACTATGAATTTGAACCCTGAGTCAAGATAATTCCAAGATGGACTAGGATCTCATGACTTGAACAACTTGACTGTTCTCACTCCACATGCAAAAAGGGATGTTATCTGTAAAGCAACTGCCAGCATCTACTGTGATTTTGCAGTGTGTAAAACACAGTTGAATCAATGAATCAATGTACATTCTTATTTCTCAAGTACTTGCACATTAGCATGCTCTGGAGCACTTCAGCAGACTGTGTTACTCCTACACTCGATACTTCCCACCTGGCACCAGCTGCCACTTTGGCACTTTAAACCAACTTAAGTGAACTTAAAGTCCCTATTGCCTTTATCTCATCCTTCAACTTTCACAAGCACAGACAGTTCCAAGTTTCTAAAAATTAAACAGTGCTCAAACAGCTAATAGCAGAAAACCTGTTACATTGACTACAAACAGCTAATACTGGGGTCAAACTACTGATTCAAGCGAAGATGATATCACTATAAATGTAAGTTTCCACGTCAGTCATCTAACTGATGATCACTTATGCACAAACTGAAATAGACGGATACTAGTAAGACTGACCTTCACGGAGGACGGATAATGTATTGCTCTTGAAAATCGCCCTCCTACGAAGGGATGGCCATGGGGAGGTAGCGAGGACAGGGATCGCGTCCCTTTCTCCTGCCTCGGAGACCCGTTGTGGGGAAATTCCAGCAATAAGTTTCCATTCAGCCACGATCACATTGCCGAGGTTACCTGAGGTCCAGCAACGACGATAAGTGATGCCGATTGCATGGCGCCACTGCTCGTTGGCAACATCTTTACGACTCCGTTTGTTTTGCGAAACATAAATGAATTTTGCAAAACATAATTTTTAAAAAATGATTACTTGTATCGCATCGTTTTCGAAAATATCTACACCTAATTTGTTGTCGATAATGAGAAATATTGTTTATTGGTTAATTATTTCAAACGATACAAGAGATCGTTTAAAAAGAAAATCAAAATATCTATTTTTTTTGTGAAATAAACAAAATCGTTTTCCTACCTTACCAAAAAAATAAAAAAACAAAATAGTTTTCCTTTTCTTTTTCTTTTTTTCCGGTGTACCCCATGGAAATCAACGCCGAAATGATCAGCAGTTTCATCGAGTCAGTTCATAGCCATTGAAAGCTTGCCATGATTAATTTTACCTTATTTCGTGTTCTACATATCGTTATCATTGCCATGGAGCATTATCATAAGATGGGCCAAACAGAGAAGAGGGCAAGCCATCAGGAAAACCAAGAAAAAGAGGAACTCACATGTGACTTTTGATTTGTCACATCAACGTGTAATTTCTCACTTATAGATGATTACTTTAATTATGCGGAAATTGATTATGGAAACTTATTTCTTCAAAGATAAGCATATTTTATTGATAAGATTTGCATTAGATAGCATCTAATGATTACTTTAGTTATGCCTCAGCCTCTTTCATAAGAGACTGTAGCGCAATAATTTTATCCACTTAAATCCATATTGTATGGTTAAAGATTTCTAAATTATCTTTCTGTCTTTTTAGAAACGATGAGACTCTGCCCACTTTATTCGAATATTAGAAGAATGCCGTGATTCGAAGGCATCTACGAATCACAACGCATCAGGCGCGGCTATTTTTTATCATTATCATCGGCACGGAGCTCAGTCATAAGATGAGCCAAAACAAAGAAGACGGCAAGCCATAAGAGAGAAACACCTCTCCGTCTCTTATTAAATTAAATCGGCCTTAAGAAACCATTCAGACAGATTAAGTATTGCGTCCACGTCAGTAATCAAGAGTCCTCAATGTATTATAATAACAAGGGGAAAAATACAATAAGTAGGCGAAATAATTAGAGGCGGAGGAGTCAAGGAAAACTGGTATACAAAAGCGAACCTAATCCTCCTGCAGAAGAAATAAATATAGCCATTAGCTAAAGGACCTACCTATCCAGACCCCAAACCCAAATTATTAAACTATCAACCACCGGCCGGGTTTAAAGAAAAAGAATGAGGAATGAGGTAAGGCCCCCGCCACCAATTTCCATGGCCGAGTCTCCACGTAAACGCAGTCGCTCTTTCGACTCGGTTGACAGAATCTCTCCCTAGTTACCCCGTGGGGAACTCGCAGTCCCCGTATTCTGCAACGTGAATCAGCAAGAGAAAACGATTTCAGGCATAGAAATCTGTTTGGTTCTTTGCTCCCACAGGAAAAGCAAAAGTTTCTCTCGCATTAGGGACAAATCGCGACGTTGGTCGAGCTTCACGTCAAAGGAAAAAGTCAAAGAAGCCGCGGACATTAGTCCGGCCGAGTAAAGGAAAAATGCCATTCCGTCTCGTGCAGGTCTGAATGGTCCCAATTTTGATGTCGGGCTACGGCCTACGTTGAGGAGGAGGACGGAGAAATTGAAAATCAAGTGGAAGCGGACATTATTATGAGAAAGCCGCAAACAAAGCGTAGAATGTTGAAAACAAAATATGTTTTCCCATGATGATGATGCTGCCGCTTTTGTCTGCCCGCCGCTTTTAGAACCATATTGAGGCAAAATCAAAATTTCCACGTTCATCGGAAATTAAATAGAGTGAAGATTTTCTTTCCTTCTTTTCAAAAATTTTAAATCTATAGTTTACTTATGGAGTAGCCTTTTCTAAGAGAGGCCCGTGACTTTGGCAAAAGAATGTGCGAGGCGTGCGAGTTTCACTTCATACACAACCAGCAATGTGGAAACGAGATAAATTTATGGGATTAGGTATGGACGTGGGAGTGTTTAGTGACCTAAATGCATTGGAGTCTCAATTTTTTTCCACTTTGACAAGATTAGACAAGATCGATTGTCAGAAATCTATCCTTTAGCATTATTCAAAACATGTTTTGATCTAACATGAGCAAAAACGTGCAAGAAATTAAAGAAATGACGATAAATTAAATTTGGGATAAGTGCCAAAAAAGTCCTAAACCTTTTGCCTTTGTGCCGATTTAGTCCTAAACCTTTTTTTGGTACCGATTCAGTCCTAAACCTTTTTACGTTGTGCCGATTCAGTCCTTTCCGGCTAATTTTGGTCGGATTTTGCTGGCGGACGCCCGGCCGGCTGACGTGGCATGATCGGCGTTGACGTGGACAACTTTTAATATATTTCAATATTTTTTATTTTTGATTTTTTTTTGATTTTTTTTTTTTTTTTTTTTTTGATTTTTTGTCTTCTTCCTCCGGCCGGTCACCGAGGTCCGACGACCGGCCAAAGCCGGAGGCCGGCGAGGGCGAGGCCAGCGAGGCTCTGGCCGGTCGCTGGACCTCGGTGACCGGTCGGAGGAAGAAGACAAAAACAAAAAAAAAAAACAAAAAAAATAAAAATAAAAAAAAATTTAAAATTTAAAAATATTAAAATATTATTAAAAGTTGTCCACGTCAACGCCAACCATGCCACGTCAGCCGGCCGGCGTCCAGTCAGCAAAATCCGGCCAAAATTGGCCGGAAAGGACTGAATCGGCACAACATAAAAAGGTTTAGGACTGAATCGGCACCAAAAAAAGGTTTAGGACTAAATCGGCACCAAAAAAAGGTTTAGGACTAAATCGGCACAAAGACAAAAGGTTTAGGACTTTTTTGGCACTTCTCCTAATTAAATTTAATGGATATCATTTTTTGCCCTAGTGACGAGGGGTGGCATGTAATCTCGAAAGTATTAGAGGTGATAAGATGGTGGTGGCGATACTCACTAGGGGGTCGTGTCACCACATAGGCTGCGCCCTCGAAATAGCACGTCCCCGTCCGATGAGCATTCTTCTAGTAATAGCTATTGAACGCATACGAAGCGTGGGCCTCCACTGTGTTCGGTTCATAAGAAGCGGGCCCCCGTTGGATGGGCTGGCAATCGGCCCCTCCCTCTCCGCACGCGTAGTCCAGCCCCGCTTGTAGCTTCTTCGGCCCATCTCTCCCATCGGCCACGCCCCACGTCCGCCCAGCCCAGCTGGGCGGGACCTGGTTGTTCGAGTTGCTCGTGAGCTGCTCCAACGTGAGCGGTATGCTATAAACCTTCTGCTCGTCAGGGTAGAACAGCCCGTAGTTCCGCTATGACGTAGGACCCGATTTACGAGGGTGCGTGACAAATCATAATTTACGTTCAGAACAATTTTTCTATTCCGCACTGTTTCCGGAATAGAAATTCGTTTGATAAACTTATTCCGTTTTTCATTTTTGGAATAGATTTCATTCCGATAGGTTTAGAATAGATTTCTATTCCGAAATAGGTTTGGAATAGAAATCGAAAAAATTTTCTACTTACATTTCTGGGCAAAAATGAGAAATAAAAATTTTTCTCATCGTTCATCAACCGGTCTTTCATCCGTTGCCGCCGACTACCATCCGTTAATCGCCGGCCGCCCGCCGCCCCCACCGCCACCGGCCGCCAAATAAATTATTTTTATAAATATCATTTTAAAAAGAAATTTATTCGAATAAATAAAATGATATTTATTTTTATTTTTACGAATAAATTAAAAAAATCCATAAAAATAAAATATTTGTAAAAATAAAATGAATAAATTTTTATTTTTAAAAATAAATAAATATCATTTTAAAAATAAAAATTATTATAAAACTATCATTTATTCATTTTTATTTTTAGTTTTTAATTTTATTATAAAAATTATTTTTATTTTTAATAAATAGATAAATTAAATAAATTTAATCGAAATAAATTTATTTATTAAAAATAAATTTAATTAAATATCATTTTATTAAAAATAAATAAATATAAATATAAATATCTTCATTTTATTCATTTAAAAATAAAAATAAATTTATTAAAAATAAATAAATTATTTTTATTTATCATTTAATTATTAGTTTATTAAAAATAAATTTATTAAAAATAATTTATTTTTATTAAAAATAAATTTAATAAATTTAGTTTTATTTGTCTTGAGTGTTTTGCCAAATAAATTTATTTTTATTTTTAATTTTTATTCATTTTAAAATAAATTTATTTATAAAATAAAATAAAATAGAATAAATAAAATAAATTTATTTTTAAGGATATATTTTTTTTATGATTTATTTTATTTTATTTTTTTCTTTATTTTTTTGTTAATAAATCATTTTTATTTTTATTTTTTATATTAAAGTCGTCGATCGATCGTCGCCACCGCCGTCCAAAAAGAAGAAATTTTGTGTGGTTATCAAACGGTTATTTTTGCTTAGAAACACTTCTAGAAATAGAAATAGAAAAATCTATTTCTGTTCCATAAACTATTTCTGGAACAGAATGGTTGTCATGCGCGCCCTGATTCTCATTGAAAAGGGCGAACAAGTACACATCCAGGGGGTTGTTCGGCCTCAACGGCATCCCGGACCCGGTCAGGACCCGCTTCACCAGGTTCCCGTTATACGCCGTTGCATTCTCTAACCCTGCACTGACTTCATTGGCATCACCCTTCGAGGGCCACCCCGTCTTTGTCACGACCAGCGTGACGTCATTGTATTGGAGGGCCGACATGGTGGCACAAACGGCATTGACTTGTGCATCGAAGAGGCTGTAGTGCTTCAATTTGTTGTCAGGATCCACGGCACCTGGATTCTGCTTGAACAGCGTATAATCCAGCGAGATCTGATCCGAATTGGCCGTGTAAGCGAAAAACGAGTAGACATTAACCATTAGGTACGACCCGAGGCTTAATCACAGGCTCTACAAGATCCGACTTGAATGACCCGGCGGATGTCGGGTATGAAGTCTGGAGCGAGCTCAACGCAATCAAAGAAGACACGGAGATGCCCACAAGATTGTGTTTGACGAGGGAGGCATAGACGTTGTTCATGGCGGGCATGAGGAAAGCAATGGGGTTGTTGGGGTCGGCAAAGACCTCATTGCCAATGGCAATGGCGATGATCTTGGTGGAGGGGTAGTAGGTTCCATCTAGAACCTGGAACCTACTCTCGGGTATAAGTTCCTCATTTTTTGAAACCTGGAACTCACCCATTAGAACCAATAACCTGGAATCTACCCTGTCACAGGTTTTAGGGTCGATTCTAGGTTCCAACAGGTTTGTTTGTCTGTTTGTTTTTTTTTTTTCTTCTTTTTTTCTTCTCTCTTCAGATTTGAACTATAATGTACGCGCATACTCTACGGTAAGCGAAAAACGGGTAGACATTAACCATTAGATACGACCCGGTGTTGCGAAGTAACTCTAGCATGGGCTTAATCACGGGCTCTACAAGATCCGACTTGAATGACCCGGCGGATGTCGGGTACGAAGTCTGGAGCGAGCTCAACGCAATCGGAGAAGACACGGAGATGCCCGCAAGATTGTGGTTGATGAGGGAGGCGTAGACATTGTTCATAGCGGACACGAGGAAAGCGATGGGGTTGTTGGGGTCAACAAAGACCTCATTGTCGATGGCAATGGCGATGATCTTGGTGGAGGGGTAGTACTTCAAGATGTTGAACTGGACCCACGAGTCGGTGAAGTTAGCGGTTCTAAGTTCCGGTTCGGTTCTGTCTGAAACTTGGAACCTATAAGTTCCTCATTTTTTGAAACCCGGAACCTACCCATTAGAACCAATAACCTGGAACCTACTCTATCACACGTTTTAGGGTCGATTCCAGGTTCCTACAGGTTTATTATTATTATTATTATTCTTTCTCTCTCTTCAGATTTGAACTATAACGTACGCACATACTCTACGGTAAGCGAAAAACGGGTAGACATTAACCATTAGGTACGACCCGGTCTTGCGAAGGAACTCCAGCATGGGCTTAATCACGGGCTCTACAAGATCCGACTTGAATGACCCGGCGGATGTCGGGTACGAAGTCTGGAGCGAGCTCAACACGATCGGAGAAGACACGGAGATGCCCACAAGATTGTGTTTGACGAGGGAGGCGTAGATGTTGTTCATGGCGGGCACGAGGAAAGCAGTGGGGTTGTTGGGGTCCCAAAGACCTCATTGCTGATGGCAATGGCGACGATCTTGGTGGAGGGGTAGTACTTCAAGATGTTGAACTAGACCCACGAGTCGATGAAGTTAGCGGTTCCAGGTTCCGGTTCAGTTCCGTCTAGAACTTGAAACCTACTCTCGAGTATAAATTCCTCATTTTTTGGAACTTGGAACCTACCCATTAGAACCAATAACCTGGAACCTACCCTATCACAGGTTTTAGGGTCGGTTCCAAGTTCCAACAAGATTTTTTTTTTTTTCAAATTTGAACTATAACGTACACGCATACCCTACGGTAACTTCCCACATCTTAGCAAATATACCAGTGCCAAGAATCTTGACATACATAATCAAAACCAATAAGAAGTTTGATGAAGCTTTAGAATGTCATTCTGGACCGACCAAATACTTTGATGAGCACTAAACAGAAAGATCAACTACTTTTGACAAATAACTGTGCCAAACCACTAAAAAATTCAATCATGCCGTTACCAATTTTTTGTGCATGATGATGATTGGGTCTTTATAGAGTCTTGTCTATTAAAAACAGATATTTTTTGAGTACTAAGACCAACCTGAACATTTTGGTATATCCCACACAGCTATGGATGAGGACGTACACTCTGGTTGACATAGCTCTTTGTCATTCTCATGGTGGACATTCATTGCAAGCATCCATGCACCAATTGTGACGTCCTTATTGCTGAACATCAGAACATTGTCATTCAAACAGAATAAACATCTGATAAAATGACTAATTATGAGAAGTGTCGGCTCACTTGATTGCATTGGCCTTTCATAACTCGGGTTAAATCACATAAAGGACAGTCTAGGTTTGCAAGATTTCATCATGATACAAACCGTAGATCAGCAAAAGATATGACTGGTCCAGCATTCAATGGCAAATGTAAATTATTAGGCTTTTTGATGACCTAAAACAAAGTGTTGAAGTTGTGCAAGTGTTTGAGCATTGCATTAGACTCAATCGACTTCTCAACAATGAATTAGACATGGAGGTTCAAAGCAATATACACAACAATAAATTAAGCCTCATGCCACTAGCCAGGTCTGGCTATATGAATTCTTTTAGACCATTGTGCCAAATTCTGTATCAAGTCTTCTATAAGGTCTAAATGCTCCACATCTCACCTTAATTTGCATGTAATTATATAAGATACGCTATTTTAATAAATGTATAGCTCTTTAAGCAAAGGAAATTGTATTTGGGGCTCCTTTTGGAGCCCTAACCAGTTCCGTAACCGGTTCTTGGAAAAAAGGAACCGGGAACCGGAACCGGTCCTTTAAGAACTGGGAATGGGACCGGAACCGAAGGTTCTGGTTCTCCGGTTCCCAGTTCTACCCGAGAACCACGCTCACCCCTACGGTGAACGACTGGTCCGAGGTGGCAAAGGAGAGCTGCTCGTTGGGGAAGGCAACGACAATGCTTATACCGAACCGGCAAGGGCCGTGAGGGCGCCATCGTAGGTGTCGAAGAGCTTGACCAGGGTGATGCCCTGCGATTTCAGGAGCTCCGCCACTTTCTCCGGCAGCGGGAGGTCGTTGGCAATGCGGCCCCAGTTCAGTCCGACCGAGCCCGACTCTGCAATAAACGTTAACAACAAGACGATCAAAACCGGGAACCAGAAAGCAGAACTTGGCGTAATGTAACCGATGACAGAATCAGCTCCCGGGGAATTAGACACACTCCCGCGCTAAATCTGAAGATGGGCCATTTCCGAGATTCATTCGCACGTGAATTTCCGAACGAGGACACGACCATTGTGCCAGACAACGTGTTCTCACGTACTCCAAAACCAGAGGATCAGTGTCAAGAAAGCTGGGGACTTTCCCTTTACAAAAGGAGTTTGTTCGATTCATGCACTAGCTTAGAACTAAAAACCAGATGAAGGGAGGTTTTCGTGGAATGGGAAAAGACGAGGGCGGGAGGTTGCCCACGAGAGCGAAGATGGACATGAGAAGGAGGAGGCCAGAGAATGCAGGGCTCGCCATGCTCTGTTTCGGATGGTAGAAGCAGAGCATGGGCTTGTAGAGAGATTTTTGAGTGACGAATGCGGGGAGTGGATTTATAAGTGCACGAGGTTGAGCAGCTCTCTATCTCTCTTTCCATTGTGAGATCTGCGAACGCATCGGCGTTGCATGCTTTCCGGCTTGTTGATCGTGGCCCGCAACCAACTTCCCCCCGCCACACCACTCCCTCTCCCTCCTGCGCCTGACCCGTTTCCGTTTCTCTTTCCATCCGATTCAGAGAGTTTCTTTCCCTCCCTCCCTCCATCACTCGCGATCCGTTCACGATCTCAACAGCCGCTCGCGTTTCTGATCGTTCCCCTCCTCAAATTAGGATCCCTCGGACGACGGCCACTTTTGCTGGTTTTGTGGGGTGTCCTATATCTTTTCAGGGCTTATAAGGCTCGCTCACCTCGATTCCCTAATGAGGTATGGAACTCTTATGGCAATACCTAGATGGACTCGCTAGCATTGATAGTCCATCTCTACCTTTTTTAGTTGCACAAGACTGATATGTTGCTTAGATTATGGGAAGTTCTTATCGCGACCAAACATAATTGCACCACTAATATATGACGTCGCATCGGCTAGCATTTTTCTTCGGAAGTTGTTGCACTATATACTCAAACTATTACCCCAAAACAATCACGCATCAAGATTAAGAGTCTCGGATTGAGCCTGAATGGTAACTTCATCGACCATGCCGAATTGTCCCCAAACTTGGACAGACTTCTCTCTCCGGTGGTGAGAGACATTTTAACCCTAGCTTTTGGTGGAATGTAAGGGACTCAATCACCAAAACCTAATCCAAAGAAGGTCGCGGTCCAACTTCACGTCGACTTCTTCTCCTCAATGCAAGATCTGGCCAGGCACGTTCTAGAGATTATGGTTTCTTGCACCAACTCGAATAAGTTAACGAGGAAAAGAGAATGTTTTGGTGTATTTGTTAGGCGGTTGTTCGGAGGAGAGCGGGAACAACTTAACAAAGTCAAACGCCATGATGCCACTGTTTAAGATGTATCTCTCCACCAAAGCGCGCGGCTATATTTATATCTGTGGAATTAAATGCGTCATGTCGACAGGACTTTCATCGGCAGAAAAATGAAATTATGCGATATTATTTCACATTTCATATCAACCATTTTGCTCCATAGTCTTTAACAGGTTAAAGTGAATCATTGATAACGCATATTAATTACTTATAAAAAGTACAAATTTACGCCTCAAACTACTTTACAGAACACCGATTTGACGACAAATCCCATGTGTGTGAGCTCAGTGCCTCCAAAACTGCCTTAAAGTGCCTCCAAAACTTGTCTAACTTCTTCTTTTCTTTCGTTTCAGGTTAATAATAATAAAAAGCCTCAAACTGAGAAATCTACCCTAAAATTATTTTTTTATCACAAAAACTTCCAAATTAAAATGATAAATTTATAAAAAATCTCAAATTAATATATTTGTGACAAATTTACATTCATTAATTTTTATTAAATTTGATTAATATCACGAAAAATCACAAACTCATACTTTTGTTTTTTAACATTTTTTAAAAAATGGAGAGTAAAAAAATTAATAAAATTAATAGAGAGATCGTAAAACCTCTAAATCTAACTCAATAATTTAATAATAAAATTTATCAATAATTAAATAATAAAATTTAACAAAAATTAATAGAGAATAAATTCATCATAAATATATAAATTATTTGGAATTTTAGGTAATCAAAAAATAACTTAAATAAATTAATTCGCTGATATCAATTTAGAGTTTTTAGTATCAATTTAGAACTTTTTGAGTATTAACCCTTTCTACTTATTTGAAGAGAACAAATGCAAGACCTCAGCAGTTGAAAACTAGCGGGTATAGAAGACTTCAATGTCATATAACATAACAAAACATCACTTGACCCACGTTCAAGTACAGTGAGCATGCGTTCAACACTCAGTGTCTACCCTCTCCTGCGGTAGTCCGCATTCTCTTCGTGCTGCTCATACCTCTTCTTGACCGATTCAGGGTTAGCATCCCCTAGCACCGCTTCTTCCGTGCCGTCATACGTCTTATCGAACACCTGACTCGCGACCCCTTGCTCGGCCTCCTTCAACTTCTCCTCAGCCTCCTTCACCTTCTCTTCAGCCACTCTCTTGAACTCCTCCGCCGTCGACGGCGCTCTCTCCTCCAATCCGCCGTGGCCGTCCTCGGAGTCATTGCGTTGGGTATATCTCTACTTTAAAGACGTCAATTAGGAGGCACGTAATGATGACAAGATGACATTTATCAATTATCATCCACACGTAGCATCTGACAAGTACTTGCCCGGATACACCAAGAGAAAGAAACCAGAACTTCGTGGGACGTCATGCTTGTCCTTCGTGGGACGTCAATCTTGTCAGATTGCACAACAAATGAACATCTGGTTTTGTGAATCCGAATAAGGTATGTCTCTACCATCTACGTGAGGATGTAAGTGTATTGTACACAGTGCATATACACTGCAATCGTATACCCGAAGCATACTTCGCCGACTCACAAATTAATTTCTTGGCGTGACCATTACCAGTCCGAATTCAACAGAACCCAAAATGAAAATCCATAGACGATCAAAAGTTTAGAAACAACTCGAAAATCCATTTTCCGCACGGACGTCCAGCCAACCCAAAGAACGAAGTAGAAGATACCTTGGCGTGGCGCAAATACGCCATTGACGGTGCCAGAGGCGTGAAGATCTTCTTCCATGGCCGGGACGATGCGCAGAGACGGAGATGGTTCCCCACCGCCATTTTTTGTGCAAGTCAGTACGCGTGCTTCAAAGGGAATGCTTCAGAGGGAACGCAGGCTTTCTTTCCTTTCCTTTCCCTTTGTTTTTACCCTGTTTTTCTTAAAGCACTTTACATTCAGTTCGAAGGCATTCATTCCAAGATGGAGGGGGGGAGAGGGAAGACGATACGTGTTCTTCTTGAGCCCTGCTGCGTTGCCGCTTCGCGTTCCCCGTTTGACACCTCATGCTTCCATGCAAATACACTAGAAATTGTAAATTTCTCAATTTATAGAGTTATAAAATCTTTGGATCCTGAAATTTCGTCACTTCTAAGACCAAATGATGCGATCAGAGCACGAGTCCCTTTTTTTCTGCAGTGGAAAGGTGTTAAACCGAGTTCAATTTTCATTTTGAAGGTTTTCCCGTCGAAGTTTACAATATAAATTCACTTCTCATCAAGATATTATGAAAATTTCAAGAATTTTAGATTAAGAAAAAGATGAAAATATGTGAACAGCGAGATAAAAACTTGTTCCATAGATTATACTTTCTCCTCAATCAGCAGTCTCAAAACTTGACATTTAATTATGTGATAGAATTGTTCTCCGAAACAAAAGAGAAAAACTCAGTTCGAAACGTCAAGTACAAAACTGTTGGAAGATCAGACATTCACGCTTCACCATCCGACAAGCAAAAGCTTCAGTAAAGCCATCCTTATGTACAGACCGTTCTTAGCTTGACGGAAATAGGCAGCCCTGGGATCGTCGTCGACGTCCACCGTAATCTGCACCGCGCGGTGCAAACCAGAAAAGGAACCAAGAGATTAGTTACGGCATGTCAAAAGCTTCAACTTCACGTAGAGGGTGGGGCGAGAACTTACCTCGTCAAGCCTGGGAAGAGGGTGCATCACCACGGCATGCTCCTGCATCGCATTCATCACGTCTTTGTCGACAATGTACTTGCCTCGCGCTTCTTCGTAGAGATCGACTCTCTCCCCAAAACGCTCGCGTTGGATGCGAGTTTGGTACACCACATCGCACTGAGACGCCACTTCCATTAGATCGGCGCTCTCTTCCCATTCCACCCCCTTGGATGTCAAGTACCCTTTGATGTCGTCCTGATGAAAAAGTTACAACGCATAAGCGATGGAACTCAACAACTTACATCCTTTTCCCGTTAGCTCGAAGAAGATGTGAGAAAAGAGCAAATACTTAAAACAAGCCAAAAAAGAACCTAATGAAGAGAAGCATGCAAAGAAGATCAGTGCATACCTTCATCTTGACAATATCAGGGGCCACGAAATAAATCTTCACGCCTTGGTACTTGGTAAGCAAATATGCAAGTGAACGAACCGTCCTTCCATTAGCGAGGTCTCCTACAAGTGCTACTTTAATGCCATCCAGCTTCCCAACCTCCCTTTCAATCGTATACACATCTAAAAGAGCCTGACCCATAGCCCAAATATTGAAATGTCAGGTGTGTCTAATAACAATCTTCATTTGAATAAAAAATACAGATGCAGTAATCAACGACACTTCTAAAGGGACGATGAAGCTAATCATCACCAAGCAATGAAACTTCAAGAATGCTCATCATTCCTCCATACGTAGAGTACTCAGAAAGAGATTCATTGGTACCGAGTTTTTCACATAAGCCTGATCGATGCTAAAGTAACTATGAACTAGGTCAGTACTAACTGTATTATCATATAGACACTCATAACAAAGAAATATGGACCATGCCTGAGTCGGATGCTGTCCTGGACCATCCCCTGCATTAATGACCGGGATTCCAGCTGTAGTTGCTGCTCTTTTCGCAGCGCCACTTTCAAAATGCCGCATCACAATAATATCCGAATAGCCCTCAACAGTTCTTATCGTATCTGCAAACCAAGCAATGAAATAGATGCTTAATTGCATTGCAACTTCCTCAGTACTCATGTAGAGACGCAAGTCAAAAATCACCTTCCAGCGTTTCGCCCTTCGCTGCTGATGAGAACTCACGTGCATTTTCAGTGGTTAAGACCTCACCGCCTAACCTTTTCATGGCAGACTCAAATGAAAGCCTAGTCCTGGTAGAGGGCTCATAAAATAGAGTAGCCATCAGATAACCCTTGAGAATTTGACTTCCAGGTGAATTCTTTTCGACCTTCTCCATGCCATGTGCAACTTCAAAAATAGCACTAAGAGTATCCCTGTCGAACTGCTGAGCTTCAAGCACATCGTTGAGTTGAAACTTCTTTCCAGGTGAAAACAAAGCCCTTGAATTGTCAACATCCATGGCTGAGCAACAGACTCCTTTTCTCTGTGAAGATCTTTCAGTCATAGACAACTTCAATGGATTTCCACAGGATGACAACCTCATTTTTGTCATATAAGCAGAAAAAGAAACTGCATTACGTTGAACTGACTGTTTGCATGAAGAGGTGGATATATTGAACAGGTATTGGGGGGACTTTTGAGCTTCAGGACAGGACATTTGCCCTTGTGCCGTGTATGCAGAGAATGAGGAAGAAGTAGCCATTGCAATCTACAGAAATTGAATCGCAATATTAGCCAGAAGATTTAAGATATTTCACCTTAGACGAACCGAAACAAGAACTGTTGCAGGGTAGGATCAAACATTCAGATCATAATGAATTTGAATACATCCCACAATTTGCCAAATTCCTTTTACACGAACTCTAAGGTTTCAAATAGTGAAATGGCTTCTAATTGTATCAAAAAGTGGCACTTTAACATGATCGCAGATACCAAGCTGTGAAAATAACGAATCAAATCGAACTCAAATTAGACAAAACAAAGACAGCAAATCAAATCAGACTCCAGGAAAACCCAAGATTTCGTGGACGTGTCCATCCGTTTCTGGGTGCTCAGTGTCTGCTCTAATTTGCATAACAAAGAAATCTGGATAAGACAGCTAAAAGCCAAACTGAGCAGACACTTGAAACCCACAAAAGCCAAACTGCATTCAGATTAACCACAAACACTTTTGAATAAACCACAGTAGATAATACTCCAGCAACTATAAATTTGAACCCCAGGTCTATATAATTCCAAGATAAACTAGGATGTCATAACTTGAACAATACGACTGTTCTCATTCCACATGCAAAAAGGTATGTTATCTGCAAAGCAACTGCCTGCGTCTACTGTGATTTTGCAGTGCGTAAAACACAGTTGAATCAATGTACATTCTCAAGTACTTGCACATTATCATGCTCTGGAGCACTTCTGCAGATCATGTAACTCCTTCACTCGATACTTTCCACCAGCTGCCACCCTGGCACTTTAAACCAACCGAAGTGAACTTAAAGTCCCTATTGCCTTTGTCTCATCCCTCAACTTTCATAAGCACAGACAGTTCCAAGTATCAAAAAAATAAGCAGTGCTCAAAAATCTCTAATATATTGTTTACTTTTTTCTCATAGACCACAAACAACTAGTAGTAAAAACCCGTTACATAGACCACAAGCAGCTAATAATGGGATCAAACTACTGATTAAAGTGAGGGTGATATCACTATAAAGATCTAAGCTTCCAGGTTAGTCATTTAACTGATGACCAATTATGCACGAACTGAAATAGATGGATACTAGTAACACTGATCTTCACGAAGGACGGATGATGTGTTGCTCTGGAAAATCGCCTTCCTACCAAGGGATGGGCAAGGGTAGTAGTGCAGACAGGGATCGCATCCCTTGTTCCTGCCCCGGAGCCCCGTCGTAGGCAAATTCCAGCCATAAGTTTCCATTCAGCCATGGAAGCTCCTTGGCTTCATCGAAACCTCTCATTTCATTTTTATGCCGTTACTTTCACGCAACCACGGAGACTCAGAAACCAAGTATACAAACGACCCACCGAAAAAGCATGGTTCCGCATTCATAATCTCTCGAAACTCAGAGAGACAAATCACACACCCACATGCCAAGCTTCAAACTTTGCCTCAAATTCACATTCCCAAAGTTCCAACGCACCCACGCACGCACTCCACAAACAGAGAGAACCGGTCAACTAACCCACGCTAGACACAGAGAGAGAGACACACACACACACACACACACGATCGCATTGCCGGGGTTACCTGAGGTCCGGCGACAACGACAAGTGCTGCGGGTGGCGCGGCGGCGCTGCTCTTTGATGAGTTCGACGGCGGCGGCGGCGGCAAGAAAAGCTGTGAGCGACCGAGCGGGTCTCTGTTGAAGAGGCGTTCGCTTGAGCCTTCGACGTGAAAGCGAGAAGAAGATGTGAGAGAGAGAGAGAACCGCTTCGAGGTGGAGAGTGCAGTGCAGCTCGTAAGTATATGTCGGAAAAATCTACGGAGAGAGAGCAGAGGGAAAAGAAGAGGCGCCGGCTTGGCTTAATAAAAAAGAAACGAGGGTAGGGCATATGCTATTGTTCTCAAATTTTAGAAATTGCTCTTTACAGCGTTGGGGCCGGGGAAATTACAAAAATAGAGTTTTAATTAAAGTTAATTAGAAGAAGAGATTATTTTGTTCAGTCTACATCACGCGTGATTGAGGGAAAACAAAAATTTATCATTCAAAGCAACGCTTTCGATTACAGTCACCAAATGTGGTGTGGTCTATCCATACTTTCTCCAAATTTAATGATGCATGCGGAAACTCCCATACGAAGAAATCAAATACGCCAGGATTATAAAATCTTTGCATGCCTCAATTATTCCATTCGATTTACTCCCGTTGACTTTAGTCCCGTTGACTTTCGATCGAGGAAAAATTAACCATTTATATACGTTGCAAGTTTATCTTGTTCGAATAGAGGCAACATCAATTTTTTTGCATAAAACATTATCTCACGCCAACAACGAATTATTGTGTAAGTGGATGATTCAATTTGGAATAATACTAAATTGGCACCATCGGGCCGAAATCTTTTGATATCGTTTGTATGTCCATCATGCACTATAAACATGTGATATCAGCGATAAATGGGTAAATAATAAAATCATGTTTTGAAAGTTGTTTTAAATTTTTCAAAATATAGTTCTCACCTCCACAATGACTTTATAAAACTATAATTACTAATCTATATACCTCAAATGATGGAATTGACCCTTTTTTCCCCGGATCACGGTAACCACGTTGAATATTCTCGTCAGAGGCTTTATAATTTAAGAATTTTACGCCACAGAATGGTATCAAATTAGGCCTGATAAGACACTTTCGAAGCTTTGCTCCTCAGAAAGCAAGATGGGCCATCGCATATGCTATCATGGCGGGAAAAAAAGTTGCGCCTTTGGGCCCCAAAAACCACGAGGTTTCCAGGTTCGATTTCTGTTCCGCCAAGATAAAATAATTCTGGTGATATCCCGAATCTAACGACCGAAAGAAAACCAACCCAGACATGAACCGACCAGGAAAAGAAAGAAAACCGACCCGAAAATGCCCGAAATTTTTGGATGCTGTTATGTTATGTTTGGATTTCGGTCCCCACGCTTATTCTTAGTTTTAGTGGGAAGGCAGATCGCATATGATTCCGCACATTCCTACTCAAATAAATCTGAACAAGAAGCCAGATAATGCTCAATGCATACTGTTAGCCATCTAAGGAAAATCTTCATTGATCAATTCACATAATCCAGAATGTTCGGTCCGCCGTTGCTGTTAGCAGCTCTTGGTATGAGGGGGAGAATAATTAGTACACTTACCATTCCAAATTCTCTACTAGATGACTGGAAGACTTTACCTAGGTTTATAATTGACACCGACAGTACAGGAGTACGAAGCTGATCATTTTAAATTGGACCTCAGCAAGAATCTGAAGCATCCTTGAGCGGAATAAGCTCACACGGATCATAAATCAATAGCAGATAGAAGTAGCCAATCTTTACTTTGGGTAGGGGAACATTGAGACCAAGCGATCATCAATCTGCCAAGCAAATATGACATAGCTGTTGACATAAATCAACAGTGGACCTCCATAAAACAGGCCCGGACTACATGGAAGAGGAACTAGTACACGGCATACACAAGCAGCTACACTGCTAATACACAACGTACTGAGCAAACATGGTTTGCTTATTCCATCAATTAGTAGCATCCACAGGGGGTACCAATACTGCAATATGCCAAACCATGACGGTTGGCTTGTAGATACAAGCGGTGCCTGTTCCTCTCCCTCACATACCCAGTTCTCACTGCCGGACCAGGCACTCCTGCGATCCAGCCACCATTGCAGGGCAGGAGCTCTGCTTCACGACATCAACATCTTTCGGTGCTTGAGGTTCCACATCAGGGTTGTCCTGCCCCCCATTTTCCACAGATGCAATGGCTTCAAATATCAGAGCATTCACTTCTTGGAATCTCTCCTCAGAAAGAGAAACCTCTGCAAGAATACGCCAAGCATTCTCTTCAGATGCCTCCTCAAAGTCCTTCTTCCTCTTCAGGACAATATGCCCACTGATTTCCCAGACAGCTGGGTTCACCTGGGTATCCAGAAGCTCTGAATTCACTTCCCCTAGAGCTTGCTTCTCAGCATAGCACTGTTAAGAGATCGACGCAGAGACAAAGTCAGCTTCAAATAAGAACATAAAGGTGTAAAACAAGGTAAGTAGAAGAAATGGCCGGCCTGATTTGATTACCTGGGGTAAGAGAAAAATCCGCTTCCCACAATCAGAGATCAGGACATTGTAAGGGATGTTGTTATCTTGGAGGCAAATGCAGGAGTCAGAAACTGCATTGGATAAATCTTGCACGGTTTCTCCACCCTCAAAAACAAGACCTCTGACTGGATAATTGACAAGTTCAAAGATTGTAACTCCAGATTCCAAAGCAGTTAATTTCTGGGTAGGAGCCTTCTCTATCGGAAAGGGAACTGCCAAGTAGTATGCCTGTAACAATTCCACTTATCCAATTAATATAAACATTGCAGTGGCATAAATGAACTCGATCTAAACTAAATTGAGAAGATTAAGATGATAGCCAACATACAAACCTGAAAATGGAGATGATTGATGGTGGCAAAGGCACCCAAGCTGTTGTAACCAAGACGGAAGTATGGATTCCCAGCTTCTGCAGCCATATAAAGCGCAAGAGAGAAGCTTTCGCGGTCAATCCTCTGAGGCAAGCATTCGAGGACACGAGGAATCAACAGCACATGCCCATATTCAATGGGACTGACCTGTTCAGTAGGGACAGGGATCATGGATTAGTCATAAAGCTGGCTCAAGCAACTTCCGAGTAATTTACGGAAGATTTTAGTGCAGGTAAAGGAATGCTTACATTTATAGCAACGACGCTAGGGGAGTTGTCCGCATCAATTGGAGCTTTTGCGAAGAATTGCACTTCATCTTCACTTGCTTCAAACTGGAAGAGGATCTCTTCCTGCCCAACTTTAGTGAAGTTGAACTTGCTTCCATCAAAGGGCTGGAGGACCTTATCAACACGGAATTCAGTTGGCCTTTTCTTGAGATGGCGACCCTCGTTCAGCTGGGCAATAAATCCACACCCACCAGGTATGATCTGCAACAGAATCACAGCACAAATACAGAATGAACTCATAACCTCCATCAAGCTCTTGAAATGCAGCATGCTGGATGTAAATCCAATGAAATAGAGAGCCAAGTAAGAGACCTTGGTTTCACAGGCAGTTACGTCGTAGCGAAATAGACCCCTCTGCATGCGGTCCTCCCACTACAGTGAAGTTGTAAACGAGTTCAACTCATCTAATTCAACACTAGAACTGCATAGATATAAACAGTATTCCGGATCCATCAGTCCGTAGCTCAGCTAAACAAATTTTACCTCCCCTAGAAGAAGCGAGTCGAGGAAGGCAACGGGTGGCTCCGCATTCTCACCCACGATCCCAGCCTTCTCACCAGCAACAAAGTTCACCCTCTTGAAAGCATACAAAGGGAGCTTCGCCCCTGCTCATGCCATACACCAGACAATCAAAAATCTCTATCCGCTAACCCCACATGCACATAATTCACATTTCTCATGACCAAACGGAAATTCGCCGGAGTTACCTGGAATGCAGCATTTGTTGAGGCAGTTCCGGCCGCAACCCCCTCCGCGGCGAGCACCCTCCTCAGCTTCCTCTTTCTGGTAGTTCGAAACTACGGTCGGAACCCTCTTAATCCTAAGCATCATCTTTCCTACTCTTTCTAGCTAAGTCCCTCTATGCAACAGCAATGAACCGAAAGCCCCAAACACAGACCCTAGCTATTCTGAAGCGACTGGAACCAGACAGATCTAATTTTCCCCCACCCCGACGACGCTTGCTCTCAAGAATCAGAGCGGAACTGTACGGAAGTAATACCCTAGAAGCTTAAACACGATGTAGGCAAAAGAAGGCGAAAACCTAATAGTAATTAGTAGAGGGGAGAGGGGACGAGGGGACCGCCGCCGGCGAGGAAGAGGAGATCGGAGGGGCTGCCGCCTTCGGAGGGGAGAGCGCCGCGCCCGCCGTGCGGCGAAGGGTTGCCGACGTTCGCGGTCACGCAATGACGACCCTTGCGGCGGAGGGCACGGACATGTATGAGTAGAGGCGACGTTGCTCCGTGTATAGCCGTGATGTCTGCAACTCGACTGTCCCGGGTATTACCCCACCCCTTCCACCTTACCTTACCTTACCTACCCTTTTGCCACGCCGGTGGTCGAGGCTCGCCGGAGCCGAGGAAGACGATCGGAGGCCCGGCGATCTGAGACACAGAGAGAGAGAGAGAGAGAGAGAGAGAGAGATGCTGGGAGGTGATATTTGGCTGGCCTTGGTTGTGCGTGGGTGGTGAAGCTGAGGAGCGGAGGCCGTGTTATATAGATGACATGAAAGAGAGAGAGAGGGAGAGGGAGGGATGGAGGAAAAGGGATGTGGTCATGGTTGTATACTGTGTTTGAGTGGACCTGGTGATAACAGTGAATACGGAGAGAGGAGAGAGAAAGCGTTTTCTCTCTCTTCTGCGTCCTCTTGCTCGCTCGTACGAGTGCGATTGGCGGATTGCGAGGAAGAAGACGGACCGCAGAACCGTACGCATGGACGATGCACCGGGATTCCTTTCCCGTTTCCCTTCCCCTTTTTCTCGTCTTTTTTTACTAAATAGATATCTCATTTTTTAATATATTAATAAGACTCTATCGAGGTACTTTATAAATTTAAAAAAAAAAAAATAGAGCATACGTGGAAAACGTGCAAAGAAAACTTTACACAAGTGATATAATCTCCTTTTAATATGAGTATTTATCTTTTCAATTTTTATAGATTGATGTGCGCACCAATATTTAAAAAGTACACACCCCTCTTATTTATTGAGAATAGAATTATCATTTTCTTCGGCCCCAAATTATAATCATATGATTGTTCAAATTTTAACATGTCATCTCGAGTTCACATTTTCACTTTTATCTAGAGTTCGAAGAAATCACTCTCATTACAACGTAATTATAATATATATAAAGTTAATTATCGATTGGAACCTATTTAGCCTTTTAACTGCATTGGCATTACCAGAAGAAGTGCAATTTAGGAAACTTGCATTTTCAATGGACAAGGTGAACGTACATTCTAAAAACAAATCGTCAATTCTTAAGTTGGTCTAATTGATAAAAACAACTGGACTTTCCATCCCCACAAAGCATGCGGTCTTGAATTTGATATACTCATATGCAGCTTGATTGGAAATCCACTCTCTTTATTTCACAAAATATAAATAATTAATGATCACTCGTAAATATATAGCCGATAAAAAATATTTTCATCATCGATAATTATGTGAATAATTAAAAGTTAAAACGATGTTTTGTTCGTGCATTTTTGTTAACGATACAAATGATCGCTTTTAGAAGTATATTTTGCAAATCATTTATTTTTTGCGAAATATACGTGCCCTAAATCGCAATGAAGTTGTTATTTGCAAATTGGCGTTGTTCACATTTATGAAAAATCGAAAGAACACGGCGAGATTCATCGATCCTGATTGTAGTCATGGGTAAAAGTCAGTAAATATTTTTGACCGTTTATGCAATTCTACATACTTTTCTTACAATTTGCCATGATGAACAAAAATTTTCGCACAACTTTTTCTCCAAACCTTCCAGTTTAGATTCGCGAAAATTAATCCAAAGCATCGCCCGTGCTATAAAGTGAGAATCATCATCCGGTCAAAGGTCAATACTGAATAGTCCTCGGATCATCCCGTGCCCCTTTAACTTTTTTTATATTTTTATTTATTGTGCTCTTTTGAAGGAAGGCGCATATACTCCGAAGGTGCTGCTGCTGCTGCTCTATTTCCAACCACCTATTTTTCAGCTACGGAGGGAGAAAAGGCGAGGTGGGGCCCACCTCCGCCCGCCCGTTGCCCACGCCCGTCCGGAGCTTGCGCAAGCGCGCGCGAGCGAGGATCTCCTCATCCCGCTCGAGCCCGGCATGTTGGCAAATATTTTCCGGATTCCGATACTTAAAAAGCCTTTGTTTAATGTAAATATCGTCAGTGCGGGGACTAGGGAGTACGTAAGGGGGTTCGTAACATTCTATTTTTTATATGATTATGAAATTTGGGATGGACCGCGTGGGGGAATCTCGCCTTAAAAAATAAAAATAAAAAGGGGGCAACTCCCTTCCACCTACACATCCGGTCCAATATTCAATGAAATAACTTATAGATTTTCAAAGACGAATCGAATCGAATCACCGTATCATGTCATCATCTGGTGATATTTCTTTCATATTGACTACAGAATTTATATACTTATTTATATACATGGTCTCACTTCACCTATAAGTTATGGTAAATACGTATCTTTATATTAGACATTCTATCGAAAATTTAAATATATCTTAAGAATTTAGCTTCAAAGGCATTGAAGTTTTGGATAGGGGTCAAAGCGTGCTCCATTCATTCATATCCAAGTAATTACATAAAAGTTCTCTGAGCCGATAAAATCGAACATCACATTCCTTCCCTTTGGCTATATCTACGTTAAGTCCTCCATGTTGAACATTGCGTTCCTCAAGGAAATTTTCATGGATTGAATTTTCTATATCAATCACTTCTTACGGTACATTAAAATTAACAATGATCAAGAACACGATTCATGTACAAAATATAAGATTTATTAAACAGCACATTCCTTGAGTAGGTTATCGGGCTAGAATGCCCATACACATCAATTTATTGATCATCGATCCGCATCCATACGTATCTTTATAATATGCAAGTTAGGCTAAATACATTTTCGCCAAATTTCCCAAAGTAATAAAATGCTTTTTCTAACAACTTATGAGTTAAGGAAAAGGAATCTGCGGATCACAACACTGGAATCTCTCCATCGACGGATAAGACAAAAGAGTCGTTTGGCTACAACCAACGCGTGGCTTCCTTTCATGTGGAGGTCTGGAATTTTGGACCGACGGTCGGCGTCGGCTCGGCAACAGTCCACCTTAGGAAATTTCGTCCGTCTTACATTCGGAGAGCGGAAAATATCTCAGGTGGCCGGAGGGGGTTCTGGCTCAGTGCTCGGAAGCTTCTCCCCGACCAGGAGGCTCAGCACAGCTCCGACATCCCAAGCCTAGCGGCATGCGGGAAATTTCGTCGCGCAACCAAGGCGTGAGTGAACTACCATGCTGGCGTGCAGCATGGTATAACATATCTAGTCTAGTCCAACAACGAGACACATGAACATTTTTCATAGCTCCTTCCGTCAAGTAAGAGTCGGTTTGGTAATTGACTAATTATTTGTTATTTATGTTCTTTTTTTTCGGAATAAAGAAGAAATGGAAATACGTTTGGTAATATTAGCTAATTTTTCTACTCTCGGAAGCTAATTGGTTATCGGGAATAGATTTGAAATAGAATTAAGAAATATAAAAAAGTTACTTATTTATAATTGGGAACAATTCTAGAATTAAGTCAATTTTTTATTCTTTTTATTTCTTCTTCTTCTTCTTCTTCCTCATCTAGCCAATAGATTTAGACAAAATTATTTTTGAGCAGAAATTATTTTTAAGAATAGAATGGTTACCAAACATGCCATAAAAATTTGCTAGTATATCGATAAATTTAGCCATGACATTATTAGGATTTTTCGTAAAAGAGATTTGGTAGGGTATGCACATAAGACTCGAGTTATGTCTTCACCCTTCTGAAATGGGTGGCTTGAAATCTCCCAAAAAAAGAGTTACTTACTCATCCACGAATAAAAAGTGACATTTGTAGAATCATGAGAGATCTTGAGGTAAATTTAGCATATCAGTAATTTTCAAATAATTTTTTTTAACAGTTTTTAAAGTAACACACAATAATCACACACGATCAAAAATTTTAAAAAGGGTTTACGATTTCTCCTGAAACCAAATGAAAAAGAGATGTGAAAAGCTCATCCGAATTTCTCATTGAAAAAGAAGGAGATATATCAAAAAAAAAAAAACGATTCAAGATGTCATAATATATACACACACACATGATTATTGAGAGTGAAATTAAAATGTTAAAGTAAATGGTTAATACTACGAAAAATCCCAAATCGGTATACATATGACAAATTTTATTCCAAATTAATTTTTCGATCACAAAAAATCCCTAAATTAATATATTTGTAATAAATTTATTATATGTTAGTTTTCGTTAAATTAGATTAAGACCCACAAATTGATACACCAATAATAAATGGAGGGTAAAACGCAAATTAATACACCGATCAACTACCACAAGTTATCAAATTTAATAATTTGACGGTAAAATTAAACGAAAACCGACGAAGGGAAAATTTGTTACGGAATACTAATTTGGGCCTTTTCGTAATTTCTGATAAATTTATCATATGATCATTAATTTTAGATTTTTCGTGATATTAATCATAATCATGCATATAATGGTATTGATGATGGAAGCATCGGTTCGACAATCGGAGCAATTATGTTCAATCGCCTTTATCAAATAAGTGGTGCATACTGCATAGGGAAGTTGGCAACTTGACAGCGTTGTGGCTCTGCTTGTACTGAAAAAGGCGGTGGATTAGGAATCTTTTTGCTGGGGCATCACCAATCGAGCGTGCTCGTGGAATAATCTCTCCACCCTTTTTGTCCCGCTCTGCTCTTCGCATGTGCTCGACTCGGACCCACAGCTCGCCGCTCACCGTCCGATCGGGATCGTCGTCCCCTCTCCCCTATTTCCTCCTGCGGAATATAAACGAAATGACGAGGATGGGAGTGTTTGGCTTTGGAAAGTATTTCGAGAAATCGAAAATGATGCGTCGAATTTCTTTTGTTGGATATTTAAATGTGATCGCACGTGCATTTCATCGGATGAGCATCGTTATTTTATGGAACGGTTCTGATAATCGCGCTTACATTGCATGAGCTATTATCGGAGGTCGGGAACTAACGGTAAAAGACGTGATCGAAATGGTCGGCTCGGAATTAGGAAGTAGTATTTGCCCAAACGAGAAAATGCCAACGCATGAAGTATATCCCACTTCTTACGTTCGAATGAGTATATACTATTACGACAAAAAAAGAAAAGGACACATACTATATTTGATTGTTTGGATTTCTAATTATATAAGATAGATTATGATATGAAATTCGTGGACTTTTGTTATATTTAATCCGCTATTTGATTAATTGCAATAATAAAGCCCGATATTTCACATTCTATCACCTTTTTTTTTTTTGTAAGTGAACTTGAAAATGGACATATGAAGATAATAAGAATTTTCTCATTATTTACCGCTAAAGAAAACACAAAGGCACTGAAGTATATAACCCCGATCAATGACAAGAAAATGAGCTCATTATAGTGTTTTAGAGTCACGGAATTGATTATGATTGAATGGGTTACGACAACATCAATAGAGTATTAGAGAGCGCCAAATCTAGTAAGAAAAAGAAAACATGATTATTCACCTTCACGATTTTGAAATATAATTGCCTCGACTCTTTGGCCGCTTTTCCTAAAGCTTTAACATGAACCACGATGCTATGAAGAAAATGAATCTTCACTCTCTCACTAATTTCACAGATTGTTGACAAGGATCAAAGAGTTCCAAGGAAAAAGGAGTTTCGACTTTTTTGCCATTTTCCTGGAGCTTCGATGTGAACTAAAGAACTAAAGAACTACCGTTAAGTCGTGAAATTTCAACATGAATCAAAGATATAGAGGAGGAGTCAGGGAGAATTAAAAAGATCCTTATCAAGTTTAAATCTATTCATATAAACCATGAGTTATTCCACTTCATTTTTATTTAATTTGTTTTTCAATTATTTTCCCTCTCTTGTTTTATTTCTTTTATTTTCTATTTATTTCTCATTCCCTTCAATGCTTTATTAAAAAAGTTATTAAATAATAAACTATACTAATATACATAAAGTATGTAATAAAGATAGATACTAACTATATGTACAAAAATAAATTTAAATATATAAGAATATGGATAAATAAAGAAGAAATTGGCTATTATTTTGTTGTTGTTTGGATATTCTTTTTTATATTATAATTTAAATATTATATCATATCTAATTTTTTTATCTTAATTTCAAAAGTATGTTGTTCGAAAAAAGTAGTTTTATATCATATATGTAAATTTTATCATAACCCGACATTTAGCATGGCTATCAAATTTAGAGATAAAGATTTTGAAATTTGGGTCTTCATTTGGTTTACTATGTATACAATTAAACCAATTAGTGCATCTAACCACAATGTTCGACTCATAGAATAACGGATGAGAGCTTATCTTAGTTAATAGGCCTACTTAAGTTAATTTATCACCCACAGCTTATATTAAACACATTTTTTTTCCAGATTTTTCCCATCAAAATTAATAAATAACTAATATGATTGAAATTATGAAGCAACTCCACACTTTTTTTTTTTTTTTTGGTCCAAGTAACTCTACATTCGAGATAACCATAAAATTTTAATCTATGTTTTACGAAATTTGAATTGATTAATATTAAGTAAGAGCGAGATCCCCAATAACAAATTTAGGGACAAGAGGGACTGGCGTGGCTCATGAGGTCACTTTATTAATGTTTCTCTATGATAAGTGAGGCCCACGTGGTGCTGAAAAATTTTTAAAAGAAAGGGGAAAAAAAAACCAACCCAAATATATTAATAAGATGTTTATGATTTAATTGACACAATTAAAATATTTATGAATAAATTAACAAGTTATCAAAAAACTTATAATTGAATTGACAAAATTGAAATATTTAAGATCGAATTGGCCAATATATAATAGATTTATAACTTTTTTGACAATTTTCCAATGCTAACTAATTGCAAACTAAGGAGTAAGGAAAAAGAGTTGAGAAAGATATAAAAGAAGATGGAATTTTTCATTCATTTTAAAATGAGTTGGCATATTTTTTCCCTATTGTACCGCATTAGTTTTACTTGCCTTCAATTGTCCACATAAGTCGCCGCATAAATTTTTTAATGCAGTCTTCTTCTTTTTTTTCCAGGCGAATTTTAATGCGGTCTTGAATGAACTATAATTGAGTATACATGTGTCTAAATTCGAGATTTTTGGTAACAACAAAAAGGTTTAATGTATTAGTGTCATAGTGGGCATAACTTGAAATTTTTTTAGTATTTTTTCCAAAAAATAAAAAAGATATAATTGAAACACACTCAAACGCAAAGCAAAAGTGCACCCTTCATCGACTTTTTAAGCGACAATAGATATTGAAGATGTTGAAAATATCATCGTATGTCAATCTACTTGCGCTATTGTGATGGTAATAGGAAAAGTCATGAATAAGTAATGATAAGAGGTAATATTAATGAGTGTTCTACGGCACTGCCCGAGTTAATAAAAAATAAAAATAACACTTACAAGACATTCTAAAAATAGAAGAATTACATATTTTAACAAAGTCACTTATTTTAAATAGTAAATTTTAAAAATATTTTTCTAAAAATGACTATTTGGTATTGCTAAGAAAAATGAATGGACAAAAAGTATTTTTATTATTCGTGAAAATATTTAGACACAAGTTGTTGTTAATTATAAAAATATTTTTCATTAATAAATTATTTCAAATAATGAAAAATATTTTTCAAATTATTCATTTTTTATTAAACAAACGGACTTTATTAGAAATGACTCCTTAAGGGTCAGAATTGCACTAAAATCGAATGAACATGATACCCTTTTGATGACCAAGAAAATTGAGATCGAAGCCCTCCAATTCTCAAGAAAAAAAAAAATGTCGAGTGCCCTAAGATTAGGCTGGTCAGTCCAAATCCACAATCGAACGTCATTATTAAACGCACATCTGAATACCTGGCAATGTTTCGTCTGGCCGAAAGGACGAAAACGAAAGTCACAAAGCTGCTTTTACCCAAGCCGATAAGAGTACGGAAAAAAAGACATACACGCACGAATTCGAGCCGGCCGGACCGCGGGGCCAGGTAACCTTATCACGAAGGACAGCCCTATCTGAAACCATTTCTTCTCGTGCGAAATCTAGGCCCTTGAAAATCGGTAAGGGACAATTCAGTACCTACTGCTGAAAAACAAGGTCCCAGACTGTCATTGGTGCAGAGCTCACATGGCGATTGTAGGTTTTTTTGTCCTCCCACGTTCGCTTGTCTGTCCTTTTAGCCTCTGGGGTTCCACGAGCATCAGTTCCGGGGTCCACCGAAAGATGGATCCTCGGATTGTAAGAGACCCTGACTCATATATCAAAATAATAAACAAAAATTTGAAGGTTTTATGATCAATGAATGGGATTTTCCCTTTTTTCTCTTTTATAGGGAAGATTGTCCAACGAATCATATATCTATTATACGGCAACCAATTCAGTTCTAGATCTTATAAATTCAGTCTTAAACCTTTTGACAACTTGCTACTTTAATTTGAAACCTTTTCGATTGTGCTAATTTAATTATAAATCTACAGACGATTTGTTAATTTAGTCATTCTAACTAATTTTAATCGGAAATTACTTATATGGCAGCCCGGTAAATACTGACTGTCTTATGCGGCATAACCGGTGTTGACATAGATAATTTTTTGATTTCTCAAAAAAATTATAAATTTTTTTATTTTATTTTATTTTATTCTTTTTACTTCCCTCTTTTCCAGGCTTGTGCATTTCAATGAAAACCAATCGTGCTTGGCCAGCCTAGATGATGGACTGCCATGTGAGGCTAGTCCAGTCGGACTCATAGTCAGATTCAAAATGAAATAGGAACTTAATTTGTTAAACATACAATGATACGACGACATAATCTCATTGGAAGTATGCTTAATTTGTTGTCACGATTTAGGTCAACTCAATCAACTTCGATAATGGAATAAAGATGAGATTTGTCAACTGCAATTGTTAATCTGAGTTTAGATGAAAAAGTTCGCCATGCACCACGTATTTCGGTCAATGAGGAATAATATTTCCATCGAAAAAGATGAGTACATAACGCAATTCGAACATCACGGCCGCAAATATTTCATCCACGGAAGCTTTCAAAGAGGCCAACCTCCAATGGCTGGTCTAGAAATCGGGCCTACGCCAATCGCTTCCAGGGCCACTTTCCACCAACAAAAATCTTGCTACTTGGCCACGATATCTCGTAACCACTGAGCACACGCCTCAATGGTAAGGAAATTGAGTGGAGGTGGCCACGTCTATAAAAAGGTAAAGTAAATGCTTAAGAGAGAGAAGAATTAGAATATGACATAAAATAAAATAAAATAATTACAAAATCTTGTGAAAAGGAGCAACATGACATTGAAATTTTATGGTCCCGGATCTTTAAATATGTCTAAAGAGATTGGTGATCTATGTATGGTCGACTTATTGGAGTAATGCGAATATGAATTTCGAGTCTGGTCTCAATTGTTTTTTTTTTTTTTTTTTTTAGGAGGAGGACATGAAATTAGTAGCAAATATATATCGGGGATGGAATATTTTTTATTGGGGTGAATTACACCACCCCAGGATTTCGGCATTTATTGCAAATTGCCCCATAACCTTTCAATGTTTGCAATGTCCTCCCGACTTTGACTTAGGGTGCGTTTGGTTCAAAGATTTCCACCAACTTTGCTAAAAGTTCTCTAAATATTGGGCCGTTTGGTTCAACTTTGAAGTTGGCTTTTAACTGCTTCAAATGCCGGGAAAGCCCAAACCTAAGAGGGGACTAGCTTTGGGCTTTTAAGATTCCGCCCAATACTAAAATTATTTTTTCTCTTCCAAAATTATCCTCATTAATTTTTCATATTTTCAATTTTGCCCTTGTTTATTTATTTATTTTTAATTGAAAAAGGAGGTAGCCCTTCACCGGATTAGCGAAGGGCTATTCTTTGCCGCCGGCCGAGCCTAGCATCGGCACCGTCGGGCGGCCTCCGGCGAGGGTCGCGCGACCCAACCGAGGGCCGCCGGAGGTCGCTTGAGGTCGGGCGACCCAACCGAGGGCCACCGGAGGTCCCCGACCTCGGCGACCCTTGGCGAGGATCGCTCAACCTAGGCGACCGTCGCCCGCGGTCGCGAGACCTAGGCGGTGGTCACCTAGGTCGAGCGACCCTCGCCGAGGGTCGCCCAAGGTCAAGCGACCTCCGGCGGCCCTCGGGCGGGTCGCGCGACCCTCTTTGGAGGTCGCCCGACCTTGGGCGACCTCAGCCGACGGCCGTAAACCATTCTCAGAGTGGTTAGAAGATGTAGCTACTAGCAATTGTTTCGTAGAATGCTAAGAAATAGTGGTGTCGTTATAACAAAATAAATACCCGATTTGAGAGCGAGCCTTATGTGGATCGATCTTATATCCAAAGATCGGCATATCCAACTAAACCGAGTTAGTGGAATCCTTGGAATAATATAGTCCCAAATCTATGGTTTCTCGGTGATAATGGAAAATATGTTTAACTCCATTACAGTGTCTCCAAGTTGGCTCAGAATTAAAATGTGCCAATAAATTTACAGCAAAAGCGATATCTAGTCTTGTACATTGTGCCAAGTATATCAAAGCTCCAATTGTATTGAAATATGGTACTTCAGAACCAAGTATCTCTTCATCAGATTCTCTAGGACGAAATGGGTCATTTTGGGGATCTAGAGACCTTACAACCATAAGAGTTCTCAATCGGTGAGCTTTGTCCATGTTGAAGCATTTAAGCAATCTTTCAACGTATGCTGATTGATGGACGATTTTTCCATTTGCTTTATGCTCAAGCTCTAGATCAAGATAAAGTTTGGTTTTACCTAAATCTTTAACTTCAAACTCCCTTTTCAAATACTCAGCAGTTTTAGTTAACTCTTCTAGAGTTTCAATTAAATTTATATCGTCGACATAAACTGCTACAATAGCAAATCCGGTTTCTGATTTCTTAATAAACACGCATAGACAAATATGATCATTCTTGTACATTTCCTTAATTAGGTACTCACTTAGGCGTTGATACCACATGAGACTGGATTGCTTTAACCCATACAAGGATCTTTGCAATTTTATTGAGAATAAATTGCGGGGAGTGCATGCTTCAGGCATTTTGAATCCCTCAAGAATTTTCATATAAATATCAGAGTCTAATGAGCCATATAAATATGCCGCCACAACGTCCATAAGACACATTTCCAATCTTTCAGAGATTACTAAGCTAATGAGAAAACGAAATGTAATCATATCCATCACAGGTGAATATGTCTCATTAGAATTAATCCTAGGTCTTTACGAGAATCCTTGGGTAACGAGTCGGGCTTTATATTTGACGACCTCATTTTTCCCATTTCGTTTTTGAACAAATACCCATTTATATCCAACGGGCTTCACATTATTGGGGATACGAGTTACGGGTCCAAAAACTCTCGTTTAGCTAGGGAAGCTAATTCAATCTTAATTGCTTCCTCCCACTTAGGCTAATCTTGCCTTTGAGGGTATTCAATAATAGATTGCGGCTCACAATCATCATCCATAATTTTATGAACAACTGAAAATGCAAAAACATCATCAATGATGATTTCATTTCGATCCCAAATTTCATTACAATATGTAATGAAATTCTCAATATTCCCGGGATTGGTTTAGGATAAGCTCTTTGGGAGCAAGCACAACGCTAGGCTCTTCTGGAGTGGATTCTTGATTCTTTCCCCTTCGTTTTTTAGGAACAATATCTTTTGATCCTATCGGTCTACCATGCTTTAAATGCGGGGGATTTTGATCCATTTTAGCCCATTCTTCGGGAACAACTATCCTAGCTGGAGCATTTGCAGTTGGAATATGAGACTTTGTTACCTTAGTAGTATCATTAAATGCGTCAGGAAGTCTATTGGCCATAGCCTATAAATGGATTATGCGCTGCACCTCGTTTTCACATTCAGGAGTCATTGGGTCTAATTGAGATAAATTTTTCTCATTCCATGAGAAAACCTTAACTGCTTTTTGTTTTGTAGTCATGGAAGTTGTAGGTATCCCAATTGATGGAAACCTAGTCTCATCGAAATGACAGTCTGCAAATTTAGCAGTAAAAAGATCACCGGTAGTTGGTTCCAAGAACCTAATAATAAACGGTGAATTAAACCCAACATAAATGCCCAAACGGCGTTGGGGACCTATTTTAGTTCTTTTTGGCAGTGCTACAGGCACCTGTACTACACAACCAAATGTGCGTAAATGTGAAATATCTGGTTCATAACCAAGAACCATTTGAAGGGGAGATTGTAAAAGACTAGCAGTGGGGCGTAATCTTATTAGAGCTGCCGCCTGCAAAATTGCATGACCTCATGTTGTATCGTTGAGATTTGTTCTCAATAATAGAGTGTGGGCAATGATTTAGATATGTTTAATCAAGGATTCTGCCAATCCATTTTGAGTATGAACATATGCAACTGGTGCTCAATCTCGATTCCAAGTGAAGCACAATAGGTATCAAAACTCTTTGATGTAAATTCACCAGCATTATCTATCCTTATGCTCTTAATTGGATAATCAGGGAATTGTGTCCGGAGCTTTATAATCTGCGCAAGTAAACGTGCAAATGTGACATTACGTGTAGATAGTAGACAAATATGGGACCATTTATAGGATGCGTCCACTAGTACCATAAAATATCGAAATGGTCTACTTGATGGTTGTATTGGTTCACAAATATCACCCTGAATTCTTTGCAAGAATAAAGGGGATTCAAGATTAACCTTTGTTATAGAAAGTTTGATAATGAGCTTTCCTTGTGAACAAGCCTCACAATTGTAATATTTGGACAACAATACATTTATATCCTTTAAATGGTGCCTTTTTGTATTTTGAATTATTTTACGCATCATTGAAGCGCTAGGGTGACCAAGGCGATTATGCCATAGTCCAAACTGATCAGGGTTTACCAATCTTTAGGATGTTGTGGCGTAGGTTTCAACAGCCTTAATCATGACACAATACAAACCCATAAAAGAAGCTTCGAGCTTCTCATGGATGGTTCAGTCCCATCTTATAAGAGGAAATGCTAATATATTCTTTATCTTGCTCATAAATAGTCTCAATATGGTACCCATTACGGTGTACAGTTTTGAAACTGAGCGGATTCCTTTTTGATCTAATGCTTAGAAACGCATCCTCAATATGCAGGATGGTGCCATTTGGCAAAACAATTGTGGCATTCCCAAAACCATCAATAATCGGAACATGACTTGATATTGTATGGATTTATACTTTACGCAATGTCATACTTGAGAAAAAGTGTCTACTACGAAATATAGTATGTGTTGTTGCACTATCAAGCAAACAAACATCTTCTTTTTTATCGGTATTTCCATTGGCATTTATATTGACAACTTTAGGTGTCAAGTATCATAAAATTTGCATATTAGTTATAGAGTCAAATAAAATTTCAAAATAAATATTATATAAGATTCATAAGTATTTCATAACCATATTAAAGAACAATAAAAAGTAATACATTTAAAGCAAAACAACTAAAAAAAATAAATTATTAAAATCATAGAATTTGAAGTTCAAATTATCATCCACCAATATGATGCCTCATCAAAGTAATCAGAGGTTCTCAGAGAAATTAAAACATCCATGGATGCACTTGCTATTTCATGAGCAAGAGGAGTCCCACCAACGAAGATATTGTTGGCCTCAATAGTGGTTATGGCAATAGGATTGATTTCAATGGCATGAGATTCATCACGCTTGTCCGTATTTTTTAAAGATGCATGGTATAAATCAACAAAGTATTTTGGCGTACGATAAGTACGTGACCAGTGCCCAGTCATGCCACAACGATGACAAATACTTTCATTAATCACATTCTTTGGCTTCTTTTCTTTGCCATGATTCAGGCCAAAGTTAGATTTTCTAGAGTGGTTAAATTTCTTGCCGTCCCTTCTAGGGATTATGTTCTTGCCTGCGCTTATAGTCCTTAAAATGACAAGTATTTTCTCAAAATTAGCATGTGCCTTCAGACAATACTTTTGAGCTAGCAAGTCTAAGATCATGATTTTTGAGCAGCAATTCATTAGTTTGCTCAACAGTGAGAAGCACAAAAATTAATTCAGAATATGTGGCAAACTAATGTTGTCGGTATTGCTGTTGCAATACAATATTCGAAACATGGAAAGTGGAGAAAGTTTTCTTTAATAATTATGCATCAGCGAGTTTGATTCCGCATAACTCAAGTCGAGAAACAATATCAAATAAAGCGGAATTATAGTTAGAAACTGATTTAAAATCTTGCAGTTATATTGTGCTCGAGGGAGGATAACAATCTTGGTATGATCATACCTATTCTTCAACCTCCTTCACAAGATCTGAGGATCTTGAACGGATAAATATTGAGTCTGTAGGCTCTCATGCAAATGACGGTGAATAAAAATCAGCGCATTTGCTTTATCTTTTGCATTTGAGGTTCCATCCCCTGTAATTGCATTAACGAGACCTTGCCCTTGGAGGTGCATTTCCATCTCAAGGCACCAGGATAGATAATTCTTTCCACTCACTTTCAGGATGTGAAATTTGGGCTTTTCAATATTTGTCATAATCCTTGCAAAAATAAATCATTAAATTAATTAAAAGGATTTCCAAATATCCACCGCAACTTCAGGAGCAGAATGATACTTTTATATTTGAAATTTGGCTTCGGGTCAAGAAAAATAAAAATAAAGAATTGATAGAAGAAGATGAAGTATAATTTGATTAATGAAAATAATACCTACCTTGCAAAAATTACTTACTTAATCGGTAGATCTTCGTGCTAATAACGTGTTGTAAAATATTGTGTTGCAAATATATAATAGAGAGAATAAAGAGATTGAGAAGAGAAAGCGGGTAAACACCAAAGATAGTAGAGAAAGCCAGATGAGAGAATTTTATTTCCAATATATCATTGTTATGTCTATAACAAAAACTAAGCTCCCATTTATAAGAAAACAAGAATGTATTTATCATTAATATCAATGTATCGAATAATACATGTATTTGACAGGGAGATGAACATTCATTGTATAGGGAGATATTGTGGCATTCCAGAACTTTAGGTGACAGTCACCGAGCTGTGACTTTGTTTTTTTTTTTTTTTTAATTTACAAGTATCAATTTGTATTTGTTCTTTTGAATTAGTATGTTTCAATTATATCATTTTAAAAAAGAAAATGATGGGATTCAATTTTTGCCTAAGAATTTTATGCGCAAATTTAAATTATATGTAACGGGCCATAAGATTTTGGAATATATATGTGTGTGTGTGTGTGTGTGTGTGTGTGTGTGTGTGTGTGTGTACTTGTATATGTATATTAAGTAATTTAAATTAGTTATTAAATCAAATTGAATAGAGATTACACACTAACTTAAAAAGAAAAAAAAATGATTAGGGCCCCATTTTCTTGGACTCTTGGGCCCAAGAATTCGGGCCCAAGCAGGCCCAAGATCACCCCAAGGGTGTTGCACGAACCGGAAAAGGGGGGGAGGAGCATGCCCTTCAACCAAACCACTTGTCCTTGTTGTGCCTCCGCTTGTCCTTCCTCTTTAACCACTTGTCCTTTGTTCAATTTCCTACATGCAAAATGAAGATAATTAATTAATCAAAGAACAAAACAAAGGAGGAGGGGGCTTCGTACGGGGAGGAGGAGAGACCGAGAGAGAAATTGAGAGAAATTTAAGCCAAGAGAGAGGGAGTCGTGCGTAGGTGCGGGCAGCGAGGGACAAGAAGGAAGGGCCGCCTCTCGCCGTGTCCGTGTAGCTGCCATCGATGCCACCGGACCCCATCGTCGACCGGCCAAGCCGTGACCGCCGGACCTCCAATTTTCGGGCAACCCTTGTGTGAGTTCAAGGCAAGCATTTGTTCTTCAATATATGTTGTTGCAAGTTGTTTTGCCTAGAAAAGAAGTGAGATAGGTGAGGCACATGGAGTACTTGAGCTGCATGTGGAGTCTTTGGTATGTAGGAGGGTGTTATATCAAGAAAACTAGTTGTGGATGAGGTGCATGTGCTGGATTTCGAATTTCATGAAGTGTGAGTGCTGGATTTTTGAACTTGCAAGTGAAAACAAATGAATTTAAGATTCTGACCATGAGAAATTTTAGTGATAATCATGCTGTGGTAAGGTGTATTGTGTGTATGGATAAAGAGTATAATGATGGGAGGTCAAAATCTAGTGTATAGGAGGAGTTTTGTGAACTTGTGAACTGTTTTTGTGAAAAACAGTGTGACCTCCGGTGACATTTTAATTTTTCTGTAATTATCTGGCCCTAATTTGATTTCTAGCCCTTGATGAAAGTTTTAGAGAATATCTTCATGAATAACATATCCAAAATTCAGAGAAAAATAACAAAGTATGACCATCGAAATAATTTTCCTATGAAAATATGGAATCTGGAATTTTACAGAATGTTGGGTAGGAAGAAAATCGAAGTTTTACCCTCGGTGCATACAGAATATGACCTAGTGGTCTTCTTGAGATTTGTTCCTTTAAGTCTTATTGATAACGTGTCAAAATTTCGTAATTTTCTGAGCCTGTTTAGTAATTAATTCGGAATTGTTTCTAAAACTGCGCAATTGTAGAAATTAAGTTACTGTTTCGAGATTTCCATAAAATTATCCTATATGAAGTATAGTTCTCAAATTGCCATGTGACTTGATGATGCTGATGGTGGAATATTGCTGATTGATAAAAAAGTTTGTGAGATATCTTGTTTGGCATATGATGATGTATTTGTGAATTAAAATGTGAATTGTTATCCATTGAACCCTTGGGTTAATGATGCCCCGGGAGTCGGGAAGTCCAAAGGATCGAAAGAGTCGATGCCTTGTGGATGCCCAGTGGCCCTAAGAGGCTGAATGCTGGAGGTATGCCCCGGGAGTTTCGGGATGCCCGGTTGTATGCTTGTCGGTACGTAAACCCGGATGGCCAAGCAACCATTTTCATGGTGAGCTTCGGAGATTTATCCTCATGATGCCAGGTGGGGTACGAGATGCCTGGAGGTGCGATATGCTCCGGATGCCCGATGGCCTTGGTGGCTAAATGCCGGAGGTTTTTGCGATGTCAGGGTGGATGCGAATGCCTGGAAGGACGCAAACACTAGTCCTCTAGGGAATGAAATTTTTCAAAGGCTAAATAAATGATGTGTGATTTGGTTATGTGGCACATGATTTTTATGAGATTGCAATTGTCCAATATTGAAAATTTCCACATCATTAATGCCTATTACCCCTTGATTTTTGCCCTATTATCTAGTATAAAATTAAATGCTGATTGTTATGCTCGATATAGCTTGTTGAATCTTTTGCTGTTGAGTGGCTGTACTCACCCCGTTTTTGGACTAACATTTCAGATTAAGATGTCTTTGCTACCCGTCTCTTGTGGCACCTTCTATGGCGTGCCGGTCGACGTTGAGTGCTCATGTTCCGACCACATTTGTGTTGGGGTGCGGGGGCTGGTGTTCGTTCGCGTCCGTGTGCTCATTATGTATGATGTGGGCCTACTTGGAGGCCCTGTGGTGCAGGAGTTCCTGTCGGTGCATGTTCGCCGCGACGGGATCATGATGGGGATGATGCTGCCGCCGCCACCAGTAGATGGATTAGGTTGGGTGTGATCGACCCCCGGGCGATGGGTGGCTAGTGAAGCTTTTTTTGATTGTCGGCACTAACTGATGGGTTTAAGCTGATGACCGTGTATAGAGTTGGACGCTTTTGGTTATAGCTGAGTTTTAGATAGCCTTGGCCTTTTGTAGTTCCAACTCATGTTACCCATCAATTATATAAATAGAAGTTCTTGGTTTATCTTATAAAAATATTTAGTATGTGTGCATCATTTCGATATGATTGGATTGGGGAGGTGTGAAGTCGCTTCCGCTCTACTTTCTATTTTGCGCCGGGACCGAAAAAAGTAAATAACAATCTCTTAGAACTTATAGTCCTTCAAGATAAGGATCAAAGTGGAGAGCGCACTATGACGACCCTATAGATTTGGGGTGCCGTAGATGTACTTAGAATGTATGATACAAATGTACCATAATAAGTACATTAGATAAGATAAATATAATGAATATTCATTCATGTATTTTATAACAATACTGTCGCTAAAATATCATATCTTGTACTTAACAAGCAAAATAATTGATAATAGACACATTAATTTATCCTAATGAATATAATGTGCATATTATATTGTGTTGTAATGTCAAAATTTTTCTTTGCATTTCAATTTTTTTTTAATGTCTCTACACTATATAGCAAGCCTAAGAGGTCATTTTTTTGAAATGATACTCAACTTTAGTTGATTTCATGCTACTTGTAAAGTATCGACAGAGTTTGCAGCCCACAATCAAAATTAAATGTAAAGTTCAGGTGTTTGATTAATTATATCTAAAGTATGGGCTAGGTTCGAAATTCACTAAAACTGTAGTCCTTTTATGAAATTGGCCAAAGTCAACACGAGGAAGGGACGTTGCAAATGATTTCAATAATTTAAGGAGATAATTGCATACTTTAAAAAGATAGGTAGCAACTGCACTTGCCTAACTTAAGGAACAAAAAATGCAATTTGCTTTTGTCGTTGGATGGATTCACCTCTTGTTAAGACAAGTGAATTAGTCTGATGACAAGCATAGATAGAGCTTCGTTGCTCGAGTCAATATCAATGGGGATATTGCAATCGATCTCGATCTCAAGACTCTGGAAACATTAAAAAAAATTAATAGTTTGGGAGCAATTGGTAACGAATGTCAAAATATGAGGAAGTGCAGTGTATCGTAATTAAGTTTTATTAATTTCGCGAAAAATGAATGATATGAAAAATACATTCTAAAAAAAAATCATTATAGATAATAATTTATATTTAAATATTTTAATAGATAACGATGAAATTTTGCATTGATTCGTTTTCGTAAACAATATAAGCCACCGTACTTAAGAAAATATTTTTATGATGACTCATTTTTCAAAAGAAAATAAGATTTCCTGGAAGACTCTGTTTGGACCCGGGTTCTTTAATCCCTGACACAACGGAAAGCGTCCAATTAACGAGAGAGAGAGAGAGAGAGAGAGAGAGGAAGATTGGGAGAAGGAGGAGGAAGACGAGGAAAGAACGAAGTGCGGGGAAGCGTCGGAATCCAGCTGACGCCCTCCACTCTCTCTCTCTCTCTCTGCAACTCTGTCTCGCTCGCCCCGTCCGTCCGGTGGTGGGCACCGCGCGTCGTTTGACCGGCGAGATCGCGATGAACGAAGTGATCACGGCCTCCGACGCGTCGTCGGCCTTCCGATCCGCGTCGTACCAGCCGTCGCTCGTCCCTCTGAACCCGCCTCTCCTCTCCGCTCTCCTCTCCCTCGCTCTCGCCCAGTTCCTCAAGCCTTTCACCTGCTGGTAAGATGGCCTCTCCGCGCTCCCGCTCTTTTAGCCCTCCGTAGTCGAATCGTCTTGGATTGCTTCTGTGGAGTGCCGAGTGCTCGATCGAACTCGCCGCGTTCCCTCTTTGTTGCTCGTGCGCACGTGCTTTTGTTCGGCGGTTTGTGTCGAGCTTTGGAGTAGCCGAGGTCGTTAGGTAGCTGGTTCAGATTTGTTTGAGGTTGTCGGGTGCTCGAATGAGTGGGAGCGGCTTGATGACATTATCACGGGCATGTTTAGTACTCTGAGGATTCATATTGCTTTTCTAGATTCCAGCGTTGCGGCGTCCGGCAATTCTCTTGCATTTTTTACATCCGAGTGTCGCTGAATTAGTGTTGATCAAGGATTATGTGGTGATCTAGAGAGTCGAGCGTGGCAAAGCCCTCTAGAATATGTTGAGTTTAGCTTTGACAAAGCCTTCTGGCAAGTGATTTTGTTTAATATCCTATTCTATCGCGTCAACTTTATCTTATTTTGTGCAAAAATTACAGGTTTTGTCTCGTTAAGAGGATTTTTGGGCTCTGTTTCTCTTCCCAATTTCTCGAATTCCATGATCCCATTTGATGTGCAGGCTCAAGGAGAAGAGATGGAACTCCAGAAAAATGCTTGGTTCAGGTGGAATGCCATCATCGCATTCGGCTACTGTTACGGGTCTTGCTGTTGCTATCGGTTTACAAGAAGGACTCAAAGGACCAGCATTTGCTATAGCGGTGGTCTTGGCCTGTGTTGTACGTACTCAACAACCAGGTCTTGTTCAGTTTCTGGTGATGCATGCTGTAACAGAGCAAACAATTGGAAGTTTCAATCTCATTTAACTTGTTGTACTATTTTTCTTTAAAAAATTGTAGTCATAACAACTGCTGGAGGACTTTTTTAGCCGAGTCCTATTTAATTTTACGTCATATCAAATGAGCAATGCTTCACAATTCTTCTTGTAGATGCAATTCTTTCTTTCAGGATTCTTCAGTTTGCTTGTTCAGCTGCAAACCTCCGTTTTATGCAACTTTTGCTTATATTATGTTTGTTTTAGACATGGTTATTGCCATTAATGTCAGTTCATAAAGAGAAGGAAAAAAATTGGAAGCATTTGTTACCTTCGAACTTGTGCTTATCAGTCTACATATATCAAGCTCAACTGTGAGGGCTGATAGCCTGATAACTTACCCATCCTCACCCTGCCACTGAGGTTTTTGGCTGTGTATGTGGCAAGTCTGTTTTTTGGTCTTCGGAGATTTTTTTTTTTTTTTTTTTTAAAGGGGTTGGGGGGGGTTCTGTTTGTCATTCTTGCATGTGTTGCACATTTCTTTGGAGTTGAGCTTTTTGAAACATAATGAGTTCCAATTTATTAGTCATATAACCATCACTACAATCATTTACAGGTTATGTATGATGCTTCTGGAGTAAGACTTCATGCTGGTCGGCAAGCAGAGGTAAGTACATGCGATCCAATTCACAGTACCTTATTCTCATAGAATCTGGGGTGGTATTGGTATGTTCTTTTGTTCTCAGGCATTTCTTTTCTGTGGATTCTCCCTTTATCGTTAATCTCAGCCTATCTTCTGTGGAAAAAGTGGAGATAAGGTCTTGTTTATTGTAGTCTTTAGTCACTGATCTAAGACCATCAGCATAGTCCACTAAAGTCCACGTGTTAACTGTCTCTAGTTGCTTCAATTGTGTAGTATTAATAGCTATATGCAATGCTCTTGTCTGTGATCTGTGGGGAAAAAGTTTTCCAAAAGTCCAAACCTTATGTATGGAATGGAATCAAGTCCTAAACTTTTCAATTTGGTTCAATTTAGTCGACATTTTTTTAAAAGAGCAGTTGAGTCATTATAATGAACATATCTAATTGTCTATGTGTTCCTTAAAGATTGCCTATACGGCATCCTTAAATTGCACTTTAATAAGTTTGAGGACTTAATTGTACTTTTCAGCAAAGGTTTAGGACTCGGTTGCCCTTTTGGTAAAGGTTTAGGACTTTATTAAACCAATTGAACAGTTTGGGACTTGATTGCATTCCGTACATAAGGAGGAAGACTTATGGTGCAATTTTTCAGTGATAAATGTGTGGGCGATAGATTAACTTGGTTATCTGCCCTCTTGCCTTGCCATTGGATCATAACTTTGTCCTTCTTCTTGCAGTTGCTAAATCAAATTGTTTGTGAACTACCCCCAGAACACCCTGTCTCCAGCATTAAACCCTTACGAGACTCACTGGGACATACGCCTGTTCAGGTTTGACGCGCTTTCTTTTCATGCAGAAATTGTTTAAAAAAATGAGGCCATCTGTGTTTGTTTTGGTAATGATTTGACTCATTTGTGAATATTATTGAACACTCCGAGGCACTTAAATTTGGAGCTTAATACTGTTTATCTGCATGTGAATGATGAGACCATATTCATAATTTTTTAAAGACCATATTCTTTGACAAGATTGCATGCGGCAAAATTACTATTTTTAGATGTGGAACTTTAAGGGGACAATTCTATCTGACATTGAACTTGTCTAGTTATGCCTCATTGTGAATGAAATTTCTTTTAGTTCTAGGACTGTTCTTGTAATATTCTATGGAGAAATCTGGGGACAATGTGCTTCATAATAAGGTCTACTTAGAGGATGGTATTGTGGCAAATAATTTTGTTAACTATACACATAAGATGTGCTCCTGTTACCCTTCAAATAAATTAATATAAAATGCTGTACCAAACTGCTTGTCAGTAGCCTTACAGCAGAAGACACTATGACCCAATGAGAAGAGTTAAAATGTGGTTCTAGAGGTGTAAGGTTACATATAAAATTTCATAACTATTAATGAAGCTATGCTTTTTAGATAGGACAAAGGGCTTTTTAGGGAAGTAGATTTGTTATATGAGGCTTTATATGTGTCATCATGTCAGAAGTTTAATGTTACAATTGAGTACATTTCCTCCTAAAACGATATATTTCATCAACAACATCGTGGCTGTGGTAGATGCTTACTTGTTTGTACTAGGAATCGTCTCTTGTTTTTCAGTTTGAGTTGTTCGTTTGCTGTGCTTAACTGCTATTGTATTCATTAGAAACCATCCGTCCATTGAATCACTCTACAATTGAGAAGGTTGATAACTTATTCGTGGCAAAAAGTAAAAGCCTGGTCTTGAACACGAGATAAGTTATTTATTTTACTTTGCTTTGTTTGTCAACAGGTTGTTGCAGGTGCCATGTTAGGATGCATTGTTGCATATCTAATGAGTTCCAGCTGACGAATTGGCTTGATACAGGACAAACTTCTGTTGGAAGTTGATGGTGTACTTAAACAAACGCTCTAAATTTTGACAGCAGTTGCCAACATTTGTTCGGATGAACAGGAATGGGTGAATGCGAATATCTTCCTTAACTGAAAAGATCTAATTATAGTGATTGTTTAGGGTGTTTTTAATGTGCAAAATCCCAAGAGATGGGCCCGTCACATGTAAATTTGGTAGCAATATGCGTTTGTTATTTCCTATGTGTGCTCTTCTAATCACAATCTGAGCTGACCAAACATAGTTTTGTGCTCCTTTCCATCTCGATGAGTGTAAACTAGTAGTTACACTTGAGAAGCTGAATTTGTCATGAGACAGGTCACTCCAGTGCAGCTAATTCCTGGGAACACTAATGATCCACCGACCTGCAATATCACTAACTGTGATCTTCCTATCAGGATTCATAGGAAACGCATTCCATGAGTTCAGTGAAATCATCATCCCTTTGCTCCTCACATGCTGACACTTGTGGTCGCAACTCAAATTCATCATCACCGATTACAATTAATGGTGGCTCAAAAGATACAGGAGACTTTTGAACCACTTGTCCAGCTATAAGGCTCTCGATTTAGTGGATGGACGCGTTCGCTACTTTCCTACAGCAGTTGTGGGACTTCAGTATCACAGCGATCTAGCAATAAACTCCAGCGATGTCCCCGAAGGACACACTATGCACGAATTCAGGCAGTTCCATGGAGAAACCTACGGCCTGAAATCAAGTAGTCTGCAGGAGATAGAAAAGGGGCAAACCCCAGTTCTGATGCTTGTTGCACGAGGCACGACAAGGAAAAATGAAGATTCTGTTGCGGAATTGGCATGAAAGTTGAAATTCAAAGTGGTCAGCACATTGCCTGATACAATGTCGGATCTTAACCAGTTCACCAAAATGGTAAGTTCATGCAGTGTAAGAGGGTAGGAGTTCATGGGGCAGGTCTCCCAAATGAGATCTACTTGCCAGACGGCGCGGTGGTGGTGCAGGTGGTGCTGCTGGGATAGGACTGGGCATTGGCCACCTATTATGGAGTCCCCTAGACCACCGAGGATATTCAATATCTGGAGTACGAGATAAAGCCAGGGAGAGCTCTCTGTCGGAAATATACAGTCTCAAACACCTGGTGATCACCGATCCCGGGTCGATCTACCGGAAGGGAGAACACAATGTGGTCAGGGCAGTGTATGTGGACGTGAAGATCAACTTGGCTAGATTCAATGAGACACTTATGGAAGCAATTTGGACGCTCCGTAACTTTAGGTTATATTAATTGTCTTTGCAGAGCAGAAGGGCAACATTGTTGAATTTCTGTGGTTTTTTCTTGGGATCTTCTCTTTGTTTTTTCCCATAAACTTTTGAATTTTTTTCCGCACTTCTCATATTGGTTTAATCTATCAGTACAGCAGCAATCCCTGTCTTTCCTTTCGAAATAACTATGAATTGTCTTTCTGGCCCAAAGTTATTATGAACGTGGATCTGGTCCCCGTTGTTTTCTTTTGGTACTTTATTTTTTTTATCACGTTCTCCAGGGACTAATCTTTCTTAATAAACTCTCCTTTTTAATTGTCATAGCTATAAACAAACAGAGCCAATGTCTCGATTATGATGCGGTTAAGACGAAAAAGATGGAGAAGAGGCGATGAACCATCTAGGGCCAATGAACCATCTAGCGTCAACGATATTTGAAAATGATCCGTACCATGATGCACGGGACAAACACGGAACGTCTCGAGCGAATTCGAACACGACATGATGTAGTATGTTCGAACTCGCAGTAGATCGATATGTATTAATAAGTTTTCTATGTAAGATAATGATTCGACCGGCTGAATAAAAGGTCATGACGATTTGGTGCTAATGCATATTTACTCGAGCCTCTTCCTCGGGATAGAGATACAGTAGCAGACTTAAACGTAACTCGAGGGAAAAGTTCAGCTAATTGAGCACATGAAAGCAGACAAAAGCTCGCTTGGCACGTTTATTAAAAATAATCAGGCTAACCACCTTTAATTAATCTCCTCATTTCCGCTTTGGGACTTGCTTTATGAATATAATACGATGCTCCCACCAAGGCTTCTCTGTCATATCCCCAGGAAGTCTTACGAGACTGCCTGTTTGCACAACAGGAAGACGTGCAAGAATCTTTAAGAAAAATGAGACACCTCGATCCCCAGTGAATCGCTCATTTCAGGGTTTCATCAGTAAAAATCCACCGACTTGGCTCAGTGTTTTAGTTTGACGGATTATGGAGAAGCAGTCGAAGCGCCCGGTGCTCGGAGCAGCATCGGTGGCCTGTTTGCTTATTGCGGTTTCGCTCTGTATCGGCCTTCTCGTGTCGAGGGACTCGCCATTTCTTTCATGTAATCTCAGATCTCAGTTTGACTTCACTTATACTCTCTCTTTTCACTGTCGCATATCATGTTGCGCAATCGATCATTGAAAGATGACTCCTGACCAGGATTGTAAATTTCAGGGAAGATTCAGATTGCGAATTGGAGGGGCAATAATGATTCCACAGAGGAAGATGAAGTCAAGAGAGACGCTCTCAAGGATCTACTCGGAAGACTAGTATCAGGTTGGATTTTCTGCTCATCTCAAAATGAAGTCAACATTTTAAGGGTGCCTTTGGTAACCAATCAATTCTTTTTTATTTTGTTTCTTAGATGATTTGAGAGCCTTTGTAACTGCACAAAATTTCTATTTCCAGAATAAAAATGCGTTTTGTACCGACTTATGAATTTATTTTAATTTTTTAATAATTTTATTATATTTTCTTTCTTCTCCTCTTCTTCTTCTTCTTCTTCTTCCTCTAGCCGGTTGCCAGATCTCGTCTAGTTGGTTGCCATGGTTGGCCACCGGCTAAAGGAAGAAGAAGAGAAGGAAAAAGAAAGAAAAGAAAATGATTTGGGATTGATTATGAGTTGTTTCTAAGAATAAAAAAGTAATTTTTTTTTTTTTTTTTTAAATTTTTTGATTCCGTTTCAAATCTATTTCAGGAATAAAAACGTTGTCAAATGGACGGATTTCTATTCTTTGTGCAGGAGAAGAGAGAAACCAGCTTGAGGTTGGAGAGTTCACATGCCACTTCGACCTCCACACCGAAATGTGTCTCTCGGCAAAACCCGTGAGGATCTCCAATGGCGGCTTGACTGTTCACGTACCGTCCCATGGATCTCAGTTCGAGCGCTCAGTTCGACCCTACGCGAGGAGAGATGACGAACATATGATGGAACCAGTCACTCGGGTGGAGATACTCCACGGGGACGTGAATAATTTACCGCCCTGCAATTTCAGGCACAGCATCCCTGCAGTGATCTTCTCGACAGCCGTTACAGGAAACGCCTTCCACGAGTTCAGCGAAATCATCATCCCCTTGTTCCTCACATGCCGGCACTTGCGATCGCAGCTGAAGTTCGTCACCACCGATCGCAATGCCTCATGGATTCAGAAATACTCCAGGATTTTGAACCGCTTGTCCGATTACGAGGCTCTCAATTTGGACGATGGGAGCGTTCACTGCTTTCCGGGGGCAGTTGTGGGACTCAGGTACCACGACATTCTAGCCCTCAACACCAGCGACGTACCCGCAGGATACTCGATGCCCGAATTCAGGCAATTCCTCAGAGAATCTTACGATGTGAAGATAAAGAACGTGCGCGAGATCGAAAAGCTACAGAAGCCGATCCTGATCCTTATTTCCAGGAACCACACGAGAAAATTCCTGAACGAGGACGCTGTCGTGGAACTGGCACAAGAGTTGGGCTTTCAAGTGGTGAGGGCAGGGACTGATACGATGTCGAATCTAGAGCTGTTGGCGAAGATGCTCAGTTCGTGCAACGTTTTGGCTGGAGTCCACGGTGCGGGTCTCACTAATGAGATCTTTTTGCCGGACGGTGCAGTGGTAGTTCAGGTGGTGCCACTAGGACTAGACTGGCCTTCGACCAACTATTTCAATATTCCAGCGACCGCAATGGATCTGCAGCATCTGGAATATAAGATAGAGCCCAAGGAGAGCTCCCTGTCCGAAGTATACGGGCTGGATGATCCGGTGATTGTCGACCCTGCATCTGTCTTTGCGAAGCGGGGGTACCAAGCAGCGAGGGTTGTGTATTTCGATGGCCAAAATGTGAAGATCAACCTGAACAGATTTAAGGACACGCTGCAGGAAGCAATGAGACTTGTTAGATATTCCATGACTTAGGGCTGAGTTCATTGTCATTACGCAACAGAAGGCAGCACTTTTGGCTTTTCTGTCATCTGTTTCTGGACATACACCACAACTTTTGGTTGAAGAAAAATTCTATTGCTTTGTGTGCTACAAAATTTGATGACTTTTCATATTTGTAAACTGCGAATAAGGTTCGTACAATGCAAAATGTAATTGGTAGTAAGTCAAATTTACTTATTTTCAATAACCAGTTTTTCTGTTTTTCTATTTTTTTGTTCCCGAGAATAGATTTCGAAATAAATCCGTTTGATAAGGCAATTTAATTATTAGTGGTTTCTTTATCAAACATTTTTCTCACATAATTTCGATAGATTTGATGCAATGAGGGAGTTTTCACATTGTTTTTTAGCATCAAATCTACTCTACTACAAATTTTAGATATAAAAATTTGATATCGTTATCAAACGAATTTTTGTTATTAGAAATAGAAAATTTCTACGGTTATTAAATGAAATTACGTTCTAGAAATAGAAATTTTAGGTCGTCATCAAATGCATTTCTCCACCGACCAAAAAAATAAAAAATGCATTTCTCCACTCGGAAATTCGTTTAGGAAATAGAAATAGAAGAATCTATTTTTGGCTAGAAATCTATTTCTAAAATAGAATGATTATTATTAGCGTCGTTAGTTTTTTTTTTTTGGATTCGCGCCCTTAGTTGATTGGTTCAAACTCAACCATTATTTTAATAAATAATGAAGTTTTATCCACGTTTCACAGTTACAAACTCTTATATGAGATTACCAATCTTAATACAAGTGATTTAACTACTTTTTTTCCAATCAAAATGCCAATCTTCTAAGCTAACAGAAGATGTATTTTACAACTGCTGTATTCCTCGTGAGTGAAATGTCATAAGTCCAGCTACACTTTCTTAATCCTAGCGAGTGCCGTCGAAGTCTTCGATTGAAAAGAAGAGAAAACAGACTAAATGCCAGATAAATGCCAGATAAATGCCAGAGACTTTGAAAAAGAGTGAGATGGGTAACGTTCTTTTCATGTGGCCATTTGAATCAACAGGGAACAGGACTCGAAATGTTTACACTCAGTGAAAGCTCAACCATTGTTTTCTCCGAGTTCCAATATACATTCCCTTTGCGGCATTGAAGGATACAGTTCCTGTCGTGCATGTCCATTTCTAGTCATATTTGATGAATATCTCCAAGATGAATTTTATATTTCTATTAGACATGAGATGGATAATATAAATCTGAACATTCGAAGGGGCAAACGAAGTACCAACTTGGAGGCGCAGAACGAGTGGCAGAAAGACTGTCGGCATAGTTTGAAAGAATCTTCCAGCAAGACTAGCAAGATTTAACGCCACTTTTCAAACTGCGGCCTCCTGTTAGAGAATTTTCAGACAAACCGCGTACGTTCCTCAGCAAGACACCAAACGAAGCAAGTGCTTTAGATCCTGAAAGATCTGCGCCGATACCACTCCAACTCGTATTGACTCCACGTACTGTGAGAGCCGAAACCTTTCACTACTCCAGGCTGCCCACACCAGAAATGGTTTGATCTGCCTCCGTGAATAGACCAAAATTCCACCTCGTACCTCGAGTTGGAATTAATTTCCCTGTCACAGTACAATTCTCCAGCGACTAGCATTGCTTTGTGCAAGTCAAAAGGCCAGGAAATTTGGGAGCGGACATGGTTAACAGCGTTTATCTTGTTCGCTTCCTGTGTTACGAAATTAGCTATGCTTAGTCACATTTCTTTTTTTTAGGTGAAAGGTAATTAATATATTAAAAGGAACGAGCGAACAAATGAAAGGAAAAAGAAGAAAAGGAAAAAGAAAAAGAAAAAGAACACAGCATCAGAATCTACACTCAAAACAAAGCATTATAATGAGTGGAGGGATGCCGGAAAGCCACAGACGTGGCAGCCCACTACCAACTAAGAAAAAAAATCACGGCATGAATAACCGGCAAACAAAAACGAAACGCCTACAGGTAGGGAATGAACCATTCTCTGGATTCAGTAAGAATTGCTGCACCAGCTGTACCTGCATCAACTGCACCAACTGCCTTAATCAAGCTGCGCCAGCTGAAAAAAAAAAAAAAAAAAAAAAAAAAAACGGGTAATTAACGCTCTTTAGAAAAGATGATCGGGTCAATGCCCCCATCTTAGCTGCAACCTTCTATTCCTGAAGTTATCTTCAACATTCCTTACAGTGATCGCCTTATCTCTGACCACTTTAAAGAGATAATTCTTCATAACTGGGATAGAAAGAGCTTATTCTCAGAAGAGTATACTATTCATGTTGTTCCAAATAATATGACATAGTACTCCAAAGGAGAAGCGAGCTATGCACTTATCAAACTCCTTTCCCATAAGCATGGTGATGGCTCAACGGAGATTATCCTCCCACGCCCTGTTACGCCAAGATAGATTGCATTTGGTCGCCCAAAAGAAGGCAACTCCGACTGTGACACGACACCCAAAAAATAGATGGCCAATAAAATTCGGTATATCGTTGTAGAAGGCACAAGCACCACTATCTATTCTACCATGCGACAATAAAAGTGTCTGGGTGGGTAGCCTGCGTTATAAGCCAAAGGTTTACTTGATACCGTGGTGTAATTTCGTTGTTCCAAATAAACATATGCCAAAAAACTTGAGTTCTCTTCCGCCTAAAGGTTTCCCAAGCTGTTGCAACAGTGAAGCGTCCTGACGAATTCTCCCTCCAGCCAAAACAATCCGAATTCTGAGAGAGACTCGGGAGGGGATGATCCTAAGACTCAAGTAGCAACTTAAGAGGTTGGCCAGTATCAGAGAAGAGATCAGCCACTGTTGCCTGCCTAGAAAGCCCTGAACTGTATATGAACGAGTTCGAAAAAATTAAGTTCAAGGGGCCCTGCCAGTTGTCAAACCATAAGGAGGTAGAAAGACTATCTCCAATCCTCCAATAAAAAGCATTGCGGACCTTGCTTCTGAGGGATATGATTTTTTTCCAGGCCCGAGAACAGCAGGTGGGTTTCTTAGCAACCCAAATGAACTTTCCTTCTCCTTTCGAAATCTCCAAATGAACTTTCCATGAGAAATTTAAGTAACATTCATATTCTCAAGATCCGTTTCAATTTGTACACCTGCAGGCGGTTGCATTTCGAGCTTCTAAATTTCTTTGTTTTCTTCTAATGAAGCCGAATTAATGGACTAAACAAAAAAGTATCAAAAGAAGACAGAATCTGCCTTCTCTTTTTCCTCTCTTCTAAATTGAAGTTCCTTTGTGTATGCAGGAGAAGAGAAAAACCAGCTTGGGACTAAAGGGTTCACACGCCACTTTGACCTACACGACCATTCACTTACTGTCCAATGAAAACTCCATTAATGGGCTTAGTTCAACATCCTACAAGAGAAGACAAATTCACCAGGAAACAGGTCACTCCAGTGCAGATACTTCTTGGGAACACCGATGATTTACTGGCCTGCAATATCACCTGCGATGTCCCAACCGTGATCTCATTGGGATTCATAGGAAACATATTCCACGAGTTCGGTGAAATCATCACCCACTTCATCCTCGACATGCGGACACTTTTGGTCACAGCTCAAATTCATCGACACCAATTACAACCGATGGTAGATCACCAAATAGAGGTGGATTTTGAACCGCATGTCCGTCTATGAGGCTCTCAATCTAGCCGATGGAAGATTTCTCTGCTTTTTTGGAGCAGCTGTAGGGCTTAGGAACCCCAGCAGTCTAGCGATAAATTCCAGCGATGTCCCCAAAGGACACACCATGCGCAAACTCAAGCAGTTTCTCAGAGAAAGCTACCCCGGAAATGAAAAGTCTGCAGGAGATAGAAAGTGGTGAAGCCCGGTCTTGAGTTCTAGTCACCCTGATGTACGTCAAGGAAGATCTTGCTCGAAGATGCCACGGAACTGGTGTGGAAGTTAGTATACAAAGTAGTCAGGACATTGCCCGTTACAATGTTGGACCTCGACCGGTTCACCAAGACGGTCAGTTTATGCAGCGTCAAGGTAGACATCCACAGGGCGGTTCTCACGAAAGAGATCTTTTTGCCAGACGGCGCGGTAATGGTGGAGGTGGTGCGGCTGGGGCAAGAATGGGCATCAGCTACCCATTACGGAGTCCCCATGACTGCCATGGATACGCAATATCTGGAGTACAAGGTAAAGCCAGAGGGGAGCTCTGTGTAGGAAATTTACAGCTTCAATCACCAGGTGATCGCAATCCTGGGTCGATCTATGTGAAGGGAGGATTCAAGACGGTCAGGGCAGTGTATGTGGATCGTCAGGATATGAAGGTGGATTCCATGAGACACCTGCGGAAGCAATGAGACTAATTGGACACTCCATAACTTCAAATTGAAGTAAGCGCTGTTTGGTAGCTTGTCCATTCTTGATTATTTTTATTCTTTTGTTCCCTAGAACAAGAAAAAAACAGAAATTCATTTGTTACTGTTAGCTAATATTTCTATTCTCGTGAATAGATCAGTGGTCAGTGAATAGATTTAGAACATAATTAAGAAGTAGAAAAAATTTAATTCTTTCTTCTCATGAACAATTTTAAAATTAGTTCATTTTCTTTTTCTTTCAGGAATATATCGTGCAATTATCAAACACTTTTTTGGATGTTCATAAATCTGTTCAAGGAACAGAATTTGAAAGAATTATTTCTGAGCATAATTGTACCTAAGTACAGAATTGTTATAAAACACACATTTAATTGTCATTGTGGAGCAGGAGGGCAACATTGTTGGATTTGTGTGGTTTTTTCTTGGGACCTTCCCTTTTTTTTTCATAAATTTTTGAATTTTCTTCAAACTCCTCATATTGGTTTAATCTGCCAGTACAGCAGCAATCATTTTTTTATACTTTCGAAAAACCAAAAACTTTTCCACTTGGCCCAAAGTTACTATGATCGTGGATCTGGTCTCCGTTGTTTTCTTTTGGTACTTCATTTTTTTATCACGTTCTCCAAGGTCTAATCTTTCTTGACGAACTCTCCTTTTTAATTGTTATAGCTATAAACAAAGAGAGCCAACGTCACCTTTCGTTGCCATCTAGATCTCGTTGCAAGAGTGAAATGTTTGCAGCATAGTTTCACTTCACAAATTCGGATTCATAGTCGCTCCAGACCCCATATGATGAGGTTGAGACGAAAAAGATGGAGAAAAGAGGCGACCAATCATCTAGGGTCGGCAATATTTGAAAACGACATGTTCCATGACACATGGGACAAAACATGGAAACATCTAGAGCAAATTCGAACGTGACACAATGTAATATGTTTGAACTCATAGATTGTATGAATTACTAAGTTTTCTAGGTAAAATTATGATTTGACCAGTTAAAAAAAGGTCATGACGATTTGGTGCTAATGCATATCTACTCAAGCCTCATCTATGATATAGAGATACGGTAGCAGGCTTAAACGTAGCTCGGTAGAAATTCCACTAATGCGTGACAAACCAGAATTTCTGTTCCAGAAACAATTTTTTTATTCCGCACTGCTTTCGAATAAAAATCCGTTTGATAAACTTATTTCGTTTTTATTTTCTGGAATAGATTTCTATTCCGTAAATAGGTTTGGAATAGAAATCATAAGTAGAAATTTTCTACTTCTCTCTCTATTTCTGGAACAGAAATGAGAAATAAAAAATTTTCTCATCGTTCATCAACCAGTACTTCATCCGTTGCCGGCCACCACCGCCGCCACCGGTCGTCGGTCGCTACCGCTGCAGCCACCACCGTCCACCACCGCTATCCGCCGCCACCGCCGCCGCCACCGATCGCCAGCCACCATCGTCCATCACCGCTATCCGCCGCCGTCCGAAGGGAAGAAATTTTGTGTCGTTATTAAACGAATTTCTATTTTTAGAGTAGAAATTTTGTATCATTATCAAACGGTTATTTTTTTTTAGAAACTCTTCTAGGAAGAGAAATTAAAAAAATCTATTTCTCTTCTACAAACTATTTCTGGAATAGAATGGTTGTCATGCGTGCCCAAGTTACAGCAATGCAAAGAGAAGAATGTTACCCGTCTCACTCTTTTTCAAAGTCTACGGCTTTTATCTGGCATTTAGTCCGTTTTCTCTTCTTATTCAATCGAAGACTTCAACGGCACTCGCTATGATCTTGTTAAGAAACTGTAGCTGGACTTATGACATTTCATTCATGAGGAATACAACAATTGTAAAATACATCTTCCGTTGGCTTAGACTAATGGCATTTTGATTGGAAAGAAAGTTGTTAAATCACTTGTATTAAGATTGGTAATCTCATATAGGAGTTTGTAACCTTGAGGACTAGATAAAATTTGGTTATTTATCAAAATAATGGTTGAATTCAAATTAATTAACTAAGGGCGCGAATGATAACTATTATGTTCTAAAAATAGATCTTTCTATTTCTATTTCCCTTGACGAATTTTTGAGTAGAGAAATATATTTGATAACAATCCAAAATTTCTATTTCTAGAACAAAAAATTGTTTGACAACAGTGTAAAATTTCTATTTCCAAAATTTGTAATAGAGCAAATTTGATGCTAAAAACCAATGTGAAAACTCCCTCGTTGCATCAAATCTCTCGAATTATGTGAGAAAAATATCCGATAAAGAAATCATTGACTAAAATTGTGTTACAAACGGATTCTGCTCCAAATCTGTTCCCAAGAAAAGAAAAATAGAATAACAAAAAAACTAAATGGTTATCATGAACGCCCTAAATATTGGTTATTGAAAATAAGTAAATCTAACTTACCACCAATCACGTTTTGCTTACTACCAACCTTATTTGCAGAATACAAATATGGAAAATTGTTAAATTTTGTAGCATACAAAACAACAGAACTTTGCGTCAACCAAAAGTTGAGGTGTATGTCAAAACAGATGACAGAAAAGCCAACAGTGCTGCCCTAAGTCCTGGAATGTCTAACCAGTCCTCATCGCTTCCTGCAGCGTGTCCTTAAATCTATCCAAGTTTATCTTCACATTCTGGCCACCGACATACACAGCCCTCGTTGCTGCGTACCCCTTCACAAAGACGGATGCAGGGTCGACAACCACCGGATCATCCAGCCCATATACTGTGGACAGGGAGCTCTCCTTGGGCTCTATCTTATATTCCAGATACTGCAGATCCATTGCGGTCGCTGGAATTTCGAAATAGTTGGTCGAAGCCCAGTCTAGTCCTAGCGGCACCACCTGAAGTACCACTGCACCATCTGGCAAAAAGATCTCGTTAGCAAGACCCGAGCCGTGGATTCCAACCAAAACGTTGCACGAGCTGAGCATCTTCGCCAACAGCTCGAGATTCGACATCGTATTAGTCCCTGCCCTCACCACTTGAAAGCCCAACTCTTGTGCCAGTTCCACGACAGCGTCCTCGTTCAGGAATTTTCTCGTGTGGTTCCTGGAAATAAGGATCAGGATCGGCTTCTGTAGCTTTTCAATCTCGTGCACGTTCTTTATCTTCACATCGTAAGATTCTCTGAGGAATTGCCTGAATTCACGGATGGAGTATCCTGCGGGGACGTCGCTGGTGTTGAGGGCTAGATTGTCGTGGTACCTGAGTCCCACAACTGCCCCTGGAAAGCAGTGAACGCTCCCATCGTCCAAATTGAGAGCCTCGTAATCGGACAAGCGGTTCAAAATCCTGGAGTATTTCTGAATCCATAAGGCATTGCGATCGGTGGTGACGAACTTCAGCTGCGATTGCAAATGCCGGCATGTGAGGAACAAGGGGATGATGATTTCGCTGAACTCGTGGAAGGCGTTTCCTGTAACGGCTGTCGAGAAGATCACTGCAGGGATGCTGTGCCTGAAATTGCAGGGCGGTAAATTAGCCACGTCCCCGTGAAGTATCTCCACCCGAGTGACTGGTTCCATCACATGTTCGTCATCTCTCCTCGCGTAGGGTCGAACTGAGCGCTCAAACTGAGATCCATGGGACGGTACGTGAACAGTCAAGCCGCCATTGGAGATCCCCACGGGTTTTGCCGAGAGACACATTTCGGTGTGGAGGTCGAAGTGGCATGTGAACTCTCCAACCTCAAGCTGGTTTCTCTCTTCTCCTGCACAAAGATGTCACCTCAATTTACCTTAAGCGAAACAAGAGCAAATAGACGAGCAGGCAGAGGTCAAAGATGGAGTCTTTCGATTCGGAAGCTGTCCTTCAATTCCATCAAGTTTGACAGTAGTAACATTGCGATAGACTTATGCTAGGGCCTGTTTGGTAATGTGCCAAACAGTACTTAATTCGATTCTTTTGTTCTGCATAATAAAAGAAGAATAGAAATCCGTCCATTTGACAACGTTTTTATTCCTTGGAATAGATTTGAAACGAAATCAAAAAATTAAAAAGAAAAAAAGTTATTTTTTATTTCTAGGAACAATTCAGAATTAATCCCAAACCATTTTCTTTTCTTCTTTTTTTCTCTTTTCTTTTCTTTCTTTTTCCTTCTTCTTTTTCTTCCTTTAGCCAGTGGCCAACCATGGCAACCAGCTAGAGGAAGAAGAAGAAGAAGAGGAGGAGAAGAAGAAGAAAAAATATATAATAAAATTATTAAAAAATTAAAAGAAATTCATAAGTCGGTACCAAACGCATTTTTATTCTGGGAATAGAAATTTTGTGCAGTTACGAAAGGCTCTCAAATCATCTAAGAAATAAAAAAAAAAAAAATTTGATTGGTTACCAAAGGCACCTTAAAATGTTGACTTCATTTTGAGATGAGCATAGAAATGCATCAGCCGAGAATTCAACCTGATACTAGTCTTCCGAGTAGATCCTTGAGAGCGTCTCTCTTGACTTCATCTTCCTCTGTGGAATCGTTATTGTCCCTCCGATTTGCAATCTGAATCCTCCCTGCAATTACAATCCTGGTTAGGAGTCATCTTTCAATGATCGATTGCGCAACATGATATGCGACAGTGAAAAGAGACAGTATAAGTGAAGTCAAACTGAGATCTGAGATTACATGAAAGAAATGGCGAGTCCCTCGACACGAGAAGGCCGATACAGAGCGAAACCGCAATAAGCAAACAGGCCACCGATGCTGCTCCGAGCACTGGGCGCTTCGACTGCTTCTCCATAATCCGTCAAACTAAAACACACAGCCAAGTCTGCAAATTTTTACAGATGAAACCCTGAAATGAGCAATGCATTGGGGGTCAAGGGGTCTCATATTTTCTTAAAGATTCTTGCACGTCTTCCTGTGCAGCCAGAGAGTCCTGTAAGACTTCCTAGGGATACGACAGAGAAACGTCAGTTAAATTGTCGTATTTTATCCATCGAGCAAGACTCACGAGCAGAAAAGAGGGGATTAATTTAAGGTGGTTAGCCTGGTTATTTTTAACAATTTTAATTAAACGGTGCCGAGCAAGCTTTTGTTTGCTTTCACGTGCTCAATTTTAGTTTTTAGTGTGGCTATTTGAATCAACAAGGAACAAGACTCGAAATATTCATGCTCGGTGAAATCTCGACCGTCCTTTTCTTGCCATAGTTGCAATCTATATTCCCTTTGCGGCATTGAAGGGTGCAGTCCCTGTCGTGCAAGTCCATTTCTAACCATATATGACGAGTATCTCCGAGATGAATTTTACATTTCTATTAGACATGAGATTGAGAATATAAATCCGAACATTTGAAGGGGCAGATGAAGTACCAACTTGGAGGCGCAGAACGAATGGCAGAAATTTTGAAGAACCTTCCAACAAGATTAACAAGATTTAACGACACTGTGAATTGAACTCTGAAATGTGTCTCCCCCTAAACCTGCAAGGATCTCAAATGGCATATTGAGTGGCTGACCTTTCACATACCATCCACTGAATGTTGAATCACATGCTCAATCAAGCCTTGCACAAGGAGGTATGAAAAAGCTACCATGAAACTTGTTGCGCCAGTGCAGAAATTTCATGGACAAGGTAGTTAGTTAGGCCTTGTTTGGTAACATTTCTATTCCTCCCAATTTTTGTTCTTTTGTTCCCCGAAACAAAAAAAAAAAAGAACAGAAATCCGTTTGGTAATGTCAATTGATTTTTTTATTCCCCATAATAGAAAAGTGGTTGGGTAATAGATTTGGAACAAAAATAGGAAGTAAAAAAAAGTAGCTTTTTATTCCCGGGAATAATTTCTAGAAATAAGTTATTTTTTCTTTTCTTTTCCTTGCTGCCCCTTCTCTTTTGCCCTTGCTGTTGCCCTTGCTGTTTGGCCGCCGTCGTTTCCAGCCACCCGTCGACGACCACCTCTCGACACCCGCCCGCCCACCGATTGACCGCTGGCCGGTGGTTGTCGTTGTCACTGCCACCCGCCACGGCCCACCGTCGATGATCATTAAGGCCATTGCTCGCCGGCTGGCCAATAGTTGGCTGCCATCACCATTGCCGGCTGCCGCACCTACCGTTGATGACGGTTGACGTCGCGGCGGTGGCAGGTGGCAACAATTGGCAGTGGTGGCGATAAAGAAGAATAAGAAAAACTTTAAAAGAAATTATACATTGTGAATCAAATACCAAACGTATTTTTATTCTTTTTTTCGATCCTAGAAATTTTATGTAGTTACCAAACGCGTTCTTTTATTGAGAAATTGTTCCCCGGAACATAAGCGTTACCAAATAGACCCTTAGCGACTGTGTTCGAGTAGTAATCATCAATCACGTGAATTCACCAAAGGTGCATTCCATCAGCTCAATCAAATCAACATGTCCCTTTTCCTCTCATGTGGACGCTATCACTTATAGCATTGAAGACAATCACTAAGATAATCTCGTACTCCTTTTGGATTGGTTCATTAATCACAACACAAAATTCCGTTATCATATTTCGTCTTTGACAATATGATTATGTGGAAGGTAATAGACATACACCATCAAATGGAGGAGCCAAAGCGGGGACGATAGATGTGCATGATCTTTGCTTGCCTCCTCACCCGTTTCAAACTGCGGCCTCCTGTCAGAGAATTTTAGACAAACCACATACGTTCCTCTGCGATACGCCAAACGGAGCAAGTGCTTTAGATTCTGAAAGATTGCCCTGATACCACTTCGACTCATATTGATTCCACGTACTATGAGAGCAGAAACTTTTCACTACTCCAGGCTGCCCACGCCGGAAATAGTTTGATCTGTTTCCTTGAAAGAGAACAGCAAAAATTTCTAAGGTGAACAGAACAAAATTCCACCTCGTAACTCAGATTGGAATTAATTTCTCTGTCACAGTACAATGCTCAAGCGACTAGCATTGCTTTATGCAAGTCAAAAGGCCAAGATATGTGGGAGCTGAGTGCTTATTACGTTCGCTTCCTGTGTCACGAAATTAGCTATGCCTGGCATTTCCTTGTCCTTTCCAAACCTCCATATGAACTCTCCTTGAGAAATTTAAGTAACATTCGTATCCTCAAGATCCATTTCAATTTGTACACCTGCAGGTGGTCGCATTTCGAGCTTCTGAATTTCTTTGTTTGCTTCTAACGAAGTCAAATTAATGGGCTAAACAAACATTATCAGGAGAAGACAGAATCTGACTCCTCTTTTTCCCCCTCTTCCATAATAGAAGTTCCTCTATGTATGCAGGAGAAGAGAAAACCAGCTCGAGACTAAAGGGTTCACATGCCACTCTGACCTACACACCGAGATGTGTCTCTTGACTAAACCTGTTACGATCCCCGGTCATGGCTTGACCATTCTCTTACTGTCCAATGAAAACTCCATTAACGGGCTTAGTTCAGCCATATCCACAAGAGAAGATGAATCTGCCAGGAAACAGGTCACTCCAGTGCAGATACTTCATGGAAACACCGATGATTTACTGGCCTGCAATATCGCCCACGATGTCCCCACTGTGTTCTCATTGGGATTCATAGGAAACATATTCCATGAGTTAAGTGAAATCATCACCCGCTTGATCCTCACTGCACCGACACTTTTGGCCACACTCAAATTCATTGACACCGATTACAACCGATGGTACATCAGAGGATTTTGTACAGCATGTCCGACTATGAGGCTCTCAATTTAGCCGATGGAAGCGTTCACTTTTTTTTTTTGGAGCAGTTGTAGGACTTAGGAACCCCAGCAGTCTACTGATAAATTCCAGCGATGTCCCCAAAGGCCACACTATGCGCGGACTTAAGCAGTTTCTCAAAGAAACCTATGGCCTGAAAACAAAAAGTCTGCAGGAGACAGAAAGTGGTGACGTTCCTGATTTTAGTCGCTGTGATGTACATCAAGGAAAGTCTTGTACGAAGCGCTGTGTCATATTATTTGGAACAACAGGAACAACATTCTCTTCAAAGAACAGCTTCTTTCTGTTCTGACTATGAAGAACCATTTCTTTAAAGTGGTTAGAGATAAAACGATCACTGTTAGGAATGTTGAAGATAACATAAGGAATAGAAGGTTGCAATGGAGATGGGGCATTGACCTGGTCATCTTTTCTGGGGAGCGTTATTTCCCTTTCCTTTCAGCTGGTGCGTCTTGATTAAGGCAGTTGGTGCGGTGATTCTTACTGAATCATGAGGATGGTTCTCTCCCTACTTGAGGGCGTTTTGTATCTGTTCGCTGGTTGTTCATGTTGTGCTCTTCCTTTCTAATTGTTAGTGGGTTGCCACAGCTGTAACTTTTTTATCCCGGCATCATTTCACTCATTATGATCCGTTGTTTTGAGTGTGGGTTTTGATGTCGTGATTTTTTTGTTCACTCGATATTTTCTCAATATATTAATTACCTTTCACCAAAAAAAAAAAAAAAAAAGAAGGAAAATCTTGTACGAAGATGCCGAGGAACTGGTGTGGAAGTTAGTAGTCAACGTAGTCAGGACATTGCCTCAAACAATGTTGGACCTTGACCGGTTTATCAGGATGGCCAGTTTATGCAGCGTCAAGGTAGGAGTTCACAGGGCGGGGCTCAGGAAGGAGATAGTTTTGCCAGACGGCGCAGTAGTGGTGCAGGTGGTGTGGCTGGGACAGGACTGGACATCAGCAAACCCATTACGGAGTCCCCACAGCCGGCATGGATGCACAATATCTGGAGTACAAGATAGAGCTGAAGGGGAGCTCTCTGTTGGAAATTTACAGCTTCAATCACCCAGTGATTGTAATCCTGGGTCGATCTATGTCAAGGGAGGATACAAGGAGATCAGGGCAGTGTATGTGGATTGTCAGGATGCGAAGATCAACTTGGCTAGATTCAACGAGACATTTGTGGAAGCAATGAGACTTGTTGTACACTCCACAACTTCAGGTTGAATTAATTGTCATTGCAAAACAGGAAGGCAACACTGTTGGATTTCTGTCTTTTTTCTTGGAATATACCTGGGATTTGTTTTTGAATCTGTTGTGGAAAACAAGCGAGTAACAATAAAATGAATAGAACAAGAAAATAAATCGAACAATAAGTTTATGTGGTTTGATTGGTTCTCCAAACAGAATAGCACATGAGATCAAGCGATAAAATAGAGGTTACAATCACACTTAAGTCACATAATCAGTACCCTCACAATTACTCATGAAATAATCTCACAAAAGAATTACAGTATTCTTGTGCACAAGATTTAGTTGGCTTGTAACTCACGAAGAGGATCTTCACAAAGCAGACATAGCAAGAGTTGGATCCAAAATAGGAAAGGTAACCACCCAAATAGAAAATCTACTAAAATGAAGGAAACCCATTTGAGACATGTCAATATAAAAATATATTAGTACGTTTTGCAGATTTTATATATAGTATCAAACAACGCCATTTCATGTGCGAAACGAAACCAGCTCTGCACGTTACACTATATAATGCAACATATAAATACTACATTATCTTGAAATACGATATTGTAGATAATCTTTGAAAAGGGGACATTGTGAAGCGACATGTGAAGATTGACTAAGCTGAACAGAAGAAGACGTTTGTAGAATGATAACAGAAGGCAACCTTGTTATCTGCGAGATTTTCTGGATTCACCTCGGCTCCGTAGACAATACGAATGCGCATAATTTGCAGGTTCCACACGATCCTTCTCTTCTTGGTTTAATCTATCGGTACAGCTCTATTAACAAACAGGGCGTGCATCTAGATGTCGTTGTGAGAGCCAACGTCTGGAGCATAATTTCACTTTTCTAGGATCCCATGCAAGATCACTCCAGATCCCACAGGACGTGGCGGAGATGAAACTTTGGAGAAGAGGTGGCTAATTGTCTTCAAGATATGATCTGTTTCGTAACATGGGACGAAGCACGAAACATCTAGAGCTAAATTCGAATGCGACACAACATGTATCGACGTAATTTTACAGGTTTTTCTCTGTAAATTAGTTATTTGACCGGTTGCATAATAAGTCACGAGGTTTTGGTTGCATATGACTCGAGCCTCTTCTACGAGATGGAGAGACAGTTAAATGTAAAGTGGGGAAAGTCCACTGATTGAGCACACGAAAGTCAAACAAGAGCTTGCTCGGCAGTCGGCACTGTAAATTAAGATTTTTAAGACTGTTCAGCTAAAATTGCGCTGAGCAAAGAATCAGAGTGATCGGGCTATCCATTATACAAAAGCATTAAATTAATCACTACTATTCTCCTCGGGAGACTTGATGAATAAAATACGATCTCCAGGTAACGGATCTCTATCATCTCCAGGAAGTATTACAAAATTGAATTTGCCGATTAGATCGAAATGCAAGAATCTTTAAGAAAGAATGAGACCCCTCAACTACAATGAATTCCTCAATTCAGGGTTTTTAGTCTGTTAAAATTTGCAGGCTCGGCCATGAGCTTTAGCTCGACAGAGTATGGGGAAGGACTCAAAGCGCCCAGTGCTCGGAGCAGCGTCGACGGGTTGTTTGCTCATCGCGATTTCGCTCTGTATTGCCCTTCTCGTATTGAAGGACGAGCCATTTCTATCATGTAGCTACGGTTCCTAGTTCAACCTCACTTCTCTTTTCCTGTCGTATGTCATGTTGAGGTCACTCCTAACCCAGAGTACACATGTTAGGGAGGAATAATCAGATTCCAAATTGGAGGGGCAATGGTGATGCCGGAGAGGTAGGCGAGGTCACCGGAGAGAGAGACGCTCTCAAGGATCTGCTAAGAAGACTAGTAAGAGGTTACCTTTTCGGCTTCTGCATTTCTTTGCTTACTTCAAATGTAGCCAACACGTTAACATAAGTTTGCCTCATTATTTCTACAAGAATCGTGCACACTCAAACTAAATTGAGTCAAAGAGCATTTTCAGAAGCAAAAAAGACAGCATATTCGACCTCTGCTTGCTTTTCAATTTGTCCTTGTTTCGCGTACAGCAAGTTGAGCTCATACCCTTATGCAGGGGAAGAGAGAAACCAACTTCAGGTTGGAGGGTTCACATGCCACTTTGACCTACACACCGAAATGTGTCTCTCAGCTAAACCCGTTAGGATCTCCAATGGCGGTTTGACTGTTCACGTACGGTCGGATGGATCTCAGTTCAGGCGCTTGGTTCGACCCTATGCGAGAAGAGAAGACAGGGGGGCAATGAAACTAGTCACTCAGGTCCAGATACTTCACAGGGCTTCAGCTAATTTACCGGCCTGCAATTTCACGCACAGCACCCCAGCAGTGATCTTCTCGACGGGCGTTACGGGAAACACCTTCCACGAGTTCAGCGAAATCATCATTCCCTTGTTCCTCACCTGCCAGCACTTCCGCTCGCAGCTGACGTTCGTCGCCACCGATTACAACCGAAGGTGGATTCGGAAATATTCAAGTATTTTGAACCGCTTGTCTGATTACGAGGCTCTCAGTTTAGCCGATGGGAGCGTTCACTGCTTTCCAGGGGCAGTTGTGGGACTTAGGTACCACGGCAATTTAGCCCTGAATACCAGCGACGTCCCCGGAGGACACTCCATGCGTGAATTCAGGCAATTCCTCAGAGAATCCTACAATTTGAAGACCAAGAACGTGCACGAGATCGGAAAGCTACGAAAGCCGGTCCTGATCCTCATTTCCAGGAGCAAATCGAGAAAATTCCTGAATGAGGACGCCATCATGGAACTGGCGCAGGAGTTGGGCTTCCAAGTAGTGATGGCAGGGCCTAGTACGATATCGAATCTAGAGCAGTTTGCGAAGATGGTTGGTTCGTGCAGCATTCTCATCGGAGTCCACGGTGCCGGTCTTGCCAACGAGATCCTTTTGCCGGATGGCGCAGTGGTAGTTCAGGTGGTTCTACTAGGACTAGAGTGGGCTTCGACCAACTACTTCGAAATTCCGGCTACCGCAATGGATCTGCAATATCTGGAGTATAAGATAGAGCCCCAGGAGAGCTCTCTCGCCGAAGAATACGGGCTTGATCATCCGGTGATTGTTGACCCTTTATCGGTTTTCGCCAAGGGGTACCCAGCAGTTAGGGCTGTGTATATTGATGGCCAGAATGTGACGATCAACTTGGATAGATTTAAGGGCACACTGGTGGAAGCAATGAGACTGGTTGGACATTCCACGACTTAGGGCTGAGTTCACCGTCATTACATAGCACAATGCAACATCGTTGGCTTTCTGTCACAATGCAACATTGCAGCAAAATTCTATTGTTTAAAACGGAACCATTTTCTGTATTGGTTTATTACAAATATTGTTGGTAAGTAGAATTTGACCGGCTAACTGTTTGTCCGGTAATTTCTCGATAAGTTGAAGATACTTATTTTGAATTTATCAATAATTAGTTAGTTGGTCGGTTCGAAAATCGCCCCTCATTCTCATAAATTACCGACTTCATTTGCATTTGTCACCCACTGTTCTAAGTTACCAATATTTTGTTTATCGACCTTTTTTTTTCCTAATTAAAATGCCATTAGTCAAACTGACAGAAGATGTATTTTACATCTGTAATACTCCTTGTAAATAAAATGCCATTAATCCAGCTAAACCTTCCCAACAAAACTCTAGAAAGCGTCGTCAAATTCTTTAATTGAATAAGAAGATAAAAACAGGCTAGATGCCAGATAAATGCCGGAGATTTTAAAAAAGATTGAGACAAGATAGCATCCTTTTCTCTGCATTTTTGTAAGTTTGAGTGTTTAGCCTGGCTAATTGAATCAACAGGGAACAAGAAACCAAAACATTCCCGCTTCGTGAAAGCTCGACCACTGTTTTCTCGTCATAAAAATCCACTTCTAGTTTTATTTGACGAGTATCTCCGACACGAATTTTTTATTTCTATTAGACACAACTTTGATAATTTGAATTTCAACATTTGAAGGGACAAATCCTACCAAATTGGAGGCGCAGGACGAATGGCAGAAAGATTGATGGCATAGATTTGACAAATCTTCCTAAAAGGCTTCCAAATTTAACGCCACTCGGACCAGAACTCTTGACATGGTCTCCC
>CM024590.1:43697240-43921940 GCA_014182565.1 Eucalyptus marginata | reverse complement strand
TCATCCATTTAAAGGGAAAGAAACAGACAAATTGAGATTCAATACTTATATCGAAACTCTAATTGTCCACTTGACGAGGAGAACTTCTGAATCAAAACTCACATCTTCAGCAATTGTCACTATATTTGGATGAAGAGCATGGAGTATTTCATTTGCCAAAATGAGGTACATCAATGCATCCCTGTCAACGTATTGATTGCAGTACCTGCAACGGATGAATTGCCAACTAAGTTCCTAATATATCATGAGAGCAAACCAAACAGAGAATCCTTTCACAGGGATCTACAGCGCATTCAAGACCACATGGGTGGAAGATGGAAAAACTTTAGCCAAGGTGACCTTACTCTTCAAAGTCTCCAGTAAAAGAGGCAAAACCGTTGTGCGTGTACATCATTGATGAGAGAGAATGGAAGTGGAAACCATCAACATGATACTCAACAACCCACCTGCCAAAGCAGCATCTATGAGCAAGGCAGCATTATTAACTTGAGTACATGCCCAAAGAAACACCATATAACAGGTCACAAACTTTGAACGCCCAAAAAAAACACAGCTGCCCCTTTAGGTAGACAGGAAGTCTGCAGGTCATAAGTCCATTGATAACAGAGATTAGAACAAAAAATATCAGTTGCATTGTACATTTACCAATTTAGATTAGATAGAAGAAAATGCAGAACATCAGGGTCTCCATATTTGAACATTCGGGTACCCCAATATTTGTGTTGTCCTCGCTTACCTACACAAGCAAGCAGTTTTTCATATAGCAGACATAGTTACTTGATCAGATTGGTAATCCACAATCTTCATGCAACCATCAGATGATTTTCCAGATACCAGATGGAATACAGAAGCCATGACACAACAGCATAAAAGCCAATGGCAAAACTTAATTAAAACCCACATACAGTTACAGCTCCTGAATGCACTAAATTAGTAAGTGCCAGGTTAAGGACAATTTGGGAAAGTTTGGGAAAGTTTGAAAGAGATTATTTAGATGTTAGCCATAACACTCGAATACAGCCTAGGAAATAATTTGGCCAAGCCACAGCATTCAATAGAGAAAGGTGACTGGAATAAGACAAGAATAACAGAATGAAAAGCGAAAATAAGTTCATAAAGTTATCATGTTGAGCAATATGTGTGTGTGTGCTGTGTGTGAACCAGATAAAATGTGAACCAAGTCTAGAAGATCAATAGCTTGAGCATATCATGACATTACATTTTTACAAAAACAACATTATATTTTCAAGCAGAGGTTCATCATACATTCAGAGGCATTACTCCATCATCATTTCTAGTGCAAAAATGGTGGTAAAAAATAATCAAAGACTGGAACTAAAGTATCCCAATCCCTAGCAAATTTAATGCAGAAAACAAGGTCATTTAACATGATGAAAGAAAAACAAGGATATACGTAAACAAATTCCTCTTGCAAAATGGTGACAAAAGCCTCCAACATGCTTCTACCTGTATGAAAGTAACAGTCGTTTGAACCATCAAATAGTGAGAGACCGACCATCTCATCTGCAGCTGAATAGGAATGGACAATATCCAAAAAGACCAACAATCCAAGACCTGTAATGAGAAATAGAGAATGAGAAACACTAAATGACAAGCATAACCTCATTTAAGGTTATAGGAATGGAACAGAGAGAGATGGCTTTAGGATGTAAATGGACTGTGATGCCCAACCAAACTGCTCAACAAGAAAATATCTTGAGCACAACATGAATTGCAATACAAGGTACATTCACTACATACTTCCTTTCTTCACGAGAGGAAAACATTGGTAGTAGACACTTGATACAATTTTCTAAGAATGTCTCACAGAAAACTTGAAAACTTGAATAAGAAAGAACTGTGTGTGACTAATTCAGAAAATTCTTTTTAACATTTACCTAATTCTTTACAAACCGGTAAAAACCTAGGCAATGCACTTTCTTAATACTAAAAGATTTTGCTATTGGGCTCGCCATGTAACTGGAAAGAGTAACACTTATTTCACCAAAATACTGAAATCAGAGCGTCAGAACAGTAAATGCTAGCTATTTCTTTAATGAGTAACATATTGAATTCTATAGTGCATTAGAAATTTACAAAATCAAGCCACATGTTAAAGTGGCTAGCTTGTAGGTCCCAAAAGTCACAAAATTTTTTACTAGCTTCTCCTGATTAAGATATTAACTTGTAATAAGTCATTTGTAAGTCCTAGAGAAAATACCATGTGCTTCATCAACCAAATGCTTGAAGTCATCAGGAGTACCAAATCGGCTGCTCACGGCATAAAAATTCGTCACCTGCATTGCCAAATGATGCTTGACAACATCACATATTTATTGCACCCAATGCAGCAATTGTACTTAAGTTTCAAACAATCAACAGAATTCTTACCTATAAAGCATGCAAAGGGTCATTTGAATTCAGCTGAGAAACTAAAAACTCGGCCCTATCTAAAAAATGATGTTTTATGTTAGAAGAGAGGATTATCTTTTGTAACTCACTCTATAGCCAACAGTATAATAATCCTTGTGCTCAACTACCCCAATCAATTGTATTGCATTATAACCAGCATCCTTGATGTGAGGAAGAACCTACAGTGTAAGAAAGCAATTGTCAGGATGTTACAACATCTTGAATCAGAATAAAAGGTACATTTAGGGCACAACCTTCTCAGTGAATTCATTAAAGGAAGATACTTTTGCCTCGGATCCACTAATTCCAACGTGGCATTCATATATACGCAGAGACACTGGCACCTTCGGGCTAGGGTTTTTCCATTTGTAGGCACATTCAGGTGGTGGTTCCCAATGAATAGCAAAGGCTTGCTTTCCTTCTGCATCTGTCATTGACTATTTAACATCATACAGAATCTATGTGATGCCATATCAGTGTATCTATAAACTGCAGGCAAGAGTTTCTTGGAATAATTTGCATACCCACACAAATAGAATTAAATAAGAAATGATCAGAAGTACACCATTGTAATGAACCAGGAAAATATGCGCCCAAAACAGTACTGACTTAGGCATGTATAATGTTTTGGAGATAGAGGAGAGCTTCTATACTTGCAATAAACTTTTCATTCCTATGGCATACTTCTAGTTAATTGGACTTTTAGACATTTGGTTCCCACTAAAAATCATTACAAGAGCTTATAGTAGTTCATTTGATCTGACAGGCAACCTCTCAGACAGATTGTTTTGACATTTAACTACAATAACCACTAAGAGGATTCTCTTAAAGTAGCGGACACCTATTAGAATTGTAGATTAATCACATCTAACAAAATGTTGGATATTAAATAAATGTATCTGAGAAAAATAGAGTGGCTCCAAATGATTATAAAATTAGGAGAAACTTATTAAGGTGGTTTGGATATGTCAAACAGCAGATTTAGATGCTTCAGTCAGAATATGTGATAATATGGTGAAATGCAGGATAAAAGGGGTAGGAGAAGGCCTAAAAAGATAGAGTCAGATACTTTGAATAAAAATCAGACATACGATATAACAAAGATTTAGTCCAGGATAGAACACAATGTGTCAAAAGATCCGTTTAGACGACTCTACTTAGTGTTAAAAGGCTTGGTAGTGGAGTTGGTGGTGGTTGTTGAAACAAAATACTTGACACTGTAGTTCACGTCAAAAGAATAACGCACAAAATCTATTGTTTGGAAGGAAGATGGAAACCAGTTGATTAATGCTGATAGTTGAAAAGCAAGGATACCTGGCTGAACATAAGTAGCCCAAGCAGGAACTCGTTCCAACGGTCCGCTGGGAGTATTAAAGTATACCCTATATTTGCTTCCATGAGGAATACCAGGAGCATACTTTTTTAGCCATGCTTTCCTCCCTTTACGCGTCTCTAACCAATATGCTATTGGTGGCTTCTTAGCTTTGAACTTTTCATAGGTAACAGGATCACCCGCTATGTTATAAATGTCATAGTTTTTACCATTGTCAATAACGTCAAATGGAGGTCGGCTGCCAGGCGGATCATCCTTATGCTCTTCTTTGAAAGCTCTATATCTCGTCTCAGCATCCGGTATTTCTCCCAATTCCTCTATTGATTGAGGCCCATTTGGCCCAAATAACTGCTCATATAACTTTGCTGGTAATTCATATCGATTTTTCACAAAACGATCCTCTCCAGGTTCCCAGTATTCATCATTTGCTTTTCTGAAGATCTCTTCTATGGTAAGACCACTGTCACCTTTGTCATAGTCGTCTATATAGTTATACTGCTGAAAGTAAAGCTCATCAGGCTTTTCTCCTTCCCTTAACTTATCTTCGAGAATGATAAACCAATAACCATAGTCGTCATGGCCAACGTGACCCTCTCTAGCACAATTTTCAGTTGGTGACCAGCCATTGAAGTCACCAACAAGGGCACAATAGCGAGCACCTAGAATTAACATGCCACAAGTGAAAGGTGACGCGAAGATAAAAGATAATTCTTAGAGCAAGAGGGGGAAAAAGTGATGGACAAGTCTGTGCACCAAAAAGTAGACAAAATGTCTGAGGGACTCGTAAAACTTTGAATAGGCAAATTGAGATACAGAGCAGGTTGACAAATTTTTCAATAAAACAAAGTCCAGTTCATCAAACAGATTGAGGCTATAATCAGAGTTGAGTATTATGTCAAACCTGGAGCCCATTCCATATAATCTACCCGATGTTCCACATGACGATGCATACCCAATATCTCAAATCTGAAGGGAAAATAATTATTAAGGTCTAGACAAATGAAATCTCACTCAGGTTCAGCCACCAAATAAATATACCAGCCAATCAAGAAGAGGAAAACATTAAACTGCCATATGAGAGTGAAAAAACATAGGAATATATACTCCGACAAACAGGTGAGTCGTTTTCCTTTGCTAGAAAAGGAAAACGGGAAGCCCTAATCATATAAATGCATACTATTGCACCCTTGTGGTTTGGTGAAACTGCATAGTGACTAGCAAAACACTATGAATTGTGTGCCCTCCATGGCTGGATTCATTGAACAGCCTCGAGAGAAAGGATCTCGTGTCTCTCATTGGACTGAGATGGTGCCAGAGACCATAAGAATGGGTGAAAGAACATGATAACAGAAGAAGATTGACAACAGTTGCGATAGCTAGTCGAAAAGATCTTTCCTTTATACATATCATAGGTAAGGTTCGGTATAAGAAGCAAGAAAGTAAGTGAACTTAAATATCACAAGGTAAGACTAACCCAGAGGCCATTTCCTTGAGATTGAGGTGACGATTGAATATCTCATCTTTGAGGTCCTTCAGTGCTTTATGCCTGAAAAAGTATGGCAACAATAGACAAAATGAAGAACAATTTCCAGATGATCAAAGGAAAGGGCCAGCAATATATTCTCTGGAGAATCCATTCTCCACCTTCATTTCAAACTTCAGCGCATGCGCGCGTGCGCACACAAAAAGGCACTGCACTAACTGCTTCAGTAAGAAGGCTGCAAAACCTCGAGCTACTATCTTATGCAACGGTAAGATTGAATTTCATTGATGACGTAATGTCCCAGGCCATATTTATAAGCGTCGTGCTCGCGATATAGCTTCAGCCCGTAACTAACTCTCCTTCGAGTTTCGAAGCTCGACAAAAAACATGATCACTAGGCTAGCGACACCACATTGTCGAAAAATATACTTCCTCGGTAACATAGCAGAACGAAACCGATCGCACTCCTGCTTCTACTCAAACTAACTGCTCACATACCTCTCGCGAAGGAACTGAGCGAAGCCTTTGTGGGAGATGCCCAGCTTGGTGAGGAATCCCGCCGGATCGATCCCTCGCTCGGCGTCGCCCGCGCTCCGCCTCTTCTTCGGCCGCTGCGGCGGCGGTTTCGAGGCGGAGGAGGAGGATGAGGAGGAGGACGACGCTCGGAGTTCGAGCTTGGTCCGGCGGCCGAAGTCGATGGGCTGGTGAGACGGGAGCGGAGGTTGGAAGTGAGGAGAGGCGAGGTTGGGGGAGAGATGGAGGAATTTGAATGGGAGAGAAGAGAGCGAAGAAGACGATGACATGGTTTTGGATGATGGAGGTCCCCCGACGCGGGAGGGTTTTAGATAAGGAGAGGAAGGGTCGCTGCTCTCTCCGCTTTCGCCGAGTCGGGACGTTGGGGTTTATGAGTCGAGTCGAGTCGAGTCGAGTCGGCTCGGGCGTGTTTTCTCGCGGCGCGGTCGCGACGCCCGATTTACAAATGGGCGGGCCCGATCGGGGATGAGCGGATCGGGCCTTTCCAGCGTAACGGGTTTGATTTTACTTTTAAAAAAGCCGAAAAAAGCAAATTTTTTTTAAAATTTCCTACCAAAATTCCATATTTTGTGCGATTTCAAAATTAAGAATGTGATTCTATTTGTCAACATTTATAGGTTATGAAAATTTTAGGTTGCGTTTGGTACAACGTTTCAAAATTATCCAGAACGAGAAATAGAAAAAACTATTTATGTTATAGGGAGCAATTTTTGAAGAGAATAACTCGTTTGAGTAAACTTGTATAATTTATGTTCCTAAAATAGAAAAAGAACAAAAACACGTTTAGTTAACTTGTATAATTTTTTGTTTCTTTTAATTTTTTAATATTTTTATTTTATTTTTCCTTTTTTTCTTATTTCTTTTTCTTTTCTTTTTTTCTTCCTTTTAGTAGGTTCGGCCTCGGCCATGGCGGCGATCGGTTGACGAGGGCCAACGGCCTCTCGCCTGGCCGGGCAAGCTCGGCCTTGAGGGACCGATGACGCTCGATGAAGTCACGGGCCTCGATAGTCGTCGCCGCTGAGCCATAGCCGAGGCGCGACTGGCCAAAGAAAAAAGAAGAAGAAAAAGGAGAAAGAAAAAGGAAAAAAAAAAGACCAACGAGCCTCGCCCAACCACAGCGAGGCCGTTGGCCAAAAGGAAGAAGAAAAATAAAAATATTAAAAAATTAAAAGAAACAAAAAAATTACACAAGTTTACCAAATGTATTTTGTTATTTTTATTCCCGGAAATTTTTGTGCGGTCCAAAACGTGTTCTTGGTCAAAATTGTTTAGGAATATAAATAGTTTTTCTATTTCTATTCATGAAACAATTTTTTTTAACGTTACCAAACGCGCCTGCAAACTCTCTCGACTTAAAAACAAGATTAACATACTTTTTAAGTAAAAATATAATTATAAATATTGATTCAGCTATGTCGAATATTTTTCTCAAGCTTGTCTATTTACATTGTCCTTCGTTTATATTATGAGTTAAAAGTACATGACAGTCATTAGATCTCGATAAAGGTGGATTCCTCTAGGATCAATTTCTCTTGTTTCTCTCTCTGTAGTTATATTTTCATAAATATAAAATCATTATGGTAAAATATAATTATTAAGGTAGAAATATATATATAAATTAAATGAATACTGGTGATGCAATAATAGCATTATATAAGATAATTTAATATTTTAGGTAGCCCATCAATTGATTATTAGTCTCAGGTCTGACTTCACGAGTTTACGGTGGGATGAAGTATTCCAATTGATGAAAGTCAAGCCTATAAAATAGTTTGCCCTAATTCAGAGAATAAAAATTTATTATTAGGTAAACCACAATTTTTTTTTTGGCCGGTAGGTATAAACCACATTGGACGGCCATAATTAAGTCAACCATGCTCAATTTTCAATAAACATGCTAATTAAGAATTTCAAATCTGCTAGCTTTATTCAAAATAAAAAAAAAAAATTTCAAGTAAAATCGCGTGAGAAAACACTTTATTGGCAATGTTTGGAATAAATCCATAGAGATTTCCCTTTTTCCGGTAAATAGAAATTCGCATTTCTTTTCACCACGGTGAAACCACGGTAAAGTCAAACTCAACTGTAAAAACCCGGGCCTTGCAAACTCAGACCCGAGTCACGACTCAGTCACCGCGTCCGCTCCCTCGCGAAAGGAGACGAGCGCAGGGAAAACGAGGGCGGGAAGGAGATCGAAGGAGCTGCAACAGTTCGCTCCAATGGAGTTCCGACCTCGGAACTACGAGCGAGAGAAGGAATCGCGCGCGCTTCCTCGCACGCGCGCCGACGATCATCCTCTGTGCACTCCGGCGACCTCGAGACCTCAGGTCCGTTGAACTCTCGACTGAATCATCGACCTCTTCCGATCGCATCTTAGAGCTCTTCAGATGACATCGATGCTGATAGAATTCAGTTGATCGAACTCGACTGGACCATCACAGATTTTTCCTTGGAGTTTTAGGAGTTGGAAATTGAGTTTAGGCTGGGTTCAATTTGTTTTTGCGGCGCATTGTTTCCGCAAAGAGGTTTTCTGCTATATGAGAATCTGCATTGTGCCATAGGCTGTCAGGGACAATCGCATTGAGGACTTTTCGATCCTCTAAGAGGGCCAAACACTGACGTTGAAGACGCTCCTCGAAATTTACCGGACAAGGAGCGTACTTCTGGAGGTTTCTCTGCTGAACGTAATGATCAGCATGCAGGGGACTGGAATTCATTCAAGAGATTGTTGATGCAGAGGTTTCCAATCTCCAGAATGATATCTATCTCATCAGTAAGTATGCCTTTCGGCGGCATCATTTATTGCTTAACTGTGGACTGTTTGAAAAAGCCGATCAGGCGACAGCCTCCGAAATTAATGATGTCTATGTAATTGTGTGTTTGGGTTATTTTCAACAAGAGCAGTTTGGATTCTGACCTCCTGTACATATATTCACCCGACTGTTTTTGGATCGCTAATATATCTAGGAAACAAGAATCTCCCGTTGAGTGTTGTTGGGTGAGACTGCAGTGGCGTCTAGAGCTCTATATTACCTCTTTGAGTGCATGGTAATGTTGGGGTCACTGACCTTGGTTTAAGAGTAACGTGCTTCAGAAGTTTTTTCTATGGTTGCCAAATAATTCTATTTTGAATTTGCGAGGCATTACATTGCAATTTACTAACACTATTCAGGAACTTAGGAGGATTTTGATTTCCTTCTAAGGAGGTTCTACGTATGTCAATCCTATCTATATGGTGAGCACTATCCAGAAATTTAGGACGTTGTTGGTTTCCTTCTAAGGAGGTTCCACATACGTCATTCATATCTATATGGTGAAATTATGTACTCGATATTCAATGAACCATTGACAGATTTTGTGTTGTTAAGGAACAATGGTCTAATATTGACATTTGTTGAAAACGTCATGATCTGTGTCTTTCTGATTATTCTGTCATGCATGCAAGCTGAAGCTGTTGATTCAATTGTGTGACATGTGTCTTTGAAAACCTTTGTAATAATAAAAATAAGTTCCCATTGGAAGTGGCTCTTGTAAATCTTGCCATCTCATCTTTCAAATGGCATTCTTCATTACAAGAAGCCACTTTTCTTGCTGCCTGTTACCACTTTGTTGTAATCAAGCCCTTTGTTGCAGATATCAGATGGAATAATGAAAAGTAATAAGGGTATGTTAACCATTTTCATAATCTCCTTTCTTCCTTCTCCTTTCTTGAATAAATTGAAGTTGTCATAACAACTTATGGTTATTTTCTGTTGCTTATAAATAAACAAAGAGAATTTCGGTATACTTACTTTTGCTGACCAATTATAGTTGACGAGATATCTTCCACAAGTTCACGTCTGGAAGAACTGGATGATCCACAAAAATTTTCTAAAGAGGGAAACACATCAATCACTCGCCAGGAGTATGTCTTCCGATTAACTGATTTTAAGGAAAAGATTGTCCAAGCTTGGCATTCGGAGGACCGGGTGACTGCTTTGAAGCTCACAATGAAGGTAGATAGTGTCAATTTCGATTCTCGTCCCTGTTTTATATATTTCTTTTCTATATCTGTACTTCTGAACTTCTGTACTTTAAGAAATTACTGTAAGCTACCATGATCATTATTCAATGGATTGGGTATCTTTTATATGAAACATGGATTTTTTTTTTGTTAGTTTGAAATTTCAGCAAATATGATCCTTGGACTTGTCTATTCTTTTTCTTGGATTATAGGACTCCTGAGAAAACAATTAGCTTTGCAAGCAAAGGATCTTCACGGAAAAACTTACAGCTTATAAGGTTGAATTTCCATTCTTATGCAGGTTGCTAGGCTTCTGATGGATACATCAGTAAGACAATTTTATCCTACATTATTTGTTCTTGCTACAGACGTGATGGACATGCTTGGAGATATGGTATGGGAGCGCATAAAGCAAAAGGCTGAATTTACAGTAGATGGGAGCAAACTTTGCTCCTTAGCAGGTCTATTTCGCTTCTTTCCGAATCTTTTTGATAACATATGAAACTATTGTTCTTCTTTTGTGAAACTTTGTGGTATTATTTGCAGAAAATTTTGATGCGACTGGGGTATGCGAGGATGCCAAAGAAACTTGCAATAACTGGTTTTACAAAGTCGGTGCCATAATGGAGCTGCTTCCACGAATGTATAGTCTGGATTCTTTGGCTTATAAATCATCCAGTATTATGCTAGAAACTATCCTGTCACAAGTTTTCATCTTCAGTCATCCTCATTAAGCTTAAGACTTGGCTGAAATTCAATATATCTTGTACCAATTAATTTTTTGGAGCAGTTTTAGCAGATTTGTCACTGCATTGGCTATTTTTATGGTAATGCTACTCAGTAAAAGTAGTATGGGAACTTCTGTAAGCTATTGATTCATGCAGCTGTGTTTGCGGTAGGATGATCATTTGCATCACAGTACACATGTTTGATTGTGTCACAGTACCATTCTTACTCAGCAGTTCTCTCTGTGCCAAGTCTCCATCAGTTGAAACTAGATAAAAGTTTGTGCGCTATGTATGTTATTATCTTCATGCTTCAATTGGGTGTACCAGTTCTCTGAACCGCTGCAGACATGGCAAGGAATTGTGAATAATTTGGGTTAATCTTTCAAGTGCATCCACAGAACAGGATTTTGTTTTTCAGCTTGGAGTTAGGCAACTCGAATTGTGTCACTGAAACTTTTAAGTGGGAACACATGTCATTGTTGTCAGTGTTATTATGATTTGTGAACTAATCAGGATGATTTTTCAGTTATTTGGAGCTGGCAATATTGCCTTGTTGGCGGTTTCTTCTCGTTCAACCTGCTGACTGTCTTCACCGGCTAGTCAAGATGATAAGAGGGTTAGCAGATCCACTCTCATCTGCTTATTGCCGTCTCTACATGGTCCATCGTGCAAGAAAGCTACTATCACGAGACACAGGCATGCATTATTTCTCTTGTGCTAATATAAATGGTAAAGTAAAACATAAGGCATTGAACAACGATGGAGGCTGGACGTGGGTTCTTCCTCTAGTTAAAGAATACTGTTAGGAAAAGCTAGTAGATTAAAACAGAGATTAAATATTTAGAATGAACCTTGGGAATTCTTATGATCATATAGATGTACTCCATATTCTTCTCTCTAATTTGAAGTGCTTAAGATTTTTTTTCTACTTTATACTTTTGTACCCAAGTAATAGTTGACTCAATTTTTAGCTGCCTTGTAACGTTTAAAATTGACAATTCTCAATTATGAAAAATAATGTGCATCTGAGCAAAGCCTTTGTCATGTTTTGACCTTTCATTTTTCTTTGACCTCACTTTAATACATATTCTTGGACCACTGTCTGTCCAGAAAACTTAAGCTTCAAACAATTGCCTTCAATGCATTCAAATACACTCATTAGCATTGCTCCATGAGGTTTGGCTGTGGGATACATTTGAAACAAAATGATGTAAGTGTAATTCTATTGAATGGACCACCTGAAAACAAGGAAAAGAGGATTGGAATAACCTGAGAGAGTGTGCCAGGATTTGAAATTGTGGGTTGACCTCCAATTTTAAGTTAGATGACCATCTTTAAAAAGCCACAGTACACACTGAAAATATGTCTCAAACATATTCCGTTACTAATATAAACTTGCAAGTTGTCTAATTGCCGCTTCCTTCTTAGTAATATAGCAGTTGCTGTAACATTTCTGATCTAAAGCTTAAGATGTGGTTTTTGCAGCATATTTGATCACCTGCATGAATGACATGAATATTCTACTTATGGATGCCATGTCATTAAAGAGGGACGTTTCAAAAACTAGTGAGGAGAAGAAAAGATTGCTCATCAATTTGATTGAGCCAACTATTGAATATATTGTGCACAACATTTTTGAGGATACACCAAAGGTTAGCTCTGCCGTTGTCACGTCACTTCTTTATCATTAACAATCTTCAATCTTCGATGTCAATTTTTCCGCAAATTCTCAAAATAGTGATGTTAATTCTAAAAACAGTATAAATTCCGTAATTCAGAAAAGGTTGTGCTCAATCAGGACTTAATTATAAAGCATCGGCTACTACATATTGAAAGAACAGAGGAGATTGGACTATCCACTATAGGGGTGCATTTGCTTTAAATATTGATCAATTCTAATTTTTTGTTTTAACTGCTCCAGTAATCCTAGCAAATTAGCTCACACAAAATGCTTTTTTTTTTTTTTTTTTTTGGTTAAGACTGTGGAGTAAGGCCAAGATTTGCATGAGAATTTAGGCAACAAATTTCTCTACAACTGAATGTATACAACTTTCGATTTTGTTTGAAGGAGCAACTAGCTAATGCACTTGTGGATCTTGGACTTGGAGGGAAAGGGGATAATAAAGTCATCTCCTGTGTGTCAATTGTTGCCCATTGTTATATTAAGGAGCTTCCAGCTGACATGGTGAGGTCTAAGCCAAAGGAGATCATCAATCTCATTGAATGTTGCAATGATTGTAGCTTAGATAAGGTATTGCTTTGATAATACAAACAGCCTACTTAGGAAGGAAATGTTGCTTCTTCAGTAGATGCTTTGATTGTTTGAACTTATTTTCTTTTCAACTTGGTATGTGCAGTGCTTAAATTACAGGTTACTTGGATTCAGGCTGTCGGAGACAACATCTCCGCAGGACATGGTTGATGTGGTGGATCATGTCATCCAGGTACTTAACTACTTGTTTTCTGTTCTTATGATGCCTTAGATGTTAAGGACCCCATAACATGTCTTTTTAAGAAGGATATGGCTTTCTTCAAATGAGCTGAAAAATACGGTGACATATAGGAAGTAGACAGGACTAGCCTGTTCTTCATCTTGATGGCGGAGACAAAACCAAAAGATGTCCGGTAGAATATTTAAATAATAAACTCTACCTTCATCTAATAGCTTAAGCTTTTAGAATAGTTGGTGGTGGTCCTACAAAATTTCACATGATATCAAAATAGGAGGTCTTGAGTTCAAATCTTTTCAGGCCCCATTTGCCTTCCCAATTAAATATGTCCACGTTTAGTACTAAGCAAAAGGACTAGATTAAACGTGAGGGGGAGTGTTACAATATTGAAATATTAAACCACGCATTAATCTAATAGTTTAAGCTTTTAAAACAGTTGGCAGTGGTCCCACAAATTCTCACATGGTATTAGAGCTGGAGGTCTTGAGTTCAAATCTTACTAGGCCCCATTTGCCTCCCCAATTAAATTTCCAAGCTTAGTACTAGGCAAAAGATAGGACTAAATGTGAGGGGAAGTATTAGAATATTTAAATAATAAAACTCTTCCTTCATCTAATAGCCTAAGCTTTTAGAACAGTTGGTGGTGGTCCTACAAAATCTTGCAATGTCCTTAATATTGAATGTTATTGAAGATTCAAACCAAAAGTTTTAGGCAATTTTGCAGAGGAAGCTGCGTACATAGACGTCAGGTTAAAACCCGTGAACATGCATTGTGGGATAACTTTAACCTTTCTCATGTGCAAATCTAGGTGAAACCATATAAAGTAACACATGGATTTGAAGAATGGGGAATACTATGAACGAGAATGCATGAGAGAAATGAAAAATGGAAGGGGCATGAATAATCAAAACATGGCTCTAATAACAATACCATATTAAAGATTCGAACCCCAAAATTTGAGCAATTAAGTGGAGGAGGTTGCATATACATAAACCCTGTGAATAAATAATGCTGAACTTAAACAAATATCATGTGCAAGGAGGATAGAAAGGAAAAATGCAGACTTAACATTACTCATGGTGGTACAATAATGACTGTACTGAATTAGGGAAAAAAAATAACCATACTTGGTGATGCAATTGGATCTGCAAGATCCTATTCCATTTCTTTGAAAAGGTATCTAGTTATACATATATGTAATACAATAGACTGATGGAAATTGCTATCTAGTTACACATATATGTAATACAATAAACTGATGGAAATTTTCTGATATGGTAATTGTTCCCAATCTCTTATCATCTGTTGGAAGTGGGATATTTCTTGGCTAGTACATGTTAGATCTAATCTAGAGTGATGCAATTCTCTGCTGAGCGTGTACTCTCTGCATGGATAAAGAGTGCAGCAGCTACCGATTGTTAACTAGATAGATAAGGGAAGCTCTTATATTTCCAATAATTAACGGAACACAGCATCGGTAACTGTAGAAAGATAAAATAAATGTTCCACTAGCACTGACAAGTCAATATCTTACAAACTCAGTCCATTTGATTCTTTGTTAAATGGGAATTGAAAAAATGGAGTCTCTGCATTGGTGATTTTAATGTTCATATGATGGAATTATTTGTCTCTGGTTATATATTGTTTGACATAATTTGTGACTATACAACATTCCTGGTAGCTGCAATAAGGAACATTCTTAAGTCTAGTCTGAAACTAACGATGGCATTGTTCTTGTTATATCTATTTTCCTACTAATCGATGCGTTCTTTTGGAAGATTGGCTTAAGTCTTCCACTCATTGCACTAAACAAGTCAATACTGTTGGGTGGGCTCTACTTCAAGGACTTATCAGTGGACTTATTTTCCATTGGGCTTACATATTCTAATCGCCATCCGTATGTCAGGTTGTTCTCCTATGGGGTAAACTTGATGAGTTTCTGAAGGTCATGGATGCATTTCTGGATCTTGTCTTCCAAAATCAAATGGTAAGCTATGGGTGTTAAGCTTTATGGTAATGTGCCTTTTGTGGTGTGGACTTCACTCATACAACTCTTAGTGCATTAACTTCTTGTAAGCTGATGAATAAAGATCATCAAAAAGTTTTTAGTTATGGCAAAATCAGTTAATTACCATGGGAGAGACTATGTTAGGTTTTGCATTGTATGTCAATGTCTGGCCAGCAACTTGTGTCGAAGTTGGTGACCCTTTCCAGAATATACTTACTATTTTCTTTCTGTATTGTTCTTTGATGCCTTAAATTTTAGGGTGAATTTTAATAATGTGTGACATAAATCTGGGTGCTGAATTCCTGGACCGGAGGTTGAGACAAGGAGCCTTTGCCTTAGTTGGTTCCTTTTTCTTCCATACGTATTTTCTATGACTTTGTGTTGGGAATAAGTAAAGCTGTATTAAATGTTTGGTATCTTTGGTTTGAGCTTGATGCAATCTGGTTGATCATGAAGAATTTAGAGAAAAGAATTGTGATAATTCTCTAATAAAATGTACCAGGATTACAAAGCTCTTTATAGGACTTCTACAAGTACTAACTAGGAAAAAACAGATCTGAATAATATAGCTATAATCCCACAAATCAAGGGATACTAATAAATCATATCCTAACTAATTATTTACAGCTATTTCCTAATAATTAGAATCCAGAAAATCAGGATTGAATATTCCTAATAATTAGCTCCTAAGAATTAGGATAATTCAACACTCCCCCTCAAGCTGAGGAATAGATGTCTTCCATTCCCAGCTTGGAGATAATATCATGAAAGATCCCACCATTAAGTCCTTTGGTTAGCACATCAGCTAGTTGATCTCCGGAAGGTATGTAGGACATGCAGATCAACCCCTCTTCTATCTTTTCTTTGATGAAATGCCTGTCAATTTCAATATGCTTCGTCCTATCATGCTGTACGGGATTATGAGCAATATTAATTGCTGATTTATTGTCACAATACAGCTTCATAGGACCCTCCCACTTGATTTTCAAGTCTTCTAGGATGATTTTAAGCCATAATAGCTCACATATTCCTTGGGCCATTGCTCGAAATTCTGATTCAGCACTTGATCTTGCAACTACATTCTGTTTTTTACTCCGCCAAGTCACTAAATTTCCGCCAAGAAATGTGCAATAACCAGATGTTGACCTTCTATCCACCATAGATCCCGCATAGTCAGCATCGGTATAAGCTTCCAGCACCATTTTTTGATTTCTCCTGAATAGGACTCCTTTTCCAGGACTTCCTTTTAAATAATGTAGCACTCGATGGACGGCTTGTAAGTGTGATTCTCTTGGGTCATGCATAAATTGACTAATCACACTTACTGAATAGGCAATATCAGGTCTAGTATGAGCCAAATAGATGAGTTTCCCAACTAATTTTTGATACATTTCTCGGTCTACAGCAGGTTCTTCCTTTGCATCCCCAAGCTTTTTATTAGGCTCAATAGGTGTAGCTACTGGTTTACAACCAAGTTTTCCAGTTTCCTTCAAGAGATCAATCACATACTTCTGTTGTGAGACAAAAATTCCTTGTCTAGAGTAAGAAACTTCAATACCAAGAAAGTATTTGAGTCTTCCTAGCTCTTTTATTTCAAACTCTTTAATCAAACACCGCTTCAGCTGCTGTTTCTCCTCATCATCATCACTGTGACAATAATATCATCAACGTACACTAGAAGTGCCGTCACTCTCCCTCTTGCCGAATGCTTAATGAAGAGAGTATGATCACCTTGGCTTTGTTTGTAGCCTGAAGCTTTCATAACTCTGGAAAATCTCCCAAACCAGGCTCTAGGTGATTGCTTGAGCCCATATAGTGCTTTCCGTAATCTACATGCTTTGTTTGCTGTCTTTTCTCCTTCAAATCCCGATGGAATACTCATGTAGATCTCCTCTTCTAGGTCTCCATGTAAGAATGCATTCTTCACATCATACTGTTGAAGTTGCCAATTAAAGTGAGCCGCCAAAGAGAGTAGAATTCTCACGGTGTTCATCTTTGCCACCGGAGCGAATGTCTCCTGATAATCTACTCCATAGGTCTGAGTATAACCCTTTGCCACCAATCGTGCTTTATATCTCTCAAGAGAACCATCAGCTTTGTATTTCAAGGTAAAAACCCATTTGCAGCCCACAAGATTCTTTCCCTTAGGTTTTTCAACAATCTCCCAAGTCTGGTTTTTTTTAGTGCATCCATTTCTTCTCTCATTGCACTCCTCCATTCTTCTTTAGACAATGCCTCAGATAAAGTATTTGGAATAGAAATGGTGTTCAGACTCACAATGAAATTTTTATGAGATGGTGATAAGCGGTCAAGTGACACATAATGAGATAGTGGATATAAGGGTCGCTTTGTGCACTCCCTAGTACCTTTTCTAACAGCAATGGGAAGATCCGAGTCATTTTCTGGCATATCAAGTGACTGTTTATGCAAAGGAGAGTCGGAACTTACCGGAAATTCATTTGCAAAACTCGGACGGGAATCTTGAACTTGTGTTTGGTCTGGAACAACTGTCTTTCTTGAGCATACCTGAGGAAATCTCATAGAGTCATAAATATGGGGAGATACGGGAGTGGACTCTTGTTCCGGAATAGGTTCAATTGTAGAGAGTGAGTCTGGAATTGAAGTAGCACGAACTGATTCATCAGAAACTGATTTGTGAGGAGCCTGTTGATCAGAATTGGAGGCTGATTGGTCAAGAGTTGATTCATCAATGATTAGTTGATCAGAAGTAGGAGCTCGGATTGGAAGATTATTAGGAGATAAGTCAAGATTAAGATCGTCAAAGTTTTTATCTTCAACTAATGACTTCTCCCCCTAAAGATAAGACTTTGAAAAATAAGATTTGTTTTCTACAAATGTAACATCGATTGATATATAAGTTCTTCGAGAAGGAGGATGATAACATTTATACCCCTTTTGTGTAGAGGAGTAACCAAGAAAGACACACTTGATTGCTCTAGGATCTAGTTTTCCCCTTTGATGATTATGAACATGTACAAATGAGGTGCAACCGAAGACTCTAGGTGTGAGATTATTTGTTGTCCTAAAATGGGGATAAAAGCTAGAAAGAATTGCCATAGGAGTTTTGAAATCTAACACTCTTGATGGCAATCTATTAATCATGTATGTAGATGTAAGGACAGCTTCTCCCCAATAAGACTTAGGGACATTTCCATGAAACAACAATGCTCGAGTAGTGTTGAGTAAATGACCATTTTTTCTTTCAGCCACCCCATTTTGTTTTAGTGTGTTTACACAAGATGACTCATGGATGATCCCTTCCTTTTGGAAATAATTTGACAAGATCTGATTAAAGTAATCTCTAGCATTATCTGATCTAAAGCTCTTAATTTTAACTCCAAATTGATTTTGAACCATAGAATTAAAATTAGGAACAATACTACTTACATCAGATTTGTGTTTGAGTAAGAATATCCATGTGACCCTAGTGCAATCATCGATTAGAGAAACAAACCATCGAGCCCCCGAGATATTTGGAATTGTGGAAGGTCGCCAAATGTCACCGTGAATCAAATCAAAAGGATGAGAACTTCTTTTTGTTGTTTATAGGAAAAGATACACGGGTGTGCTTAGCAAATTCACAAGTATCACATTGGAATTGACTCATATCTAGTCCTTTAAACAAAGAAGGAAACATGATATTTAAGACACGAAAAGATGGATGACCAAAACAAAAATGGTAAAGCCAAATGACATCCTTATTTGAAGCACTAAGAAATGACAAGGGAGAATTGTTTATGACTTTCTTCGAAATCCTCGGCGTCTCAAGATAGTACAACCAATTCTTTTCCTTAGCAAGTCCAATCTTCCTCTTCGAATCCTGTTCCTGAAAAACACAGTAGGTAGGGTAAAAAATTGCATAGCATTTGAGGTCATTGGTGAGCCTTTGTATGGAGACTAGGTTGGCTGATAGTTTTGGTACATGGAGGACATCTTTTAGAGTGAGAACAGCTGTAATATAGATGTCACCAACTCCTGCAACAGTGGCCAAAGAACCATCTGCCACCACTATTTTCCTATTGCTTGGACATGGGGTGTAGGTACTAAAAAAATGTGAAGTGTGAGTCATGTGATCAGTGGCACCTGAGTCTATTATCCAAGCTTCACTTGAAATTTTTTCTGAGGCATTTAGACAGAAGAATGGAGACTTACCTGAGAGTGCTAAGGAACATGCACCAGAGGGTTTATCAAGAGACCCTAGAAGCCCTTTAATTCTTTCTATTTCCTCACTGCTGAAGGATTCTTTCACCTGTCCTTCACTGATTTGCTGGCTGGTCTGTTCAATTAGATGAGCTTGAGGCCTTGGCTGTCCTCCTTTGTTTCCCCACTCTCGGCTTGAGGTTGCTGGTTTGCCATTCAGCTTCCAGCATCGTTCCTTTGTATGTCTTGGCTTTTTACAGTAGGTACACCATAAACTGTCTCGATTATCCCTCCATGTAGGCCTCAAAGCATCCAACTTTCCACTTTCTTGTGTTGAAGCATTGCGAGTTACTAATGCTGAGCCTTCCACAGCTTGAGGCTCTAGCATTATTCCTCTTCGACTTTCTTCTGCCCGGATTAGAGAGATCGTCTCTTCCAAAGAAGGAATTTCTTCTTTTCCAAGTATCTGAATTCTGACTTGGTCAAATTCAGAATTAAGACCTGCCAGGAAATCATACACTCGATCCTTTTCAATGAAGGTTTTTAGAGTTGCAGCATCATCTGCACACTTTATCTCAAATACTCGATAATGATCGAGTTCTTGCCATAGATTTTGAAGGGAATTGGCATATTCCGTCACCGTTTTGCTCCCTTGTTTTGTTGCACTTGTCTTTACCTTGATTTCATATACTTGTGCTGCATCTCGAGCCTTTGAATAAGTCCTGCGAATAGAATCCCAAATCTCCTTTGCAGTTTTGAGAAACATACATGTATCACTTATGGCTGGATTCATTGAATCCCAAAGCCATGACATGATCATTGAATCTTCCTCATCCCATGCGTTGAACGTGGGATCTTCTGGTGTTGGACCTGTTCCGAGAAGATGGCTAAGTCTTCCTTTACCCTTCAAATAGGTCTTGACGAATTGTGACCATTTGAGATAATTCTTTTCATTCAGCCTATAAGTTGCTCTCACATTTTGTAGATCTCCGGTCATATGGTTGGTGTTGGCCTCCTCATTTTGACCCGAAGAATTTCTAATCAGCTTTGTCTCAGACATGGATAATTCCAAGCACAAAGAAAGTACTTGGAAAGAAAGAGCAAAAAAAAAAAAAAACAGATGTAGTAAAGGTTGCAAGTGAATGAGGTTTTAGGGCAAAAATTGGGACAAGTTTAGAAGCGAAGAGAGAAAAATATGGCTAAAATGATCACAATAATGAGAGTTGCGACCAGATTGTTAGGGACAAAGACAAACCCAGCAATGAAGGCTGTGATTAGAAGATTATTGCATCAATGAAGGATGCACTGCAACACTATCCCAGAAGAATGAGCCTTCAGCTCTGATACCATGAAGAATTTAGAGAAAAGAATTGTGATAATTCTCTAATAAAATGTACCAGGATTACAAAGCTCTTTATAGGACTTCTACAAGTACTAACTAGGAAAAAACAGATCTGAATAATATAGCTATAATCCCACAAATCAAGGGATACTAATAAATCATATCCTAACTAATTATTTACAGCTATTTCCTAATAATTAGAATCCAGAAAATCAGGATTGAATATTCCTAATAATCAGCTCCTAAGAATTAGGATAATTCAACAGATCATAAACTTGCAATGGACTCAGTTAGCCCAATCTAAACGACAATCACAAGGCACCGAATGGAATGAAAAGTTGCAATAGACTGGCTGGGTGCATGACTTCGTTTTGTTATGTTGAGTTGACTCTGATGCAACCTGGTTGATCATAAAGTTGCAATGGACTCATGTGGTCCCATGTGAAATGCAAATGATAAATGGCTTTAAATGGAATGAAAAGTTGCAATAGACTTGTTGGGTGCATGACTTTGTTTTGTTTTGTTGAGTTGAGTCTTTGTCGTAAATTCTTCAGCTTTAGGCATGCTATTACTTATGTGCTATCTACTACTCTCTCTCTCTCTCTCTCTCATCAACATCAGGACAACCATATCTTGAACGTTTTAGAAGGTGTTGCAATGCTAGCACGCGATAAAGCATTTACTGAAGAAGAACTTGGAAGTTTGCAGTCCATCTTGGTGAAGCTTGTTTCTCATTTTGAGGATCTAGAAGATTTATTTGGCCTGGTATGCTCCTCATGAACTACTTGTAGCTATATTCAATTTCATTATTGTGCATTTCATGTGTTCAACAAGAATTCATCATGCTACTGTGAATCTATTCCTTGGAATATTTATTTCTTGAGATCTTATCTAAGAAAACATATTCTGTAGAATCACTATCTCGAAATCCTAGATATGATGTATGGGAGACCTCGGAGCATTGTCAATATGCATATACTTGACAGAGCAATAAGGTACATTCTTATTCCTTGCTACTTTATTTGCATGGTCCATCTAGAATCCTGTCCCATGATAGTATTTTCTTCATGTGGTAGTAGTTTTCTAAAAATGCCTAGTAATTTCGTGATAATAATTGTCCCTATCGAGGTTGTAACCTTTCAAGAGGGTAGAAAAGTGGCATGGGACCATAGAAACGCTGTCTTTGTTAATCAGTTACTATTTTCGCATTGTTTTTCATGTATCTTTTCTTTGCTGGAGAGTCCTTTTTCTCGGGTGACCTTCACCTGCCACCCACTTGATTGATTATCCATACCCATCAGGAGTACATGGAATTAGATATCTGGAGGTCTTCATTCTAGGAAACAATCTGGCAGCACGACAATGGTTGGGCATTCTGCTGGCTGTACCTGAAAGTCCAGTTAACACTTTTAGTGGAACTCGATCTACAATTTTTTTTAAGCTCAAAAGCTTTGGAATAGGAAATTATTCAATTGCATAAATGAACTTGACACCTATAGGTTTTGTGACATTGAGTTCATTACATTATTTTATTTCTTTCATGGTGGAACTCTACATTTTCCTTATTTCACTGTGCAGGAAAGGACCTTGGCAAGATCACCACATCATACAGTTGCTTTTTGGAATTTCTAAGTCCCTGATGGATGAAATAGATCAAACAAGCATGATAGATAATGATTATCAACAGCCAGCACGCCTGATATCTCGATTTGTCAGCATGGTGAGGACTATTAACGTATATATGACTACAGCCAGTTCAAAGAATTTTTTCATGGAAGTCGCGTTCTGATTATATGCTTTGACGATGTTAGGTTGACTATGGTTCAGACGTGGAGCGGCATTTGGCATTCTTAGCTGAATGTCGTGGGGCCTTTGGCAGCATTAATGAACTTAAGGTCTCTTCAATTATAACTCATTGCACATGTTCAAGTAGACTCTTTAGGTACACTAACTTCATGAGTTTTGGGTATTTGCATTGTGTCACTGGTTAAGGATCGAGGATCCGGGTTCTATTTGATTATTACCAGTGGGACAAAGTGACATGTGATGTAAAATATTGGTTGGACACTTGTTGCCCCAAGCAAAACTTCTTTTCCAAGTTTATTTTCTTGGAATTTTCACATTGCATATATGCAGATTGTTTACATGCATGTATGGAGAAAATCATGTAGATGGTACTATCTTGGGCATCAGGGTAGTGGGAAGGACAACCTTAGTAAACAATAACTTAGTGAAATTATCAATGATGTTTTCAATGCCATCTAAACATCTTCACACACTTCTGTTTCGCATGATGCTCTTGCAGGAAGCTCTTGTTCATTCAAGCAATTCATTGGCAATTCAGGGCTTGAAACATTCAAATAAGCACTTTAGCTTCATCATGTCTTGCATAGCTTATAGTGAAGTTACAATACCTTCTATTTCATCTCCTATGAAGCAGTCAAACTTATACATCGAGACTGCAGAGGTCTAATCATCTTGCTCTCCTGTTGCTTTTCAATTTGTCTAATTCAACAAATGGTTATAGTGATTTTGAGTTTGAATTAAACAGGTTGCATTGCTAGGTGGTTTAGTCTCACATGCAGAAGGACTTACAGAATCTGCAGTCAGCTGTTTGCAGAGCTTAGTATTGAATGGTACCTAAGGATTATCTTTGATGCATTATCATTTAGAGCAAATGTTGCTATAATGCAAAACATGATATGTCTTGGGAATGCATAAGTTGGCAAACTTTGTCTGGAGATAAAATAATAGTCCTAAAGCATTTTTGTGAAATTCAAGCGGCCTTGGATGCTTCTGAAGGGACTTGTCTCTGATGCTGCTACTAGATTTGACCGGCAGATCGCATGCCCAGTAAGTTAAGATCATGGATGATAAGTCAATAGTGGTGATTTATGATGAATGCTTCTGTGTACTTAGGTTTGTGCACTCATACAGAAAGAGGGATAGTGCGTGTGATCTTATCCTTCCTCTAATCATTCAGGTTTAGTGGATCTTTGGATGGTGTCGTTATACGTCTATTTCTGTCCATATTACTGGGATGATGTCAGTGGGAAGAACTTTTAGTACAAAACAACCATACAATTGATCAATGATCACGAAATTGCAAACCTATGTGGTTTCTGGGCTTAATTTTTCACTCACCAATTGGCTTTTCTTTTCACTAATGAGTAATCTCTTCCATACATTTCCGGCATTGTTGTCAGATTTGACCATGTACTAATCCTTCAAAGTTCAAGAGTTTCCCATGATTTTAACATGGATGCTGCACTTTTTCATTGTGAATTTGTGGTTAGTGCAGGCTCACCTGGAATTGCCGATGTAGAAGGAATTCTCTCCTCTTTCCAGAAACTGTGCAGTTTACTACTTATGGTACCAGGTAGAAATTGTGAGTTTTTAGTTTTAACAAGCATTTGTGTGTAGCATGGTGTGCTGAATTTCCCTTAGACTCATTCAATGTATTAAGGTTCTAGTGGATGTATATTCTTTCCCCACATCTGTTTGAAAGTGCCACTTGATATGTATTCTTTTCTTTGTTGAAGCTAATACTGGGCCCAGCCTTAACTATGCTCCAAAAAGCTTGTTTGTGTTTACAGATTCTCAATCAAAGTAAGTCTCCCATTTATCTATTTTGAGGAATCCCCTGTGCTTATTTAGCTCTTTTGACCAATGTTTATCTACTCATATCACAGGATGATTCCACGAACAACAACGAGGCTATTCTCAGCAATTATTTTATTGTCAGCAGCGCTTTCCCAGGAGACTCTCCCATATCATGCTGATAATTTTGGGGTAATATCAGGCTGGTACTGGTTAAATTTTTTAATGGATGTCTAAAGAACGTCTTGATTGCACATCACTGATGACTTGAAGAACTGAGAGCATGCCCTGTCTTTCTTAGCACAGGATTGTCATAGAGTTGAATACATTAGTTAGTTTTTGGAACATTTTTACTTGGGTCTCAGCTCATTGTTTCATTATTTAGTGATTTGAACCCTCAAATCAGCTTGCTTTTGTTTCCAAACAATCGAGATGACTGGAACAGTAACTCCTTTCAACATTTATATCTCATTGATTTTTATGCATTCATTTCAAGTTTCGCTGATCCTTCCTGAGTCCAGAGAGTTTTGGCTGATTGACCATATGCTTTATGTTTTGTTCCAGATTCCTGGTAACGATCAATTATTTTATGGCGATTCATCCTATTCACAAGAACTTGTATCTATATCTAATCTTGCTGCTCAAAAGTTGGTTGATGCCATTCAACAGGAGCCTTCTTCAGTAAGTATGATCACCGATGGTCTTTGAGATTAATGGCCTTGTCAGTTGCTTTCTTGCTGACTTGTATGGCTACCCTAAGGTTGCTCGTGGAATCATGGCCCTTGAAGCTTGCAACTGCATTGCATCTTCCTTCAGAGTAAGTTGTGCACATTTTATACTACTGACTATCCCATCTCACAGATCCTTTGCCTTTTTCTGCTTATATTATTTCTATAAGTCTGACAAAATAGTAAATGAAATAAATGCATCACTACAAGCAGAAGCGTGAACATATCGATGACCAGGTTCATCTTATGTGTGTGACTAGCAGATGAGTCCTGAAACATCCAACATTTGCTTCAAGCTTCTTGGGATAGCTAAGTTATGTTTAGGTGCCCAGGACAAATACGTCAAGTCCACAACTAAGTTCTTGGAAACATGCTCTCTGACTTCTTCAGATGTGGCACAAGAAGGCATTTGATGAAAAGCTATGCATCATCTAAGATTGTACCTTGGCCGGTAACTCCTGAATGTTCATGTGAATCAATTTCTGCAATCTTTTCATGCAATGAGACGTAAAATATGTGCTGGTCCATCTTTCTTTTTCCCTTCAAAGCTTTGCGTTCATTCTTTGGGAAATTATGAATGACTGATTTTGAATTGTGAACTTCTCTTCATACATTGTGAAAATAATGCCACAATGGAGTTGCTGTTATATAGAATAATTGCTAAAAGATATTGCAAGAGAACATAACCTGAGCTCCTGTATGAATCATCCCCTCAGACTTGTCAATATACATTGAGAAAGTTTGACCAAAAAACTTAGGCAATGCACATTTTAGTTGCTACTGCGAAGATGGAGATTTAACGTGCTATGTTTAGTATAGATACTTGCTACGGCGGATACAAAAAACTTGTTCGCAATTTTTTATGCTAGTTGCCATTAGCCTTACATCAAACATGAGATCATCCGTATAAAGTGTTTAAGCAATTGAAAAGGTGACTGTTAGGATCCATGCTCCAATCCATTCTTTATTATCTATTCAGATGCTGCTTCATATTAGCCTTCTATGTTTTCCATCTGAATGACATTGGAGAGCCTTTGAGTAGCGATTAGAGAGTGCTGGAACTTTGTTTCTCTGGATATATGAGAAGCTGTGATATTTTATGCCATAATGATCTTGTATGGGAACCTCTGGAGAACTTTGTGAGGAGAAATTGCATGTGAACTTCTTTCATTGAGATCCATAGACAATGTTTTATAGAATCAAGTAGAACAGGCAGGCTTGACTGATTCATCTGCGTAATGGTTGGCCATCAGGTGCTGTTGGACGCTCTGACCCAGACTTGGCAAAAAACTGAGAAACAGGTCAAAAGGGAAACTGGTTGATCGAAGGTAAACTAGAAAACCCATTACTTGATGGTATAGTAAAAATTAAAAAGAAAGAAGGGAAGTGGAAAGATGCAAAATTGGCAGAAAAACAGAAAAGGTGTGCTCCTGGTTATTTTTTTTCTAACCATGTAATATATTAGTACCAAGTGAGCTGTATTAAGAGATTTGGTATGTCTTGACCTGTCATTGTATCAGCAGGTTCTACTACCAATTCAAAAGCATTACACTGAGAAGTGTATAAATATCCCGTTGTATGATCTGTACCGTTTTGGATACTTTGGCGCAGAAGCATAACAAGACTTTGTACAGGACTATTTTCTGGTCGTCGTTTGTTCTATGCTGACCATATCATCTGTACGTATTCCACCAGCAGATTCTGTTATGCTGGTCGATTTTGTTAAATTCCTGAATTAGCTTGTCATTTTTTGCTATTTTTGTAACGTACTCTTGCCACTTGTTTGACAATTAATTTATGTCATGCACATGCCTTCACATAATTCATAACAATGTTGAATGAGTATCCATGGCAAATCTTGTTTTCAGTCCTTTCTGGAGGCAAGGGTTTCGACGCTTCTCTTCAAAGAAAAGTTAGACGATGTTAGAAGGCCAGATATGCATCCATGTGCTCCATTTTGTGCAGTCATATTTTACTCTGAATGATCACAAGTAACAGAATTGCTCGAGTCTAAAGTTTAAAGCTCCATTAAAAATGATGATTTGAAAACCCTTTAAAATAATTGCTTATATTGCTTGAAATAATTTTTCAAATGAAAAATTTTTTTATTTGATAACAATTTATGTTTTGATATTTTCGTGAACAATGAAGATATTTTCAATTAACTTATTTTTAAGTGATAGAAGTGATTATTTTTAGAATATTTATAATTTTTTTTTTTTGAAGTAAATGAATATTTAAAATTGGGAAAATTTCAATTGAGGATCTAAAGTGAACCTTATTTTAAATAAATGTCTAAAATGTCATTATTTTCTCAAATAAAAGCCTAAAATGGTTTTTGTTTCAAATAAAGGCCTAAAATCACTTTATCTATTTCAAATAAGAGCTTGACTATTCGACTAGTCAAGGGCATTTTAGTCATTTGCTCTTTTAAAAAAGATTTGTTCCTTTTTTTTTTCTTTTTTTTTTTTTTTTTCCTTTTATAGGTTTTGTTTTCTTCTTTGCTAGTGGCCAACTAGCCATCGATGAAGCCGGTAAGGGCTAGGCAAGGATCACCCTCACCAGATTTGGAGAGGGCCACCCTCATCAGTTGTTGGTAAGGGCATGCCGACCCTCACTTAGGGCTGACAAGGGCTCAGCAACCCTTAACCTAGGGGAGGCTGCCCCATGGCTATCAGCAAAGTTGGCCCTAGCCAAATTTGGGCGAGGGTCGCCTCGCTAATGGCTGACTCAAGCCCTCGCCCGTTGGCCCTTGCTTAGAAAAAATAAAAAGTGAAATAAGAAAAGAAAAGAAAAGAATAAAAAATAAATTAAAATTAAAATTGTAATGGGACGAAAACACCATTGATTAGTCGGAATATTTAGTCGACTGGCAATTGGCAAGGTCATGCCCTAATTAAAAAAAAATTATAGCCGCTTTAACCACTTACTTGAAATAATCATCTTATTTGACACAAAATTTACTTCATGCCATTATTTGAGAAAATAAGAATATTTTAGGTTCTTTTTAAATCGTTTTCCTTAAACTTTGAAGTCCAAATCTTTTCCATTGTATGTTTAATGTACTCTATACAGCGAAGCCGACTGACGCGCCGAACCGACTCGCTGCTCATCATGACGTTGGTCATAGGTGTGCTACATTCTCACTTTCTTAGCACTTCTCTACGGCATTGGAATTTACACAAATGCCCAGCCTCCAAAAGCGACAGATCGGACACGCACCGAATGCATGTGCAACCATCGCGTGCTTCTTTCTTCAGTTAGAAAAAGAGCGAATGAAATCAGTTCAGGATCGATGTCCAAAAGAATAAGAAAAGACGAAGCAAAACTCAACTCCTAGATCTGCACTTGGCACCACATAACCTTAAATTTTCCTTTTCAATTGTCTTTGTGAGCTGGAATTCGTACAGGCAATGATGGGTTTCTCTTATGACACGAAATTGATTGGATCTAGACTGGGGTAAATTGAATCTAGACTGGAGCACTTCTTTGAGTAATCTAATATAGTATTCCATAGACGGATCATGGGCAACGTGAGCGCTACCTTATCCTCTCTTCGTCCGCAACTTCCGACTGCCTTCCTCTTCACCATGTGTTCGATTGTTTAGAGATCCAAATCATTGGTGCTGTCCATATGGTCATCACCATCAGTTTTATATTCCGAGGTATGAAGAAGATAACGTTTTGTTTTTGTCCGAATTTCAATGGAGTTCGCAGGAACTTCAGTTCCGCGATGATCGAGGTTTGGCGAACATCCCACGTCGCCATTGACTCTTTTCTTTTATCCGTTCGTCTGCTTTAATGGGATAGTCAACTCCCACAACACCTTTACTCAACTACATTTCGCCCGATCGGGTTACTTCGTCGGAATGGCTTCCTTTTCTCCGTTGAAAAAAAAGAAAACCAGGGGAAAGTGCTGATAAAAGTAGGTAGAAGATGGATCTAAACTTCGAAGTAGGTGAAGGCCATTGACTTTTTTATCCATGGCACGACTAGAGATGGGAGAAAAATGGACGTTCTTAAGGAAAGGCGATGCATGCAGATTGACTCGGGTCAATTACATGATATGTATCCCAAATAACTTTTGAATTTAAATCTTGGCACTCTATTTCTTTCGACGCGTTTCTTCATGTGTCACTGTCATGCGATATGACCGTCATATGTAATACTTTTTTTGACTAGAGATCACACGATTCTTGTTCTCTCGCACATCATTTTAAAGAATCCGTTTGCATGGAAAAAGAAAAAAAGCTTATAACAATTATCATCCGAGGATTTGATCTAGATATTACACTTTCTAGAAACATCATTCGCTTACTATTAGATGAAACACAATTAACGACAAAAGACCGATTCTATACGGTCCATCCTGACATTATGAGGCCATAAAGATGAGAATCATAAGCACATCAGTCGTGAGCGAATCATGATTCAAACAACGTTGCGTGCACGATCCATTTCCTTCTCTTTTACTGGCGAGGACCCGATCAAAACGACCATCTCAAGAGTTCGAGACTGCATCACCCTGCGATCCGTACATGACGGGTCGCCATCAATGGACGAATCAAGATCCAAAGCTTGAAAACCCAAAAATCAAAGACCCCAGAAATCAATTTCTATTTGCTTTGTCGGATCAAAGGCAAAAGGTACGCGCTAATTTCTTGATTCCCCAGCTAAGCAATTTCTCTCTACATGCATTGCATTTTCACACACCAGCTTCGCGCTGCCGCCACAAATCTGCCGAGCTAATCATGGGGCGGGGTGGTGCGCGGAATCATTCCCCTGTAAACATCCCCCACCTCCCCCCCGCTCCGCCCCGCCCCCAGAAATCACGGCACGTGCTCACGCGCCCTCCCCCACGCGCCGCCCGCTAGCGGCCAAAAGCCACCCCCCGCCCGACCCACCACCCCTCGCCCCTCCGCTCGCCACGTGTCTCCCCGTAACGCGCGCCCGCGCACAAGGGAAATCGTCAACTCCGTTCGCAACTTTAGATGATGTCTGAACGACGCGGAGGAAGCGGACGAAAAAGGGGCGAGCGACAGTTGGCGTTGAACTTCGGAAGAATCTTCGCGGTCGTCGTCGTCGCCGTCGTCGTTGGGTACTCTGTATTTGTACTCCTTCCGCACCAGACGCGCCAAAACTCCTCCGAAGTATCCATATAAATACCCAACAATCGACCACGCCCCTCAACAAGCATAAGCATCAGAACCAACCGTCACGTAAAGAAACCTTCCGCATACCTTCTCCTCCCAGTCTCGACCTTTTTCCCACCATGGAGTGGATCCGGGGACCGGCCATCGGCCGCGGCTCCACCGCCGCCGTCTCCCTCGCCACCGCCGTCCCCTCGGGGGAGCTCTTCGCCGTCAAGACGGCCGAGCTCTCTCGGTCGGCGCCCCTGCAGAGGGAGCGGCTCGTCCTGTCCGAGCTCGCTTCTCCTCACGTCGTCAAGTACCTGGGCCACGACGTCACTCGAGAAAGCGGCGAGCTTTACTTCAACCTGTGGATGGAGTACTTGCCCAAGGGCACGCTGTTCGACGAGATCCGGCGCCGCGGGGGCCGCTTGGACGAGCCCGAGATTCGGTCGCACACGAGGAAGGTCTTGCGGGGCTTGGAGTATCTTCACGAGAACGGGTTGGTTCACGGTGATGTCAAGAGCCAGAATCTGTTGATGGGTAGCGATGGAGTGAAGGTTGCGGACTTGGGTTGCGCTAGGTTCGTCGAACCGCGACGATCCAGCCGCGTACTCTCTCCACCTGACGCGTTCTCCGGAGTCGACTCGCGAGAGACCCACAACGCGCGTGGAGAAGATGGCGTGCCGCCGGAGGAGCGCGCGATGACTTCCTCCGACGTCTTCTCAGGTACGCCGATGTTCATGGCGCCGGAAGTGGCTCGCAACGAGGAGCAGAGCTTCCCGTCGGACGTGTGGAGCGTCGGTTGTACGGTCATCGAGATGGCCACTGGGAAAGGCCCGTGGGCCGAGTCGGACCCGGTGTCGGTTCTTTTCCGGATCGGGTTCTCGGGCGACGCGCCGGAGATCCCACGGCAGCTGTCGGACAGCGGGAGGGACTTTCTGGCCAAGTGCTTGGAGAGAGACCCAAGACAGAGGTGGGCAGTGACAGAGTTGCTCAAGCATCCGTTTCTCGATGAATCTAAGACATCTGAGGAGTTCACCGGGATTTCGCCGAGTGGCGTGTTGGATTCGGTGTTCTGGGATTCGATGGATGTGTGGGAGAGTCCGAGAAACCGAACTGTTCCCGACGCGGTCGATTCGTGTTCTTGTTCTAGAAGTCCCGCGGCAGAGAGGATGAAGAAGCTGATCGAGGAGTGCGAGTCTTCATCAGCCAACTGGAGTTCACCGGACGGGGCATCGGATGAAGAGTGGATCACAGTGAGAAGTGAACATCACAAAGAGGAAGTCGGAGAAATCCCGCGACCGATCGACGACGCTCCTCCCTTTGCCGATTCGACTAGCGACGAGGAAGAGTTGCAGAGCTCTCTGCGCGACGGCAATTCTCATTATTCTAATAATACTCTTGATGATTGCATCATCATGGGCGGTGTAATTTATAAAGTAGATTCATTTGCAGACTCTGAAGATGATTTCAGGGACAACGACAATGTACTAAGCGACCTCACTTATGAGGCAGAGAATGAAATTACTGATTCGGTTGAATTGCAAGTTCTTCATCTAAATTCAAAAGCTCTGTCTCCGGTTCTTTTCCAATGCCTAGCTGCGTTTTCATGAATATAACACGCTCGCCGAAAATCTTCAAATATGTCCACTGTCATGAACATATTTGTATTTTAAATTACGTTTAGCGAGAGTTTTTTCCGAACAAAAGCTCTCTTTTTTTAATATCCTTTCTAGATGCAGAAAGGAGACACTGTGCGTTCGACAGAGCACCCTTCGATGGATGGACTTTCAATGTTGCTATTTGGGTTTGATTAAGATGGAAATCCCTCTTTGACCGTGTCATTAGGGCGCAACGGCGTGCGAGGTTTTGCTTGGCTTCTCCACCGTTGACTTTGTCGAACCGTCGAGTTTCTTTTCGCCGGCGCCTTCAATGATTCGAGAACGAACGGCCTCTCGCAAGCGCCGGCCGTTGCTGTCGGTCGCCCCTCGCAACTTGGAGAAACTTAAGAAAATGGGCGACTCGAGAAAGGTCAACGCCTCTCCTCACGACGGCCGATCTTGTCGAAAGTCAAAGCGAGTCCTAGCCCTTGGTTTAAGCACCGGGTCCTGCAAAAGTCAACCCCCTTTTTTGGGTTTTCGAGTGCTTGCTGGGGTCGACACGGCGTGGAATCAAAGGACCAGTTGCGCCCGTTTCGAACGCTCCAATCGGAAGAACAGAGTCAAGCTTTCCGCGTGCTTTTTGGCTTTTGTCGATATCGAATGGACGGAGGAGGAGGAGAGCAAGAGCAGAGTGGGTATTAGACTTTGGACGTATCTTAATTTATCGTCTCATATTTGTACGCCGCTAATCGTGCTCTTGTTCCGATTCCTCGTCGGATCTCTTCTTTTTGGGCAAGTAGGCTGTACTCTGATGCCGTCATCTCGTGTTTAGGCAGGTAAATTGTTATATCGATTAAATCTGTAAAATTTGGTTATCCGACCTAATCGAATCGAGAGTTAGATCTATCCACCGGCATCGAGAAAGTATAGTCACTAGGAATTCACCAAGTGGGGTCGGATTCGTTGGATGTTGGGAGAGTCCGAGAAAACCGAAATGGTTCTGATACTGTCGATTTGTGTTTGTGTTGTCGGAGTCCTGCGATGGAGTGGATGAAGAGGCTAATTGAGGGTGCGAGTCTTCATCAGCTACTCGGAGTTTCCTTGATTTGGGCATTGGATGAAGAGGTGGATCACAGTGAGAAGTGACCCCTCGTGAAGAGGAAGACGGATTGCGTTTCGCAACTGGTCGACAATGCTCCAATCACTGATCTGACTAGCGACGAACAAAACAAAATTCGGACAATCGTCTCCATCTAGAAGAACATGGGAGTAGAATTTCCGATGCTTGTTTAAAAGATGGTTAAAAAACACAAAAAAATGGGAATTTATACGATAATGCTCCAAAACTACATTGGGATGGTCAGATTTGGTAAAATTAACATAAAATTCGTGGATGAAATGGGTTTGTATGCATTTTCGTGAATATAAAACACATACTGAAAGCCTATCAATACAGTCTCTTATCTACATGCAAGTATTTTAAATTACGTTTTGTAACTGAAATACTTCTTCATCGAGACAATCACACCCTAAGTACTTTTGTAAAGCTAAGATGAAGAAACGGAATGCATACGTCCGATGGGGCCTTCGATTGATGGACACTCTTAAATTGCTATCTACGTCCGCAGAACTCATTCCGACTTTGAAATTAAGTGAAAGGGCCATGCTAAAACCAATCTGAACAAGGGGAAAGATGAAAGAGCGAGGTGGTAATTGGGAATCGCACTCGATTCGGCGCACATGGAATACTCCTCTTTGACCGTGTCATCACCGCACGGTGGCGTACGCGTTTCGGTACTGCGCCACCGTCGACTCTGCTGGACCACCGGCAGCTCCGGTGCTCGATGATCTGAGAAAGGACGGGCTTTTGCAAGCGTCCGCCACCGACATCACCGTCGCAACTTGGGAAACTTCAAAAGGGGACTCCAGAAAGGTCAACGCCCTTCTTCACCACCGCCCGATGTTGTCAAAACTCGAGCGAGTCGTAGTAGCCCTTGATTTAAGCACCAACTCTTACAAAGTCAACCCTTTAAAAAAAAAGATAAATCAATAAATAAAAAGAGGAAAGGCCGAAGCTAGGGAGATGCTTGCGCTTTTGGCTTTTTGTGGGATGTCGAGGGGAGGAGAACAAGAACGAAGTGGGAATCAGTTCTTGCAGGTTTTGGTAGGCTCTTTTGCCCTAATCTTGATCTTATTAATTTAGCCTATTCTATTTGTACGCTATCATTCTTGTTCGTGTTCCGATGCTTCATTGGAATTATTCCTTTTTAGATGGGAAATGTTATATTCTGGTATCGTCATTTTGTGTAAATTATAAGATTTTTGAAATTTACTGATCCTGATGACAAATTAGTATGTGGACTAGTGGCGGTGTAAAATGTACTATCCAATCTAATTGATGATTAGATTGATTTGCCAATGTCGAGAACATGTCAATCAGGATTCATGTTCCAACGAGGTTTAAGAATCTCTCTCTGCAACTTCATTCTCATCCAGGAATCACGTTTGACTGGACAATATCATCCATTATGTGCACTTCGCTCAACCTTTGACTGGTCGAAAAGGTGTGCCTCGATTTTTAATTTAATTTTTTAGTTTTTGTTTGAGTTAAGGCAGTCTTTCCGGGCAAAGCATCTTCCCGTAAATGGAGTTGGTGAAGTTTGTTTCTAGATAGGCAGGTCGGCCTCGCGTGCGAATAATTTGGTCTGGGAATAAGACGAGACATTGACTTTGGAGGAGGTCAACCGGGGTTTGTTAACGAATGTCAAATGATTAGGTTGGCCAGCATTTTCAATTAATTTTCTTTTTCTGGAAAATTTTCTGTCTCTCTTTTTCTTTTTCCTTTCCTGATAAGCTCATACATAAAACTAAGTTAGGTAAAGGGAAATTGCCTACAAAATTTTAAATCTATACTTTTACCAATTCGGATCTAAGTGTTTCAATTTTACCAATTGAATTCTAAATCTTTTTATGTTTTGCCAGTTGACTTCATGCAACTAATTTTTGTCAAAAACCGCTAACGTGGATATTAGTTATTTTACATGACACCGTCAACACTGACATAGACAATTTTTTTAATAATATTTTTGAATTTTTATTTTTGTTATTATTTTCTTTTCTTTGTTTCTTTTTTTGAACTTAGGACCGCCGAGGGCGTCGCGGCCCTCGCCAAATCTAGGCAAGGGGCCGCACACCCTCACCGATACTAAGTTAAAACCCTAAGTTAAAAAAAAAAGTAAATAAAATAAATAATAATAATTATTTAAAAATATCCACATCAATATCGGATATACCACATAGGATAACTGGCATCGAAGTCAACGATTTTTGGCTAAAATTGGCCTAATTGACTCAATTGGCAAGTTGTGAAAAGGTTTCAAACTCAATTGGCAAAATTGAAAAATTTTGAGTTAAATTAGTAAAAGTGCAATAGATTCAAATTTTTTTGGACAATATTTCCCATGCAGATAGTTTATGAGATCTAAAGCCTTCATTTATCATGAGGATCAATCTCACATCAATGTTTTGTTGTTCAGCCATTGCTTATGTACCGATGTTGCGTCTCTTCGTATTTTTTTCATCAAGTAAAGAAGTCGAGTCGAATCGGTATCTAATTAATGAGAAAAGGAAAGGGCTGAAAAGCAACTCTTGCCGGACGATTCAAGCAATGGTCAATGCCGCGTTTATATGTACAATTGGGATGATGATAAATTTGGTCTTCGCTAACCCTTCCAGCAATAATCATCCCTGGATTCCGATGCGTCGCTGATGAATATATAGAGCGCCAGGATACAATCAATTAACACATGGTCTCTCTTCACCCATATCACGTACTAGCCAATTCCTCGAACAATGCCCCTCTGAGAATTCTCAACATGTAGTGCCTCGCGACGGAATAGTGCAACCAGCATATCAACATGCCAAGGAGTAGAGAGACGCCTGCACCGACACTTTGAACCTGGTTAGTTTCGAGCGCGACTGGTCGCGCTCGAGAAAGCCGACCACTATTGTTATAATTAACGAAAGGAGGGAACATAAAAAGAAAGAAAAGAGGGGCATCTCATCTCTACTACATCAAATCAATCGGCGGATCGGACCAGAATCTCATTGAAATGTACAAAAAGTAATGACTTGATCTGGTCTAAAGATAGATGGCGAGTTTGTAACGGTCAACGGTTTGATTCAAACCGTTTGAATAGGTAGGACGGAAGCCAGGAACACGACCTTGTCTATCTATTTTATCGAGGACAAAAGATTACTGACATGTCAAGAAAAATCAATTTTAAGAAATAACTCCCAACCTTTCCTTCCTGAAAAACCCACAATTTTCATTTGCCGGGTGAAATATCCATAATTAGCTCCTAAGAGAAATCATACATATCAACAAATAACCATTAGGAGCGTGGATAATAACCAATCTTTTCCTGAAATAGATTTATGGCTAGAAATAAGTTTTTCAGTTTCTATTCCATTAACGAGTTTATCTACGCATTGAATAACCATGCACAGTTTATCTTCCCGAAATAAAATTCATTTGATAACGATACAAAAATTTCTCTCTTATGCTCCTTTCCATTCGTCAATGGGTGCCCGGACAGTAGGACGCAGCTGGTGGCAAGAGGTGAGGGCAAAAATGAGAAAAGTTTTTATTTCTCTTTTTATTCCAGAAATAGAAAAATAAAATAAAAAATTACTTCTCATTTATGTTCAAAACCCATTTTTAAACTAAAATTTTATTTCAAAAATAGAAAAACGAAATTACATTACCAAACAAATTTTGTTCCAAACATGCTCTAGGAAACAGAAATGTAGATCTGACTAAAAGCAAAATGGTTATCATGTGCGTCTTAGGTGAATGAAAATATCCTTTGACAATGGACTACGTGATATTGTCGAGACTCGCGACTATTGTATATATCTTACGACAGTCGCATCAAAGATATAACAGAAGGAATGGTTCGTGATTTACCTATGAGAGACGCTTCCACAAGGTTATTTGCATGGGTGAAGTGTCTCAGAACGCACAAGACTTTATAAATGACCGAACTGAATATGACCGCCATGGTCGCGGCCACGGTCCGGGTGACGAGTCGCCCTCTTCCCTCCAGCAACAGCACGGCCAGCATCAACAGCTCACCCAGAAACTCTTCAAAGCGAAGGACAACTATCAAAGCCATCTCCAACAGTACAAGGCCAAGCAAGATTTGAGTCATCTTCTCGGGGGCAGAGAGAGAGAGAGTCGACGGATTTTGAGAAATCAATTGGCCTTAGAAAGTAAAAAATGAAGTGTTCATTATTGCGGTCTAGGTCCCCTAATATAGGCTAGCAAGAAGGCTTTTGCCGGCGAGGTTCGGCTTAGGTTTTGAGTTAAAGAATATGTACTTTTCCATTGAAATGGGAGGAGGGGATCCCTTCCCGCTGGGGAATATTAAAGCAAGCTTGTGCGTTGCAGTGAGCTTCTTACCAAAGAACCTTTTTGGAGGCCAAGCAACCACGATTCTGTGTAGTTCTATATAACCACAATCCATTTATACGTTTTGTATTCAATTTGATAACAGTATCTATATGACGCGAGATTAATGTACTAGAGTGTTTGAGATGAGCATAGATGCCTTATTGGTTTTTTTTTTTTTGAGTAATCTCGAATTAAACGGATGCAAAGTTATATCGGTTAGTATTCGGTATTTATTAATTGGAATGAAACTTGTTTGTTTCGTGATGATCAAATTAAACATTTAGGTGAATGATGAATATGTAGACATGCATTATTTAGTAGAGCGTGCATAGATTAGCAATGCAAGTCTAGTTTCGGCAATTCTTTAAGGAAACCCACCTCCAAAGCCACCACCGGCACCTCCGGCGAATCCTCCTCTAGCTCCACCAGCGAGCCCACCGCCACCCCCGCCTGTCCCTCCACCCTAGTGATCGCCGAACTGAATACGACCACCGTGCACAAAAGTCTCTCTCTCCCCCGTGCAATTTGTAAATGTTGTAAGCGATTAAAGCATCAATCACAATTATCAATTTTTTTTTTGGTCTAAAATCACAATTATCAAATTTAAAGGGTGTAATACTGCCCCGGTAACCACGGGGTTTACCCCAGTAGCCTGAGAAGAAACAAAAGACAGAGTGTATGATGTATATGAAAGAAAGAACTCGTATATTGAGATTTCTCGAATGAATGATTACTGACAATCAACAATCTCCTTCTTCTTCTCTCGGCTTATACAATCTTACGAAGCTTTTCTACACGAAAACATGAAAAACCGAGAAGATGGAGAGAGAACCGAGAGGATCTTCGGAACATCAAGTTCATCTTCTTCTTTACAAAACTACTTAATGAGACTTTTACATTGAGTTTTCTACTTATACTATCTTTCAAAAAGCGACTTAACAACTTGATTACGAGATTGAATAACCGAATGATTCTTCGTGGATTGCCGGCTCGGCTTCTTCACGGATTGCCAGCTCGAGATTGAGTTTGCTCGCTTACCTTCGGCTTGTTTAGCTTTTGACTTTGTTTCAGCTTGTTCAGCTTCTGACTCTGCTTTTCTACTTTCATCAGCATTTATAATCTTTGTTTTTGATCTTTGATCTTTAATATCCCCCCGCAAATTGGGAATGGATAGAGAACAAATTCCCAATTTGATGCGCAGATGACAATGTGCTAGTCGTGACAAGGGTTTTGTGAAAATATCAGCAAGTTGGCAATGAGTTGGAATATACTTCACATGTAATGAACACGAGGATACTTTTTCTCGAACGAAGTGGAAGTCTACTTCAATATGTTTTGTTCGAGCATGTAAGACAGGATTAACAGTAAGAGAGATGGCTGATTTATTGTCACAGTAAAGATGAATGGGAGGAGTAAGAGAGCAACCTATGTCTCGTAGTACAAAGCTGATCCAAGTGAGCTCAGCTGTAGTGGATGCGAGGGCTCGATACTCAGCTTCGGTAGAGGATCGACTTACTGTTGGTTGTTTCTTTGCTGCCCAGGAGATAAGGTTGGAACCAAGGTATGTGCAGAAACCAGTGGTGGATCTTCTGGTGTTGACACATCCAGCCCAATCTGCATCTGAGAAACCATAAAGATGCATAGTGCTGCGAGAATGGATGAATATTCCAAGGCTAACGGTACCTTTAACATATCTCGAGAACTCTCTTTAATCTATGAAGATGCAGCAGGTAGGTGTCCGCATTTTACGGCTTTGACAAATTGGTAGCATAGGCAATGTCCTGGATGGGTTAATGTGAGGTATTGGAGACCACCAACTATGCTTCGATATTCAGTTGGATTGGGTAGAAGTATAGGATCAGTGATCAAAGTATTTGATCTTAATGAAAGAGGAGTTGAAATTGGTTTACACTCCAGCATATGAGCTCGAGTGAGAAGATCAATAGCGTACTTAGTTTGACAAAGAAACAAGTGTTCAGGAGTACGCTTAACTTCAATGCCTAGAAAATAGTGAAGAGGGCCCAGATCTTTCATATGAAACTGGAGACTGAGAGAATTAATGAGATTAGAGAGCATGTGAGGTGAACTTCCAGTTAACACGATATCATCCACATACAATAGTAGGAGGATTGTGTCTATACCAGTATGGAAGATGAATAATGATGGATCAGTTGAGCTACATAAGAATCCATACTCTAGTAAGAAATTGCTGAACTTATCAAACCAGGCTCGAGGGGCTTGTCGAAGTCCATAGAGAGATTTCTTGAGAAGACAGACATGATGAGGTTTCTGTAATTCTCGAAACCCAGGAGGCTGTTCCATATGAACTGTTTCACTTAGTGTACCATGTAAAAGGCATTTTTAACATCAAGCTGATGAATTTTCCATTGGTTCATCATTGCAACAGAGAGAACTATTCGAATTGTAGCATGCTTCACCACAGGGCTAAAGGTTTCTGTGAAATCAATACCTTCTTCTTGATGAAAGCCTTTAGCTACAAGTCGAGCTTTCAGTCTATCAAGACTCCCATCAGGGGCAAGTTTTGTTTTAAACACCCATTTGCAGCCAATTACATTCATGTGTTCAGTTCTAGGAACTAATTCCCAAGTTTTATTCGGTACAAAGCATCCATTTCTTGTTGCATTGCTTGACACCATCCTTTGTTTGCCAAAGCAGATTTCACCGATTTTGGTTCAATAGGAACTTGATACTCGGCTAGGCATGCATATTTAGGATTTGGTTTAACAATTCCAGACCTTAGTCTGGTTTGCATAGGATGGATAGGAAGTGTACCTTGTATATTTCGATACGTAAGCCGGACCGATTATTTTTTCGAGGCGGGCGAGTTGTGCTTGATCTGTGTTACTTTGTGGTGTCAGGACAGACTCTTGGCTAGGAGATACTTGTTCCTCAGTACTCGTAGATATCTGTGGAGAGTCAATATTACTTGATGCATTATCAAGAGCAGTCTGCAGCTCATCATCAGGTACTATATTCATTTGTGATATAATTGTAGGATCCATTGTACTAATCCCACTGTTCTGTACACCAGGAATTGTTTGAATTGATCCATTATTCTGTAAGTGTCCAATAGACTTATTGACTTGTGATTGAACCTGTTCTGGAATATTGGATCCAGGAAACACCATTCCTCTTATCCATTGTTTGTACAGCTTAGATCCTTGTTGATACTCATCTGTTAAAATACGAGTAAAAGGAAATACTGTCTCATCAAATACTACATGTCTACTGATATAGACATGTCCATTAGTAGGCAAGAGACATCTATAACCTTTATGTCTTTCACTTTGTATCCTAGAAATATGCATGTGAGAGATCTCGGATCAAGTTTGTCTTTGTGTATAGGGCCGAGACAAGGATAACAAGCGAGATCCAAAGACTCGTAGGTGAGCATAACCTTTGGGTTGTTTATACAGTTTATAGTGAGGTGAATTCATGTGTAGCTTTGTTGAAGGAAGACGATTGATTATATATACTGCTGTCATAAAGGCATCTACCCAGTATTTCAATGGTACTCTAGCATGATATAACATTGCTATACCCAATTCAACCACATGTCTATGTTTTCTCTCAGAAATACCATTTTGTTCTGGTGTATGAGGGCAGGAAATATTCTCGCTTAATGCCACCTTTGTTGCAAGTAGTGCTGAAATTTAGTGCTAGTAAACTCACCTCCTCCATCACTCGGAATATTTTGATCTTGTGATCAAGTTGATTTTCCACTAGCTTTTGAAACATGACAAAAACATCATAAACTTCTGACTTCAGTCTCATTGGATATATCCAACTATATCGAGAAAAACCATCCACAAAAATGATATAGTAACGAAATTTCTGAACAGATTGAACTGGTGATGGTCCCCAAACATCACAATGTATCTTTTCTAGGGGAGCATTAGATGTATAGTCTGAGAATGGAAAAGGCAGAGCTGAGCTCTTGGCAATCTGACAACTGCTACACATGTTTGGAGCCTTTGAACTATACTGAATTAGATGTTGGCTTTGCAGAAATTTTACTGTTTTTAAACTTGTATGAGCAAGCCTTTGATGCCAGACATCTTCTCCTACTTCCTTTTGAATCGAGTGAAGAAAACTTCTGTGGCTTTAGGATCCACTTGGTACAGCCCCTTGATTTTCCTTCCTAGCTTCATTGTTGTATGGTTGTGATTGTCCTTCATATACACCCCATGTTTGTCAAAAATAAGAGAACATGGATAGTCATCTGTTAACTTTGATACAGATAGGAGATTCTTCTTGATTTCAGGCACTATTAAAACATCATTTAGTGGTAATATGCTTGTTTTTGTATGTAGTATTCCATTACCAACACATGAAATTGACAAACAAGATCCATCTCCTATCATAACAGTATCATTACCACTATATGTAGAATAGTTGCGAAGCATACCAGGTTCTGCAGTAATGTGGGATGTAGCTCGTGTGCAGGTACCATTACGTACCATAAGGTTCTTCAATATGCATAGCTGCCAAAGCAGTTGGTATTTCATCCGCGATATGAGTTATCAAAGCGATACCAACATCGAATTGTTGTATGTCTGGTCTTTTACAAATCGACATTCCGAGAGAACCATTATTCATTGGCTTTGTGTTCTGCACATGTTTATTACCATTTGAACTTTGTGGTGGGTATGACCTAACACCTTGATACCTCTGAGAAGGATTTGTATATGGTCTAAATCCCTGTCCATTGTTAGACCAGTTATCCTTAGTAACCTAATCTTGCTGTGTTAGATTCAGGTTATTCATTCGATATGGTTGATTCCTTCCTGTTCCAGTAAAGTCATTTCCACTATCTCTTCTATGAAAAGACTGTCCTCTGTCATAGTTATACCCTCCTCGAATACTCTCTCTTTGGTTCTGGTATTAAACTTTTGCGGGCTGTTCAGTCTTTCTTTGTCCATAATATGCAAGGTTGTTATTATGCGATTCACTGAGAATATGTTTGTAGTCTAGTCTCAAATCTCTCAAGTTGAGAGATAACCTCATCATATTCTGGTTGAGGTTTGAGACAGTACATGGTTGTTCTAAAACTTTCATATTCTGATCCTAATCCTTCAAGAATGCCAAACATCCTAGTTATATCATCAACAGGTTTTCCAATGGCATTTAGTTGATCACAAATAGTTTTGAATTCTCGAAGATATTCACTCAATGGTCTATCTCTTTTCCTACAAACTTGTAACTTTCCTCTTAATTCGAACTCCTTTGCTACAGACTTCTGTGTAAAACGATTTACAAGAGTTTGCCATACCTCGAATGTAGTCTCTAAACCAATTATCAGACTTAGAATGTTCTCAGATACTGCTCCACTTATCCAGGACGAGATCAGTTGATCAGTCTTTATCCAATCTAGATGATCAGGGTTCATCATTTGTGTTTGACTCCCTTCAACCTCAGCTTGTATCATTTGAGCTGGTGGTGATGTTTCACCATTAATAAAGCCAATCAGATCTTGACTCTTCAGGAACCTGTGAAATTGAGCTTGCCATAATAGAAAATTCTCTTAAATCGGCTTGATTGTAACAAAATTGGCTATATTCACATGGATCGGAAATGGATACTTCTGCAACCTGGTTGTCATTTTATAGATCTAGAAACTTTGAAGATATGACAGAACAAACAAGTAATCTTCGACGATCAGCTTTCTGACGATCGACAAAATCTTGATGTTGTCTTGATTATGCAATCTTTATACAACCTTTCAGCAATACAGAAAGAAGATCTAGAACTCCCAGGAGATAAGCTCTGATACCATGAGAAGAAACAAAAGACAGAGTGTATGATGTATATGAAAGAAAGAACTCGGTATATTGAGATTTCTCAAAATGAATGATTACAGCAATCAACAATCTCCTTCTTCTTCTCTCAGCTTATACAATCTTACGAAGCTTTTCTACACAGAAAACATGAAAAACCCGAGAAGATGGAGAGAGAACCGAGAGAGGATCTTGAACATCAAGTTCATCTTCTTCTTTACAAAACTACTTAATGAGACTTTTACATTGAGTTTTCTACTTATACTATCTTTCAAAACTGACTTAACAACTTCGATTACGAGATTGAATAACCGAATGATTCTTCGTGGATTGCCGCTCGCTTCTTCACGGATTGCCAGCTCAGATTGAGTTTGCTCATCGCTTCGGCTTGTTTAGCTTTTGACTTTGTTTCGGCTTGTTCAGCTTCGACTCGCTTTTCTACTTTCATCAGCATTTATAATCTTTGTTTTTGATCTTTGATCTTTAATATAGCCACCCTTCCAACATGGGAGAGGGAGGTGGGGGATTCGAATCTCCACCTTCTCAGGATGAGTTGTAGTGGGAACAAATTAATTTCAAAAGTGGGTTTCGACTCCCACGCCCGGCGAGGGGCAGAAAGTCCGAGTAGCGTTAGAATAAGCATAAAGTAGGACCGACAAAAAAAAAAAAATACTGCCCGGTCCTTATTTGGACCCACCAGAAAATTGGGACGGTTTAAAAGAAATTACGTAGAGGATGTTTTGATTTCCGAATTGACCGTAGGCATTCATTTCAACAATATATTGTTCCACCAAAATGGCGAAATACTTTCGGAATTAAATTAACTAGTCCGATCAACAAAAATTTGAAGAGTCCTGAAATGTAAATGGCAAGAAATTGAAAGGTATAAATAATGGGAACAGTCATTACTAGTAGTGTAGTATTGGAAATATAAAATATGTAGAAAATAAAGATGAACAGCACATGTTTTTGGATAGATTAGAGGTCCTCCATAAAGCACTTTAACTTCTTAAAATCTATGATCGACTGATATAAAAGGTTATCAAAATTTCACCAAAAAAAAAAAAGAGGAAAAACTGCCCTACATGTTTCCTATTATTTAGCAACACTTATGTACAAACGAATATAATTCCTAAGATCGTCAGCTTCACTACTTGACAGTTATATCTTGTGAATTTTCTTATTGAGTTGATCTATCTCATTTACCAACTCTTCGCCTTCCACTTGATCATTTTCCATGACATCTCGTTTGATTAAAATCAGGTCTTTTTCTTGATCAACTGTGCACTATCGACTAATTGTTCCCGGCACTTACAATTTTCAGCTCTTGTTGCCATCTTAATAGGCTTTTGCCGATCAGGCTGCCGACCAAACACTCAAACAAATCTTGGTGTTAACGTATATCTAATACTAACCAGCCAAACTTAAAAATTAACATGATCGATATAAGGATTCATCTGCCTGAGTTCAACTCTTCTCAATGCGATTTTAGGTTGAAAAAGCTAGATATCTCCCATGGTGAAGCAAAAGTTGCATCGATGTCTTCTTTCGGATATAATTACACATCTCTGCGACTCTGCTATCTCTAGAGGCGTCAACATGGGCCTTCAATACATAGACGCCGTCGCTATTCTACAGTCGCAGGACTCACTCCAACATCCAAATTAAGTGAAATGGCTGTGCTAAAAACCAATCTAAACGAGGGAAAAAGATGAAAGAGCGAGATGGTAGTTGGGAATCGTGCTCGATACAGTACATGGAACATTCCTCTTTGACCGTGTCATTAGTGCGCAATGGCGCACGGGAAATGACCACTCCACCGTTCTCTATCGAACCACCAATTTCTGCGGTGCTCGATGATTTGAGAAGGGACGCCATCGCCGTCGCAACAACCGCCCATCTTGTCAAAAGTTAAGCAAGTCGTAGCCCTTAATTTAAGCACCAACTCTTACGAAGTCACCCTTTATTTTAAATAAAATAAGTAATGAAAAGAGAAAAGGCCTAAGCCAGGGGTGTGCTTGCTGATGTTAAGGGCCATGACAGATTTATGCCCGTTTTGAACGCTACAATTGGAAGAACAGGGTCAGCTTCTTTGCGTTTTTGGCTTTTTGTGGGATATTGAATGGAGGAGAACAAGAACATAGTGGGAATTAGATTTACACATTGTGGTTGGCTCTTTTGCCCTAATCTTGATCTTATTAATTTAGCGTTTCTTTTATTTGTACACCTCCAAATCCAATCTTGTCCGTGTTCCGATTCCTCGTTGGAACTATTCCTTTTCAAATAAGAAAAGCCGTAATCTTATTTTTATTTAACTAAAAGGGAAAATGACACGGATAGTTTCTGAATTTTAATCCAGTGTGTAATGTTATTTCTGGACTTTAAGTATAATCCTTGAATATAAACGTTTTTATGTAATTAGAGATTTACCAATAATTTAGTAATGATATTGCATATTTGGAATTTAAGATGGTTTTTAGATAGGCAAGTCAAGCTCGCATACGCATATTTTGGTCTTGGGATAAGAGAAGACTTTGACCTGGAGGAGGCCAACGGGCTTGTTAACAAATGTCAAATTTCAATCCTCATCGATTAATTAAATAAGTCAATTCGAATCGGTATCTAAACAATGAAAGATGAAAAGGGTTGAAAAGCAACACTTGCTGTACGATTTTAGCAACAGACAAAGCGGTACAATATATGTACAATTGAAATGACGGTAAATCTAGTTTTCGGGCACCCATTGGAGCGATAATCCTCTTCGGATTTAGACGCGTCGTTAATGAATATACAGTGCGCCGAGATACGATTAATTAATACACGGTCTGTCTTCACCCAAATTACATACTAAGTCTTCATCAGAGTTAGCTCTTTCCTCGACTGATGTGGAGTCTTCGATGGTCCAATGCCCTGCATCTCCAAATAATCTCTTGGCTTGCTCCTGGTTTCTTCGAGGTGGTTCCTCAAACGGTAGAGCTCCGACACGTAATAATGCAACCTGTCTATCAATATGCCGAGGAATAGAGAGAAGCCTGCACCGACACTTCGAACCGAGTTAGCTTCAGGCTCGACTCGTCGTGCTCGAAGAAGCCAGCCGACCACGATCACAATTAACAAGAGGATGAAGAAGAAAAAGGAGAGAAGGGAGGGGCATCTCATCTCTCCTAGATCATGTCAATGGGTGGACTTGGACCAGACCGGGATCGCATCGAAACGTGCAAAAATAACGACTTGATCTGGTCTAAAGATTGGAAAGAAAGTTCATGACTGTCTCGTGTTTGATTCAGACCGTTTGAATAGGTAGGACGGAAGCAGAAAACATGGCAAGAGTTTTGTCCAGGCTTGTCTTAGTGCTGGCTGGGCCTATGACGTTCATTGAAGCCTTGGCCTATACTGTAGTCCACATTGAAAAATTGATGTCTAGACATATTATTCTCTCCTCCCTGAAATACCCACAATTTTCTTTTGCTTCTAAGAGAAATCGTATGAATCAACGAAACAGCCACTAGGGTAACTGAGATTATCCTCTGAACATGTACTGCATGAAAGAATTAGGGATTCACAACATATAAACAAAAGTATGGTTTTTTTATTTACCCATGAGAGATGCGTCTAGAAGGCTATGTGCTAAGAGGATCTGGTCGGTCGGATTAACCATGGTCGCTTCTGTCAGGTGTTTTTGAACGCCCAGGAGGTTGTAGACCGTCGCACTGAACACGACCACCATGGTCGTTGCCACGGTCCCGGCGACGAGCTGCCCTTGTCCCCGCTTCATCCGGTCTAGCCCCAGCATCAACAACGTCCTCAGAGGACTTCCAAAGAGGAGGACGACTGTCAAACCCATCTCCATGAATACAAGGCCAAATAAGAATTGAGTCATCTTCTCCGAGACAAAGAGAGTCGACGGATTTTGAGATATCAATTGGCCCTTACAAAACCAAATTGACGTGTTGGTTTTTGCGGTCGCTGCCCCTTAATATAGCAAGAGGGTTATTGCCGATGAGGTTCGGCTTAGGCTGGGAGCTAAAGAATATGTACTTCTCCATTGAAATGGGAGCACGGCATACCTTCCCCCCTGGGGAAATTGCTGCGTACAGACGTTTTGGTATTTGATTATCAGGTAGGTTCGTGCGCTTTGAAGTGAACTTCTTAACAAAGAACCTTTTGGAGGACAAGCAACCAAAATTCTCTGTTGATCTACAAAACTACAATGCATATCCACGTTTCGTGCTCGACTTACTTTGATATTAGTATCTAAACGACACAAGATTAATATAATAGTGTTTGAAATGAACATAGATACTATCTTGATTTTTTTGAGTAATTTCAGTTTACATCCAATATATTTCTCATCATGATCAAATCAAACGTACGGGCGAATGAGGAATACATGGAAACAATTATGCACGGAGTGCGTTATTTATTTAGCAAGAAAGTGCATGGATAGATCAATAGTGCAGGTCTAGTTTCGGCGAATCTTCAGGGAAATCCACCTCCAAAGCCGCCACCGGCACCTCCGCCAAACCCTCCTCCAGCTCCGCCGCCGAGCCCGCCACCGCCACCGCCTCCGAATCCTCCACCACCACCCCCGCCTACCCCCGCCCCTGCCCCTGCCCCCCTCCGAACCCTCCGCCAGCTCCACCGCCAAACCCACCACCTACTCCTCCTCCACCTCCTCCCCCGAAACCTCCTCCACCGCCTCCACCAAGACCGCCACCGGTGCCAGCGCCCCCTCCCAAGCCAGCACCGCCACCTAAACCAGCGCCACTGCCCAAGCCACCTCCGCCTCCAAAACCGCCGCCGCCACCTCCACTGCCAAGGCCAATGCCGACACCATACCTAGGGCCGGGGAAGAATGTCTTCTCGTCCTGAAAAGGATCAGGCCTCGCGCCCGCAAGCTTCCTAGCGCTGATGGAGCAAACAAGAGCACTCAAGAGCACAACAGCAAGAACCAACTTGGAAACCATCATTACTCTCAGTGCTCAGCACCCAATATCAGAGCAATGGCAGTATTGTTGGCGAGAACTGAAGGGTGGGGAGAGGGATTTATACAGAAGAAGTGAAGCTAAAGAGAATTAATGGAAGACGACGTGCTGTTGAGAGAGACAGAAAAAAGGAGGGAGGGTTCTTGAATAAATTCAGCTCATCTCCTCAGCTGCAAACACGCGTTGCGGTTTAATGCAAGCATGATGTGAACTGCTTCGATGTCGCCCCTACTTGCAGTTCGATCTACAGGAGAGAGGTTCGACCACCTTCTCTCTCTCTCTCTCTCTCTCTCTGTGTCCGTGCAATCTGGCATGCAGAACTTTTTGAGTCGTGAAAATCAAAGCGTCCAGCTGATGTGCATCGGCCCGATTCCGCAACTGGGATTGAAGCCGCTTCTTTAACGTGACGGTCCCATTCCATGTGATCTCTCTCTCTTTGGAACAGTTAGAATAGTCCCGCGAAGAACTCTGGTCCCGTGAAGAATATAAACCCCAGAGGTCAAAAGGAACGAGGGGGAGTACACAGCATCCCCTGAAATAAAGCAGGGGACGCCTGTACTGCACCGATCAGCATCCGTCGAGAATAAATGTCATGAAAAAATTCAGCATCCGTCGAGATTATCGATTACAAAGGACGCAGGTTCTGCCCTGATCCTCATTCGGATCATCTAACATGGTGTCGCCCACCAAAAGTTGGATGGTTGAAATGAAATTACGCTGGATCAATGAAACAACATGTTTCACCGAAATTAGATTTGACAACGAAACATTTTTCACTAGAGATATCTCTTTGATTTTTCATAAGAGAAGATTGGTCATTCAGCAACTCCGAACAGGATATATCACGAGCATAAGAAAAGCGATATATATGCTTTAATGGAATTTCATCAACGTCAGAGTATACAATATATTGGTGGAATTTAATCGACAACAAAATAAGATGATTGAGAGATACAATGCTAGAATTGAATTGACGACCACAAAAATTAAAAAGTTACAACTAAGATACACACTGGAATTGAATTAGTAGAGAGATATTTGGAGGGTCCTACGGTGCACAAATATTGGTATCGATAGTGTTTTATTACATACCTGTCCCCAGGCAGTTCTCAACAGTTTCAACCATGGCATCATATCTCCAAAGCTTTCGGCTCCACATCTCCAAGTACTGCTTCTGATCAACTACCCATGTCGAATCTTGGGTTGCAAGATTAATGGAATCATCACTTTGAATAATGCATATTTGCAAAGCCATTCGCCTGGGTTCTCGTTAGCTTTGTTGACGTTATGACTTTTTGATTTTTCCGCCTTTAGCTTTCTGCATTCTCGGATGAAGTGTCCCAGTTTACCACAATGATGGCACTTCTTGTCTCGTCTCGAAGTTGGATTGGGACCTTCCTCATCGAAAATTTCGGCTTTGCTTCTCCCTCTATGTTCTTGATTTTCTTGTCGATTAATGACAAGAGCCTCGAGATGGTTGACTCCACTTTCTTTCGCGGGATTCTTCATTCAACATTCTATCTTTTACCACAAAGTCCATGGTAAGCTTGCCATCAGGGAGTTTCGGCCACACAACAAGTGTCCCCAAAAGAGCTACAAGAAGAATGCCCAATTCATCATCTAATGTCATCTTCATAGAATTGAGTTGGTCTACTATACCTTGGAACTTTCTCCAAAGCTTTCGGCTCCACATCTCCAAGTACTGCTTCTTAACTGTTTAATCGCCACCCCCTTGACTCTAGTCCAATTTATTACCCCTTCAAATTCGTCCTTTAATCGTGACCCGTTGTACTCCATTGCTTTATCCACAAGCAATTCTACTTTGAATTCCACTATACTTGATCCTCACGTCCATTTTGCTCACTTCTCAGATGATTTTTCGTCCAGTAGTCAATTGATATCTTTGCCTTTTCTTGCACTTGGTCAATTTTTACTACGACAATTGTGAACCAACTGCTATCGCATATCGATAGCTAAGCATGGTCATCAGTAAGAATTACCATCAATAGGAACTCCCGCGACCACCTTTAGTCGGTATCTCACCCGCAGCCACCTCACCTGGCCTTGGGTCATATGCATACTCAAATTGATCCCATGCCGATTATAGTGACTTGGTTCATTTTTTGTGTAAACATAAGATACGTTGATTATGGAAATCGACAGTGACCATTCATTTAGACATGAGATATGCATTACAAACTAGCCAAAAGTCGACTGGAACATTCAGGATTCGGCACTGAGCAAAACTCAACAAGATTGAGACAGGCCTTCATGAACCGGAGTTTCTTGGTGAGATTTCGATTTGAATGAGAAAGATAGTCATCTCCTATGGACCAAAATGGACGGGCCCAGTTAGCGGTTTCGGTTTCGGGCACGGCCCCCGCTTTACATTGGCCGACCCGTACCCGACCACTTCTTGTATTTTCTCCATCAGGGGCGGACCTGAACAGGGAGGTCGAACCCGCCTGCATGCACAACTTTCCTGTCCTGTACCTGAAAATATCTCCTTATCTACAGGCTTAGGCTCAGTTCTCGTTTCAGCTTTCGCTGCTGCTGCTGCTTCTTCCTCTACTGAAAAACGGAGAACGAGAAATCCTCAATGAAGTTGGCGTCGTCATGCCATTGCCACTCAAAGCTTCTCCTCTCTCCTCCTACCCACCTCCCTCACAGCGCCCGCTCCTCCATGAAAACGAACCGCTGCCCCAGCTTTCCCCTCGGTAGGCAAGTGAGGGTGGCGTCGCCGCCGCAACGAGAGCTCCCATTCGGAACCAGTGCAGTTGCCGATCAATACGGCTCTGCTCTCACTGCTGCTGCTCCGATGAAGACGGTCGACACATCGGTGTTCCTGGTAACGGGGTAAGTCGGCTCGACGCTACTACTCGGACAGAGCTCCCTTCTGCAAGTGTCGCCTATTGATATGATGACTCGGGGTTGATTGCAGATCAGTGCTACTGTTTGCGTACTGGATAGCGAACTTCGTCGTCCCCGACTTGCTATCCAAGTACTTGGGGTTCGACAAGGTAAACGAAGGCGAGAATTCTGAGGACGATGATAAAAATAAATCCTCGGAAGGAGAAGGAGAAGAGAGAGATAGAGGAGCTCAAGCGAATTCGAGGATGAGTAAGAAACGGGGTTTCAACAGCACCCGAAGCTGACCTTTACATTGGGTCGGCTTCAGTGTTCGCATTTTTATCGTCTGTTTCTGTTCTCTAAATGCCACCATCTTCAAAATGAAGATATTCTGTTAGGCTTGATTCCTGTAATTTTGACGATAATAAGGAAAGAAAATTCACCATCCTACACTGCGCATGATGATTGAGTTTCACTAATTCCTATGAATGCATAGAATTGCTGTAAACGACATCCGCAAATAGTAAATAGCACTGGATTGGCACAAAAAGGGGAAAGGATAATACAAGAACAGAGGTGAAATTTTTGTCTGTTGGATGTATTGTCTACCCACTGGGGTTTTTTCGCATCTATGCAGCTAAGATAAATGTGCTTCATATTCCTGTAGGCTCCGACTTCCGGGGTCGGATGTTTCTCTGGTTCATTTGTTGAAGAAGCACTTCTTCCCGCAAACCCTGTAAACATTTTAAAATCAAGTGGGGATGATTTCTCAACTTGAACATCAAACGGATACTTAGGATGAAAGAAGGATCCAAAAGCCTGCCGCTGTCCCCTTAGGGACTAAAGTTCAAGAAATTAGAATGGCAAACTTTTGACACATCAGAGAGATTGCAGATGGCAAGTTCCAGATAGCAATACCTTATATGTAGAAAAATGAATTGAGACGGACTTAGGTGAAGGATCTAGGAACAGGAAGATCGATGGTTGATGGTCTTTTGCATAGCCTGAGGATGTTCACAATCATCATGTGAACTAGTAGCAGCATTGCTCCTCCAAACCACTAGAAACCTGAACGCAGCAGGGCTGGTGGACATATACGCTTGCCATATTATACATGGCACTAGCTTTAAATGTAGGGTACACCTGTCAATTTTACTTGCAGTAGTTCCTCCAACAAATTCTTGAAGCAAATTCCACTGCATCCTTTGTGAGGAATAAACTGCAACCTAGCAGAGAGCGCCCAGGCTTTGTAAGGAGTTAGATGCTTCAAAATCTCTGGATCTCGATCATAATCCTGTCAAGTATTGCAAGAATGTGACTAGAAATTCATTCCCAATAATTGATACAGGCCATTTCGACAGCCAGAGAAAATTGAGTTTCTTGTAGCTGCCTTATCGGTGTTTTACTCAGAAAGACTGTTGGAATAGTGGAAAACTCAAGGCACCTCAGTTGAATATAATTTGATAATTCATGGGAAAAATATTGATTACAGTAGCATGCCCCCACAGTGCACTTTAAAATGCATGGTATCTAGGATTTAAAATTAGCAATTGGATATGCCTAATGTAAAAGGCACCCATATGATAAATTATTTGGAAACCCAACCCATCTAGTTCATAAGAACTGCAAAGATAGGACTCCTGGCAATATGATCACCTCACCTTTTCTGTAACAATGACGGTTGGCCTGGAACTAAATTTGCTCTCCAAGTCCTCAAGCTGCTTCTTAATCATCTCAATTTCCTACAAACCTCAGGTAAATCAATAACATATTGTTATAGCAAAAAGTAAGAGTTCTGAAGCAGTTGAAACAGCAAGTAACTCGCTTGAAAGGGAGCGCGTACTAATCAGGGAATGTTCCTAATAACGTAGCCATTGTTATCATGAGATCGGCACATCAAGGATCTCGCTCGTGGCATAATTATGGGACTAACTGAGTGTAACAATGCAACAGACATCCAACTTTTGTGTGATGAAACAAAAACAGGAAAGAAAAAAAACGAGATGATTCTACCATAGTCTGAAATAAGTGATGGTCACTGAAGTCCAACCGTTCAACGTGAATGGCTCCAAGCTGCAAGATTTTTTCCATCAAAATCAAACTAAGCATGAATTAAGAAGCCTTTCACCCAGTACCAAGAAGTACTGCCTTATACACTGATGAAATTTAATTAAAGCAATACCTTTTCCACACTCTTGACGAAAGCATCAGCAGAACCAATCGCAGAGACACATAATACAACATTGTTGGACACTGCCTCTAGAGGTATAACGGAATTCATGTTCGCCACTTCAAAGAAGCATGATGGAGCCATTTTAGTGAAGAAAACTTTTATAGATTTGTTGAATTCTCGAATAGCAGACTCAATGCTTGCAAGAGTTTGCTCAGATACCTGTGAAGCACCAAGACATAAAATTCTAGCTCACTGTATCTGCCTCCTAATGCAAACTCACGAGCATCAGAGCTCACGAGTATGAGATGGAAACATGCATCGTACTATACAATGCTATAACTGCACAAAAATGAGAATCAGAGGACACTTACCAGATCTGCATTATGTATAACAGCAATATTTGCTCTCCCAAGTGCTGTTAAAGGTTCTCGCAGAGGTCCAAGTGGAAGTAACTGATGATTTCCCCATGGGCATAACCCATTAACCATCACTATATCCAGATCACGCGACAGTTGCCAGTGCTGCCACAGAGAAAATTACAGCAAAAACTGAGCTGAGACCCCTAGTAGCCAGGGTAAAGCTTTTCACACATGATGACTGCTGTATCACAACAACTGAAGACACAATATTTAGTGGTGTACCTGCATTCCATCATCTAGAATTGCAGCACCAATTTCCTCAGAGCAGTGATTGAAACGAATTTGGCCATTGCTCCCCGCTTTTTCTCCCATTTTCTGGTCAGTAGAGCCTCCTTTGAGACATCCACGGTTATGCAGGTCACGGTAACCATACTTTTCAATGAAAGCAGCAGCAGTTACTGCTCGATTAGCGCCGACACCAACTTTTGCTGGCTTCCCAAGGAGATGCCTTTGAAGCATTCTAGCTTCATCCCCACCAGCATAACCCTGTCCAGGAAGACATACCAAGCAAAAAAATCACTCCCTAGTAGTATAAACCATTTGCTATTAAAGTTGCAGGTCCCATCTGCTTATTTACTCTACTGGTATCTAATAAAATGTCAGGGCCACCTAAAGAACACTGTAGAACTCCTCTGTTTAGCCCTTCAATTGAGACAAGGCAGTATCTTTTTAACATTTCTTTATGGTTCATACTGAAACCATAAGTTTCTAAGAAAGTTCATCCAAACCAAACATTTAGAAGAAATGCCAAACATTCAAAGATTGAGACATTAGGAACTCCAGGTAGAGCCAGCAGAGAGAGAAGGAAAAATTTACCCGGGTGAGAATAAGAGGCGAAATGCCAGAATCAGCTAGTAGAGCTGCAATGAACTCGACCATCGGCGTCTTCCCATTGCCTCCCCAAGTCAAATTCCCCACGCTTATCACCGGCACCGGCAACCTCCACAAGCGAAGCACCGCAGAGAATCATTAGAACAAACAGCATTACTGCATCATCGGCCAATAATTTAAATAATAATAAAAAAAAACCTTAAATTGCAGAAGAAAATCCGACAGTCTCCAACTATCCGCTCAGAGCTACAAATTCTTGCCGTTAATAGGCACGCGACTCGATTGATCGAAACGCTGTCACTTCACTGGCATGAACTGATGAACTCATGCGAGCTTGCGAAGTTCTCAACTTCAACTTCGATTCGACCACCGAAACTCAGGCGAGAGAGAGAGAGAGGTGTTACCGGCGCTTGGAAAAGAGGCGGGAGCGGTAGAGATGGTGGCGCAGAGACAGAGCGAGGCCGTACACGGAGGAGGCGAGGGACAGAAGAGGCAAGAGAGAGCGGTGCAGCGAGGAGAGCTTCGAGCGATCTCGCGAGTACGCGATTTCGCTCACTGCTCTCCTCAGCTTCTCCATCGTCGATGCCAAACGCTCGATCGGCGTGCGCTTGCAGAAGAAGAAGAAGCGGGTCCCGTGAGGAAAGAGCGGGTTTTCCGTCGGGGAGCCAAAAATACGGTGCGGTGCCGTTTTCTCTGCTCCCTGGGTCCTGATTATAAAAATGCTCTGCTCGATATAATTATCTTTAAAAATAGGATTGATCAATTCCCGATCCAATCCAATTCCAAAATGGAACTGGAAATCGGACTGGAATGACCGATTTTCAAATTTAGGAGCGGGAACTACACTGAAATTGGGAATTGGACTGACCAATCTAGTCTGGTCCGGTAGAACTGGACAAAAATAAATTGAAAAATATTACTGCTTCTTATTTCATGGACCGACCCTTGATAATTAATTAAGTGCTTTGCTCCATCTCATAAACATAGTAATTCGCCTGACAAAACAAACTGAATGTTGAGCGAATTACAGCATACATAGATGCAACAAAAAAGCTTCTAAGGCAAACCTAATCTAAATTAAAACGAAAGATGCAATTTTTGTTAAATCCTAATAAATAAAAAGAAAAAGGAAAAAGGCGAACAAGCTCGATATCTAGACAGTCATCATCGGTCGATCAGACCAAAATGCAAGACATTCTTCCGTATGAGCTAACAACTAAACTGAATTCTATGTTTAGTGAAGTGATCAAAGGAGCAAAGCTATTTTTCTCATCTTTTTTTAATATCAATTGGTCCGATCTAGTCGGGCGGTTCTCGGTTCAGGCAATTCCCATTGCACGCCCCTATTTCAAAGGGTTAATACCATCAAAATTTTCAAAATAATAGACTTGTAACAAATTCCACCAAAAATCTTAAACAATTACATTTGTGATAAATTTACCCTTCGTTAGTTTTTCATTAAATTTGATTAATATAATGAAAAATCATAAACAAATACACCTACGACAAACGAAAAGTGAAACTCTAAATCGATATACCCGTTAACACCATTAAAACTCAGCAATTTGAAAGTAAACTTTAATGAAAACTAATAGGATGATAAATTTGTTGTGTTTTTTTTAGTCAAAAAAATTAGTTTGAGGTAGATTCATCACAAATGTATCAATTTTGGATATTTCGTAATATTAACCTTTATTTAATTACAATAATGAATTCGTGCTCTAAAATTTCATTGTCAATTATGAGAATAAATTTAATTATGAAATATTCCTTTATTTTCTCGTCCAATTTTAAAACATTATTCAAATTTTGAGAGTAATTTAAAATATTATTCAGATTTTAAAAACTATGATGGATATGTGAATTTAAATTTCAATATTTGTGTATTGTAAATATTACGGGTGTTTAGGATGAAAAAAATCAAAGTGAACCAGTGAGTAAGATTGAAGTTCAAATCATAGGTAAAAAAAAGTAAACAAAATGATCCAAATATGCTCTAATATCACGATATATAATTGTGGAATGGTGGATCAAATTGGATATATATATATATATATATATATTCGAATTACTTATGAGACTCGTCTTAAATTATTATGGAATGAAATCAAATTATGTGATCTAAATCTTATGAATGTCTGATATTCTATCAATTTTGAAATGGTGATTTGTTTTGCAGAGGGATTTTGGCATGTTTGGAATATATGTGCAGTGTGCTGTCACACAATCATGGCCCCTCTAGCATGATTATATTCCAATTCATATTCTTGTCGATGATCATATGTTTTCGGCTTTTCATCATTAAGTGGGGAATAAACACAACTGGCCTCCGAAAAGAAAAACTCATATTGCTATAATCTGACGTGGAGTAAAGGTCACGGGTTCAAAAGGTAAATGAAATCAGAAATTGAAAATAGAGAAAATCAGACTGCAGAAAAAAAATAAAAATAAAAAACTCGATGAAGAAAATGCACTAGCATGAAGTTTTATGAAGACCACTCTAAAGTGCCACTGACTTGGCATAACTTATTAATGGTAGCACTTATCGTGCCACGTAAGACAATCGTCATCCATATGTCAGTGATTTTTTCCAACCAAAATTTACCAAGATGATTATATTGACAAATTATCAAAATATTTATGATTAAATTAGCTAAATTAAAAATTTTATAACTAGATTGATCTTTTTACAATAAATTTATGACTTTTTAAATAATTATCCCGCCCCTCTAAAAAACACAATATTGATGCACTTCAAAGTGATTTCCAACCATGGAATGAAGCCCGTGAATGGGAGAAGTGAAAAAAAGTCATAAACTTTTTGGCTTTGTGCCGATTTAGTCCCTAAACATTTTTATGTTGTGCCAATTTAGTCATTTCCGGTCAAAATTGGCCGGATTTTTGCCGACTGGACGCCCGGCCGATGACGTGGCCTAATCGGCGTTGACGTGGACAAATTTTAATTTTTTTATTTTTATTTTTATTTTTTTTTTCTTCTCATCTTCTACCTCCAGCCGATCGCCGGAGCTCGGTGATTGGCCGAGGCGACGGCTAGCGAGGTCGAGGTCGACCTTGCCGGCCACCTCGCCAGTGCTCGCGGCCGCGAGGGTGGCCTCGCGCTGGGCGGCGAGGCTCGACCCTCACCAAATCGCCCTCGCTAGAGCCTCACCCGCCCGGCACGAGGCCGCCCTCGAGGCCCGGGCGGCGAGGCTCGCCCATGGCTCGGCGAGGGCGAGCCCCACCAACTCGGCCTTGCCGCCCAAGCCTCGAGGGCGGCCTCGCGCGGGCGGGCGAGGCTCGCTCTCACCCGATTCGGCAAGGGTCGAGCCTCGCCCTTGCCGACCGTCGCCTCTGGCCGGTTGCCGAGCTCCGGCGACCGGTGGGAGGTAGAAGATGAGAAGAAATAAAAATAAAAAATATTAAAAATATTAAAAAATTATTAAAAGTTGTCCACATTAGCGCCGATCATGCCACGTCGGTGGTGGCCAGGCGTCCCGTCAAGAAAATCCGGCCAATTTTAGCCAGAAAGGACTAAATCGGCACAAAATAAAAAAGGTTTAGGACTAAATCGGCATCAAAAAAAGATTTAGGACTAAATCGGCACAAAATCAAAAGGTTTATGACTTTTTTGGCACTTCTCCCGCCCGTGAATTCAATAAACATTTATTGTGGTGGAGGAGAAGAAGAAAGTCACGAAGGTGGATTGGTGGATTGGTCATTATTTATTTTTTAAATATTCCATGGATCTAAGACCCAATAAAGTAAATGAGCACGTTAATTTTGAAGAGACGTGACTCTCTCAACATGACAATAAATAATGCATTTCTCGAAGAAGTCACGAGTAGAATCTCTTTAGTGCCTTATACCCTTTTGAACAAAATATTTCCCCTTTGGTACAAAATTAGTATGACTTATGTTAACTTCGACAGCTCAATCTTGTTTATTTTGGGACTTGTCAATCGATCTCATTTGGCTGGCATCTATTGATTTAGTCATTTTGTTTGTCACTAGAAGCAACATTTTTGCGTTGCTATATTATTATATATTTAATTCATATTTTCTTCATAACATCATGAATTAGAAATTATGATATTTTCTCAAAATTTAGTATCATGATTGATCAGTGAAATTTAATTTTTAAGATGGCTTGTAGGTTAATTTTGATGATTTGAATATTGAATCCTCATATTAATATATTAAAATTACAATAATTTTTGTCGCCTTTGTTCGGCTAAATGAAATTACCCATGTTATGTATTTTTATATTTTTATATTAGTCAATTTATTTTTGAGATAGAATACTATCATGCATGACTTACAATTGGATTAATTCACGGGTGAAGCGTCACTTCGAGATTTGTCGATGCATGCCAATTTCGATCTAAATGGCAATCGAAGCGTCACAATTTATAAGAAAAAGGTCCAAGCTTCCCTATATTTATTCTTTCTGACGCAGGAAATAATAATCTTTTACAAAAATTGACTTCCTTTTTTTATTGAGCCAAAATAATAATCCTGACAGAAAACCAAGTTTAATGAGAAGACTGCCAGGTCCGGACACGAGGCGTCTCCGTTCGAAGAACCAGAACTGTTCTTTTTCATCAGCTTCTCCCCTAGCGCGTGGTGATAGCGTTCAGCAACAAACAATTTATCCTCCGGAGAGGACACATTAATAATTAAATTAATATTACGAAAATCTCCTGACTATTACACCTATAATAAATTGACTAAAATTAATTTTTAATTTATCAAAATCCCATAAACTGGTAGGTTCGTAATAAATTTACTATAAACTAATTTTTAAGTTACCAAAAGCTTGACATATTTATCTTCCAATTAATTATATTAAATTTTACTGTAAAATTATTGAATTAGATGACATATGATAATAACTCAATTAACATAGTAAATTCACATGAAAATCGTTACAAATGTATCAGATTAGAGTTTTTGGTAATCTAAAAATTAATTTGAAGTAAATTGTTACAGATGTACCAATTTATGATTTTTCATATTATTAACCCTAAATAATTTCCTCCTAGTCTCTACTTCATCTAGAGTAATAGAGATTATGGCTCAAACAAAAGGTTTCTTATCCCGACATTGGTTGTTCCTTTTCAACATTTTCGTTGATAAAAAAAAAGATACACCAGTCAATTTTGGTTTATCAAAAATCGACCATAAATCTTAGTAGATCATCCTTGGTTAGAAGATAAATTCCACTGGAAAAACATAGTAGACGAAGTTTTATCGCATCAATCGTGCCCGAATCATTTCCTAATCAGTCGCCTCCACTCATCCACCAACCATCATGTCACTAATTCCGCTGTCCTTCCTCTCTTCGAGCCGCATCCACTATCAGTTCCAACATTTTTAAATAAAATTTATTATCGGAATAAAATAATTACCAACATACTGTCTGATTTTTTCCGGAGCCTTCGCGGTGACAAAAGTCAACTTCCCCAGGCTCTCCTTGTAATGACGACTGAATATGGAATGACTTAACTAATGTGTGCACTTTTTGGACTCTAGCGCGTGAGGCCATGGACCTAGAAGTCCGAACGAGGAGAGGAGGAAAGAAGTGAAGTGCACGCGCCTGACCCCGCGCGTGCGAACCATCGCCGACGCCACCGAAGCTGTAGAAAATAGCAAATCGAGACGGGAGGCAACGGGCAGGCCGGGCAACGGGCAGCGCCATCTCTCTCTCTCTCTCTCTCTCTATTGACGCCGTTTCCTGTCCCCCGCACCAATCAATCATTCCCACGGCACCGGCCCCACGTCACCCAAGCCTCAGCCTCGGCCGGCTCAAATTCCAGGCTCGGACTCAGGTTCGGTCAATAAAGTCCCTCTCGGGAGTGGGAGGACTGGGACTGGCGGAGGAAGGCAACATCGAAAATATTAATGGAAGCGAGGGAGGAGAGAGAAAGGGAGTGCGAGAGGCTCTAGAGAGAGAAAGCGTGTGTGCGGGAGAGCGTGTCTGCGCGCGCGCCCACTGTGCACCCGGGGGGCGCGATGATGGGCCAGATCGTGAAGCGGAAGAAGAAAGGGCGGCCGCCGAAGTCGGATCTGGCCAAGCGCTCGCCGAAGCCCTCGCCGGCGCCGGCGCCGGAGCCGGACGTCCGCCGGAGCCTCCGCCGGCGGAGCGTCAGGTACAACTTCATCGACTACGACGACTACATCGACGACGAGTACGAGCTCGACGACGAGGAGGACGAGGACGAGGACGAGCGGAGGCGGGCCAAGAAGCTGAAGCTCGTGGTGAAGCTCGACCAGGGGGCGCGTGGCGAGCACGCGCTCGACAGCGGCGCGTCCAGCTCGGAGGAGGAGGAGCGCGGGGAGACGAGGAAGCCGCCGCCGCCGCCGCCGCCGCCGGCGAGGGGCGGCGGGGGGGAAGAGGACGCGGGGGAGATCGGCGGCGATGACGACGAGGAGGTATTGAAATTCGAACGGGAGAGGGGGGAGGCGTGCGGCGATAGGGTTTAAGCTGGAGAGGGTGTGGGAAATGGGGAGATTTGTGGGGGATGGACATAGAAAATGCGCTGAGATTGGGATCGTGTCCAGCTGGGACGAAAACACTGAGAGATTTTTCTAATCGGTCGGGACTTGTAAAACTACACTCTCCCCAACTTTCTCTCCAGGTCGTTCCTCGCGCAGACAGAGAGATATATAGAGAGAGAGAGTGAGAGATAACGGTCAACCGTCGATAACTAACGCAGACAGAATCTAATCACGCCCGCTAGTCCCACCTTTCTCTCTCTCTCTCTCTCTTCGTCTCTCTCTCTCTGCCTCTTGTATTTAAAACCTCAACTTTGCTTGTACTTGCGTGTTGTCTCTTCCTTGTCTGCCTCTGTCCCTGTCGAGCGCTCTCGTTTTCATACGTGATCGGTCTTTTTTTGCTTCTTATTCTTCTACTAGTGAGAATAGAGTGTCGGGTTTATGAGTTTTTGTGCGTGGGTGGGTGGCTGAGATTTTGGTTCTAATGGACTTTTCCAGGAAAGAGGACTTGGAGAAAAATCGGCGGGGCTCAGCTCTCCCCGAGGTTCGGTCTCGTTCCCCGGGTTTCTGATTTCTGGTTTGAGCTTTTGGAATTCAGTGCTCGTGTTCCGATTTTAACGCGGAATGCATTTGGAATTTTTTATTTGGTTTTGATTAGGGAGATCGAGGTCTCCGGTTCCTTCGTCCAGCGATTCCGCTACCCGATAAGAGGAAGCTCGAGTTGATACTCGACAAACTCCAGAAGTGCGGTTTGCATAAGTGTTTTGTTTCCCTTTTCAAATGAGTATGTTGTGGCCTTTTTTTTTTCCCTTTGTAATTGGCTCAATGGTCTGTGCTGTGATTGTGGCAGGAAAGATATTTACGGTGTTTATGCTGAGCCTGTTGATCCCGAGGAGGTATTTGCAATTTCTTCCTTTTTAGAGTACTGGGTGGATACCGTACAATTTGATGTGATTTTAATGAGCGAATTAGTTTCTGGTTTTGTAGCTTCCAGATTACCATGATATTATCAAGCATCCAATGGATTTTTCCACTGTGAGGAAGAAGCTTGCCAATGGATCATACTCTACTTTGGAGCAGTTCGAGGTGGGCATCCTTGCTTGTTTGTGCATTTATATTTTATTGAAGGCTGAGATTCCTGTGTGTCAATATGATGATAACTTTCTTTGGGTTCAAGCGTTTACTGAATCCTGAATTTTATACAGTGATTTCTCCACTTTCCCACTTCTTTTCATTGACGGGCATTTTGGAATACTTTTTGATGTTATTGACGAGTTAAAAAATGCTGAAGGTTCAAAATAAGAAAAATGAAAAATTGATGCCAGTTACTTTGGTGATAGGTGAGTGATGGCTTTACTTCATTTTGAGGCTAACCAAAGTATTGGCTCTTTCATCCTTGAGCCTAATCTTCACGCGATGGCTTTGATGTCTATTGGACCAATTTTATGATCGAGAAACTGTATTCCTGCATGAAGTACAAAGTGGAATGCAAGTACATTTTCTTGAATGGGATTGTGCTCCTATAGTTAATTATCCCATAGCATTTTGATTGTCAAATTCTAATTATAAGTCTGCTGGGTATTGTTAGCGTATTTAATGAAGTCTGAAAGGATGCCAGAACATTCTAAGTTAATTTGTTTATCACTGGTTAACTCGTATAGTTCAGCTTCTTTATTTAGTGTCCGTATCCATCGGAGTATTTAATGGAAGGTTTTGATTTGGTTTCTGCATTTTTGTTTTGCGGGCGTGGACCAATATCTCTTTCTTGGCATATTTAATCATCATCGGTGTGAAACATACATGCTAAAAAATATTCTTGGTTTTCATCGATGACTTTCCATAAATGACATAGCCACTTTGTATTTGTTTCTTACCATTCCTATCATCTCCATAGGGAAAGGTGCAGGTTAAAATGTGATTCACTGCTTTATCTCTAAATTTAGACGGGTTTTTGATTGGTTGGATTAGATTATTCCTTTTGATGGGACCTTTCAGCTGTGAAAGTTTGTGATTTTGCTTTTGTTATTCATGCTTTGCAAGTTGCAACTACTTTCATAATATTTTATTCTGTGGCCTTTGTTCTACGCAGGGTGATGTCTTCCTTATTTGCTCTAATGCTATGCAATATAATACGCCAGATACCATATACCACAAACAGGTATAAATTCTGTCCTTATCCCTTTTCCTTTTCTTTTTTTTTAAATAAATTTTTAATTAGAGATTTTTATAGTAAGTTTGAACTCTAGAATGTCCTAAAGTTGTCTTTCTGTTTCTTTGAAAAGGCTCGTTGTATTCAAGAGTTGGGGAGGAAGAAATTTTTGAAGTTGAGGATTGACTTTGAACGCTCCGAGAAAGACAAAGTAAAGATTGACTTGGAACAGTCAGAAAAGGAACTTAAATCTGACCAGAGAACGAAGTCCAATTTTTTGGCAAAGAAACAAATGAAAAAGCACTTCTCCCAACCTGTACAGGAATCTGATCCTGCCGGCGTCACTTGTGCAGACGTCCCAGATGTCCTAAATAGTGCCACCACAAACCAAGCTGCTGGCTATGATAGACCAAGCAATTGCGACGGTCTTGTGGAGGGTAATGCTATGCAGGTGGAGAATAACGTAGAGAAAGCAGAAGACCTATCTTTAGGTATGACAAAAATATTCCTTCATTGGCAACTAGTATTGGTAGGTAATTCAAATCATGTATTTGTTGATAATTAGTATGAATTAATTTGGGAAGAGAAGGTTCAACTTATTGTTGGCTTCTGATGATCTGACTATTCTTTGAGAGACATGTGACGTGATAAGTTATCATATACTTTGCTGGAAAGTGGCAAGTTCCTTTTTAACTGTCAAATTGAATGAAATCTTCTGATTGATTGGGAGAAAATTTGCTTCTCACTGTTTTGGCAATTTCAGGTAAAGGTCTTCCATCGAAATTTGCACGGAAGCCATATTTGCATGATGAGAATCGTCGTGCAACTTATAACATAACAGAAGAACCTGTGGTTCAACCTGACACCACATTCAGTACATTTGAGGGTGAAGTTAGGCAGTTGGTTGCTGTATGTAACCACGAATCTCTAAGCCATTTCTGGAGTTTGGCTCATGTAGATGTATAACTTTTTTGTTTTGAATCAGGTGGGGCTTCCTGTGGAGTATTCTTATGCCAGAAGCCTGGCTCGTTTTGCTGCAACTCTTGGTCCTGTTGCTTGGAGACTTGCCTCCCAGAAGATTGAGCGAGCTTTGCCAGCTGGATGTAAATTTGGGCGAGGATGGGTTGGAGAGTATGAGCCCCATCCTACCCCAGTTCTACTAGTTGAGAACCGAGTGATGAAAGATTCTCCTATAGGAACAAGATTGCATAACCGAGATGAATTGAAAATGAATGAAATAATAATCTCTAAAATCCAAGAACCTTTCAAGGAGCATTCAGTTAGTCAGCTTGCTTTGGAAGGGAAGCAACCTATTCCTGTTGCAAGAAGATCCAGTGCTACAAACAATGCCAATTTTCAAATGCAGAGCCCATTTCAGAAAAATTCGGGCGAGCCAAAGATAAAAGTTACAGAACAATTTGAATTGAACTCTTTGCCTTTGGGAGATCACCAGAATGCTGAGCATGTTGCAGAGAAGAAATTCTCCAAGAATTCAGAAGCAGTGGCTTCCAGGTCTCGAGAGTCTGTTCCAAGAAATTTAATTAATCAAAATTCAGGGATTTCAGGGGCTGCTTCTTCTGCAGCTAGGGAGCAAGTTTTAAAAAACAATAGTCAGCTGCAGTGTATGCCATCTAAGCAGCCAGATGCTAATGGACTGGTTACTAGGGGATTGCCCAATGGGAAGGTTGCAAGTAATAGTTTCGAGAATAGCAGAATCACTCCTATGTCCTCTGTTGGTATTCCTAATCAAATGCCTAGAATGGTATCATATCCCCAAGGACAGGACCAGGGTCTCAGCGACCCTGTTCAGTTGATGAGAATGATGTCTGAAGCGGCTCAAAAGCAACATAACTCTTCTAATCATGCTGCAATTGATGCTTCATCGGTAACGATGCCTTCATCTTCCATAAGAAGAGATGATCAAAGCAATGCTGCAGCAACTGCTGCTAGGGTCTGGATGTCCGTTGGTGCTGGAGGGCTAAAACAGGTTATGGAAAATCCCTGCATGCAGAAAAGTCAAGTACATCCAGCTTTTCCAAACAATTTATCTCATGAGTATCTTTTGCATGTGGCTCGAGTTCGTGGTGAAACTCCAGCTTCTGGGATGATGCAATTTCAACCTTCGAAGAACAGTTTTCCAGTCCAGACGTTTGGACGTCCTCCCATTCACATGGGTTCCGAAGCCCAATACCAAAATAGGCCAGTGGTTTTCCCTCAATTCATAGCAGCTGACTCGTCTGGGTCTCAAGCACAGTCTCCTTGGAGAGGTGTTAGTCCGCATGCACAGCAGAGGCAGCAGCAAGAAATGCGTCCGCCAGATCTGAACGTTGGTTTCCAGTCACCAGGTTCCCCTGCACCGCAGTCTTCTGGTGTTCTGGTTGATTCGCAGCAGCCTGATTTGGCCTTGCAACTTTGAGACTGATGGCTTACTGTTGATATGGATGTCGGAGGAAGAGAACAAGAATTTGTGGCTTCTGTCTTGGGGAATGTGAAAGTGAAAATATGTTCTTGGTCAATTGGAACCCTCGGAATGCCCATTTTGTTAACATGCCTAGATGGTCCAGATGACCAAATGAGGCAAAGTCCCTGTTGAATTGAGGTGGTTGTTTGTCTGATTGAGGATGAACATTGGCTTCAAAGTCAGAGAACTTCCGACAACTGACGCCCCTAGAGGTTGCCACAGGATCATTGTTGTGGTCTCTGTAAAGGTAGCGGAGCATTCTGTCTTATTTTTTCCCTGACGATGACAACTAACTTATGGCGGCATATATCTAAGTTACAATTTATGGAGATACGGAGTTAGGATAGTGTTGGAGAAGGGTCTTGTGAATGGAATCTGTATTTGCGCCTTTGACTCGCAAAGAAAATGTAGGGATGGGGGTACATTTTTGCAGGCTGGTGATAGTTTCGGATGTAACATTTTCTCAGTGCCTTTCTTTGTAATATTCCAATCCTTGTTTTGCCCTTCATTTATCTTGCTACTGCGGACATCTCAACAGTACTGAAATTAGGCTTTCGCAAGAAAGTCCCAATCACTTCCAATCCATCCTCAGTTCTTTTTAGACGGTTGTTTCCGCTATAACCTTATGAGCCAGCGGACTAGCAATGGAAGCCATGCATGATGCAAAGTAGGTAGGAGTTTGAATTCCTCAATCATCGACACGGCGATCGGCATCGCTTTCCGTTATCCTGACCGTTCCTTTGGAAAAGGAAGATTCATCACGAGAGATACTAATGAAATGGTGCCATCGCTCTCATCAGATGACTATAAATTGCCACGAGAAACGATGAACCTCAATTTGACGAAACGCTAGGAGAAGAAAGAGTGGATCACAGACAATTCTCTTCCTCAATAACAGTGATTTTTCAGGACCCTATGAACTCAAATAGAGATTTGCCTCTTCATATCTATACTATTATTTTTCAATTTCACTGACCACAAATCTTTGCAAATCTTACACGACATTGATTTCACAAGGAAAAAAATCATTATGATACAGAAAGAGCACCGATTCTCAGCTCATCACGTCAACGACTTCTGGTTTCAGCTCCTTCTCGTCGAAAGGCGGGCGAACGGAATCGAGAACCCGAAGCTTTGCCTCTTCTCGTTCTTCGAGCTCTTCCCATCCGCCAGGACACAGACGTCTCCATTGCACACATACCTTCGAGGCTCGGGCGCCTTGGAGAAACACCCGAAGATGTTAGAGAGCAGAGCCATGGACCTGGAGATGGAGAGATGAGGTTGTGAGATCCCAAGAAGGCCTCTTTAGAATTTGTGATCTCTGAAGAATGTTTAAGTCGAGGCGAAGAAGAAGACGTCCTGGTGCACGACTTTAATGATTCTTTGCTCTTCCTTTCGTTCGATTCATCTGTGAAAAGTCTACAAAAGGCCGAGGATTGTCCGTGTTGGTTGGCTTTGACTTTACTGTAAACATTGCCATGCACAATTGCACACGCTTCTGCATCTGAGGCCATTCATCTACCGACGACAATTTTGGCATTTATAGACACGAAAAGTACGACACGAAAAGTTCGAGGTTGTATATGACCCAAAAAAAAAAAAAAAAAAAAAAAGGTACGAAGTTGTAAAACCTTTTATAAAAATATAATTAATTTCTAAAATTTATAAAAATTGCAATCAAATCGATGTAATCATCTAATTTGATTGATGGAAAATGCCGATGTAACTTTTCTTTATTTTTTTCCTATATGGTGATGATGTGGCTAAGACAATGTCGTTTTGATCCAAGTATGCTTTTAAATGTAAGTTTTATTTAAATTTAGTCGAAAAATTAGCTACGTTTAAATATTATTTAAAAAATTATTTTATGATAAGCCTTACCGATACTCCACCATTGTTGGGAAGGGCTAATGATGGTGGGGCATGGCTGGTAAGGGTTGTATGACCTCTGGCCCAGGCTCGACAACCCTCAAGACGGTGACCTTCGCTTGTGGCTAGCGAGTGTCACCAGCCGTGCCCCACCATTGTCGACCCTTCCTAGTGATGGAGGGGTAGCGGGCAACAACGACAAGGGCTTATAATTTAGTTTATTTTTAATATAATTCAAACAAAATTCATATTAAAAATCAGATTTGGACCAAATGATGTTGCTACGTAAGAGAGAAAAATTATTAAAAAAAACTACATCAACATTTTCTATTAGTCGAGTTGGATAGAATTAACATAAGAGCTCAATTGTACTAATTTGACAAATTTTAGGATTTGTATTTTTTTTTTTGTAAATTTTAGAATTCAGATACACTTTTATAACAAATTTTAGGAATTTTAGAATACTTATCCTAAAACAAAAAAAAAGTTTACCTGGGAATCAATCTGGTCTTTCATCTTCTAGGCCGACCAATGGGGTTGTCTTGTAACTCTGTTTTTGCTATCTTCACGTTTTGTTTAATTTGATGGACGAATAAACTTGCGATGGGATGAGACAGCCCCTGCTTCGCAAACATTACAAAATTGGATAAGCTATTTTATGCTTAAATTTCGGACAGATTCTTCAGTCCTGTCTCCTGAAAAGTACTGACTACTTGCTGTTCCTGGCTCTCCTCCGAGATGACATTTCGACATTTGTTTTGTTCTGTTTTGCTTTGCTTTCTGTGGCCAGAGAAGGTCGACGCTCGTTGGCAGAGCGATTTTGGCTCGATGTACTTCAGTTATGGTCAATGACGTCCCTTATTATAATAAGAGTTTGCAAACATGTGATTGAAAAGCCGATTCCAGGCCTCTTCCTGAACTTCGATTTTATTAATCTGCTCTGCCCCCACCAAATCATGATCGGATCTTGGAGAAAATCAAGATGGGTAGATAGATACTCATTGCTCGTTTTCCTTTCTTCATGTTAGAGCATATCTGCGGGTCCTGACCCTACCATGAATCTGGTTTCTTTGCAGATACAAAAGTGAAATCAAAAGCAAGTGAAAAAAGGGCAAAAAATCATTGAAAAGATGAGGGCATAATGACGTGGGGAGAGATGATTTAGCATGTGCTCCTTGATTCGTTTTTCTTTTTTTTGTGTTTATATTAAAGGGAGTGAAATGTAAAATACGTCGGTGAAAATCAAGTTCTCGGCTAGAAGATGAGTTATTTATAACTTTGTTTTTTGCTTGTTATATCTCATGGTAAATGCCAGAATCTCATAACACCAAGACAACACAAAATCAAATACCTGTTTATTTATTTAAATTCTGGCCAAAATTAGGAAACCAAACACCTGTATTAGTTCCTTAATTTGGAAGTACAGCCAAGCTTACTTGGCAAACCCAATAGGTGAAACTCTTGCGATGAGTGACAATCAATGCAGAAACGTGAAGGAAACATTGAAGCTGTAAAACTGAACTGTCAAGCAATTCATGGTGTATCCTTATTCTTTAACCTGAATTCTAATAGTTAAAAATATTATCTCTCGGCAACTTTGTGAAATGGAAAGAAGTGCATACGAGTCGATGTGAGTTATTAGATATGATAGGTGTCATACGAAATCCATAAATTGTACAACTGGGATCACTCGATAAACAAAGGATCAACACCAGCCATATGAACCCCTCTTTCATGTCTATGCATGCACCCTAAGTTCATTCGTACCATTAAATTAGATGGGTTCCACTAGTTTCTGCATGGGATTTTATCAAAATCAACTGTTCGAATAGACACGGGACAAATGCAGTCACTCCACTTTTTACTAATTTTTACTTGCTTTGGCCCCCAAAAGAACCCTTTCACAGGGGAAAAAAATGATCTATTGCAAGCTTGCTATAGACAGTAAATATAAAGGGACGTTCATGAATCATCGAGGAGCCAATTCCCCATTGGAAAGCGTTGTGCCCAATATTTGTCTACATTTTATCAAAAGAGCCGCATATACAAAATTTCCACTAATAGTTATGTTTGTGGGAGGTACAGCCGTACAAAATTTGCAGTGAAATGAGATTCGATACGATCAATTCAGATGAACCCTCAAGAGGAAAGTGCTCCTAATTTAGGTCTCCAACGGTGTGAGCATCTCCCACATCGTTGGTGAGTGCCCCTGATTATTGGTTTTTCACTTGCTGACTCTGTCAAAAAGGTCCATGCCCTACTATTTGCATCCTTAAAGGGAACAATCGCCAGCCTGTCCTGTCCTCTCCTTTACAGTGTACAAATCAAAGCATCGAGCCTGTATCTGTACGGACGAATCGGAGGAGGAAATTAGCCTTGTCTACAGAGAGAATCATGTAGCCTGATTAACGGGTCAGCCAGTGAGACCTGGGACGACATGCTGGCTCCTCTCCTATGGCTCTGTCCCTCCCTCTCTTCCTCCTCTCCGTGAAACCCAAGTTTTCCAAGAATCAGCAGCTCACAGTTTCACAAGAAAACATTAGCTTTTTCTGGGGAGCAGCAAATTAGGGGCCTTCTTTTGGGATGGCCCTGGTGAGATTTTTTCTGTTCATTTTGGCATAAGAGCAGCTCAAACAGAAAAACAGATTTCTTGATTTTCTGTTGATTGTTCCCATCAGCAAAAATGTCTCCTTGTTGACTCCAACCATCAAATTCTGCGCCTTCGTTTTTTTTTATTTTTCGTTTCTCAAATAAAGAGTTTTTCTATTTTGAATGTTTTTTGATGGGCTTGAGAAGAATTAGTCTCCAACCATTTCTAACGCCCATGAGCATCTAGCCTGCAATTCTGGGCAACTTTCTTTTGTCCTGTTTCAACTCCCATTTCATGCAAAAAGAAGAGACAAAAGAAGGACATAATGTCACTGACCCCAACACCACCACAACCACCTCCATTCCAGAGAGGAACAAGAACATCTTCCCTTGAAATCACAGAAAAGTTGACAAACACATAACCAATATATCCTGGAATTCTTTAAAAAAATTCCAGAGTTGACCCACCAAAGCTCGAAAAAGAAAGACCAGAACGATTCCATTTTAACACACACAAACCCATCGGAATGAGCTTTCTGTGCACGTGCAACTGATCCCACCATCCAGTTGTGTTCATGACAGAAGGAATTGCATCAACACGACAGCAGCAGCAGCATCAGAACGATGGACAATCAATCGGGTCGAGTAGTAGTGGTTCTGGCAGTGCTGGCAGCGGTGGAGGTGGGCTGGTGCTGAAGAAGGGGCCATGGACGGCAGCAGAAGATGCGGTGTTGATCGAGCATGTGAAGAAGAATGGAGAGGGGAACTGGAATTCGGTGCAGAAGAACACAGGTCTACCCCGGTGTGGCAAGAGTTGCCGGCTCCGGTGGACCAACCACCTCCGACCCGACTTGAAGAAAGGCTCTTTCACTCCCGAGGAAGAGAGGTTGATCCTTAAGCTGCATGCTCAGCTTGGCAACAAATGGGCCTGCATGGCTACCCAGGTGATGTCTCTTTCGTTGTTTTCCTCTGCTTGATTTGGTTATAAAATTGAGTATTTTTGTGGCTTTGTACGGATGGTTGTTGTTACACTGACTGAGCCTCATTTAAAGGTTTAAGGCATGTGGTTATAAAGTAAAGTTGGCTCTGCAATTTGACCGATTCTCGGAGAGTTCAATACCCACTGTGCTGTTTCACCTTTTCGTGGTCTGAATTTGATTTCGTAATGGTATATTATGTGATGCTTGATGGCGGATCAAGTTTTATTCCTTTCCCAGAGAACTTGGGTGTTGGCGGTACTTCAGCATTAGAGATTTATGCCATTTTGTGTTGTGATTTGGGTTGTTTGAGTAAAACCTGTTCACCGCATGTTCCCCCTGCGCTTAAAAAAAAATAAAATAAAAAGTTCTCCTTTTTCTCATGATGAGAGCCTAATGCCAATTACCAGGTATAGTTAGTCTCCTTTTCTCCAAGGCCTGAGTTTTAGCTCCTATATTGTGGTTAATTTAATGAGGTTGCCATTTTATGCCTGCTTTTTTGCTTCTGGACAATCTGCACTTTTGTATCTTCTCAAGCAATTTGTTACTGTCCAGCTACCTGGGCGGACAGACAACGAAATAAAGAACTATTGGAATACGAGAATCAAGCACCGGATCCGTCAAGGCCTCCCTCTATACCCTCACAACATCACTCCTGAACATCTGCCGTCTTCATCAGTACCGCGGGCAATGGAACCCCGATCGAATACAACCACCCAGCTTCACACACCGACCCCATTCCAAATCCTAATCCCACCAATACCCACCAGCCAACACTTGCCACAAACTCCCAGCAGCATGCTTCTCTCACCACAGTGTTCTCAGCATTATCTCAAATCAAGCTTCAACAATTGTTTCTTTTATCCCTCCCCCTCCCTTGGTTGTCCTGCAAGCATACTCACCAATACCCACACCACTCCAGTTCTTGCGTCCTGTCCTCACAGGTTGAAGGATAGTTATGAGGACACCACCAAGTTTTCACTATCTTTTCCACCCATCTCAATCGGTTCTTCTCCGCTTCCATCTGTTCCTACACCAACCCAGTTGCCTAACATGGGTTCTTTTCAATTCAGTCCACTGAGTTGCAATGTGAGTTCACCTCAGTATGTGCAGACTCAGCTGGATTCAGACAGATACTCATCAGCCGTTTCAGTTTTTCCCTCAAAATCAGAGCTCCCTTCAAGCCAATTGTACCTAATCCAACCAGAGACTGACTGGAAGCAGAGACGGGGTATGCATTGGAGTGGTAGTGGTTTATTGGAGGATTTGCTGGATGACACTCAAGCACCATCTAATCAAAACCCACAGACGCAAAGCTTCATGAACTTGCAAGCGGAGAAGCTCAACGTCTCCTTGAGGTCTGGTTGCAATTGGCATGCTGGAAGCTCTTTGAATACCTCTGCAGGTTTGTTCTTTTATTGATATTAAGAAGCATTCGCTGTGACTGGTTGCAACTATTGGTCTAAAATGATCAAGTTAAGAAGATAATATATATATATACAGAGAAAAAGCTGCAGCGTTAGTAGTGTGCCGTAGCTTCTGGCATCTCATGATTTAGTTTATATGTGCATACTGCATGCTTGCATATATTTTCCTCCATTTTCCTGATTTTCGCCTTCAAAGCTTCAACTTAAGTGGTGGGACTCTATGTTGCCTTCCATTGATTCATTATACTACAGCTCATAACATGGATGTTAGCTGATTTAATTATACCATTTTCTTTGAAGATTGTTGCTGCTTGTGATTGCTCTAATGTCACAGTCGTTACATTGTTAGACCTTTGTAGCCTATATGAATGCTATGACGGTTAATGCTATTGGCAAATGCTCATCAGATGCTCTCTTGCTCTTTTCTTACCCTATCTGATCTTGCACTCTCTTTTATAGGCCTAACAGAGTGACTTTATCTCCCCCACTTTACAGCGAACTTGGGCCATTCCCATTCTGAGATCGACACTCGTAAAGGTTTTGATTTGCCTTTGGTACAAGAAGGAATCAAAGTTGAGAAAGATTCTCCACAGCGGATCTACTCCATGCAAGATGAAGATTTGTCGAAGCTACTTAATGCCATCCCTTCGACCCTTCAGACAGGTTAAACATATTTAGTAATTGCAAAGACACTTGAGTAATGAACATTTGAACTGTTCATCAACATTGTTTATTACATCACTCTAACCTTCTGTGTTCCTTTTCAAATGTTTTCTTTAAAGGATATCCGGGGCATTCCACCCCTGACCTCAACACTCACGGCAATATTTGTTTACCTTTGGCACAAGAGGCACGGCTGGAAAAGGAGAACTTGGACCCGATCCCTTCCATGCAAGCAGATGAATCAAAGCTTCTGAACGTCATCCCTCCGGCAATTCAGCTTTCTTCAGGATACAACAGTAACAGTGAATTCTGCAGCAGGCAATCATCAAGTTACGTATCTGCCGGGGAAGATGTTACCATGGGAGAGCTCAAGATGCAGCAACAGATGGCACCTGTCACTTCCAGTCAGTACTGCTAAACAAGGAAAGAACTCCCGTCCCCAGCTCTTGGAACAACTTCTGCGGAATTTGCCGAGGCACATGCAGGAATGACTGGAAGCTGTTCGACTATTCACCTACTTATAAGATCGTCTAGATTGAGCTTCAGAGGGGCTTATTACCTATAATATCTATGTACATCGAGCTGATGAAACTGACATTGGCTATATCTGGAGAAACTGCATCTTTTTGGATCATGTTTTCATAGTATGTCTGTTTTCTTACTTTCTAAACACCATATGATATATATATGATTCTATCTAATGTTATGACTTTAATATGCTGAGGAGCCTGCCCTGCATTTGTAGAAGTTAGATAGATGTATGTTCAATGAATCAGGAGAGGTGTTTCGTTCGTGGAGCCTTGATACAGGAGTGAGGCCACATGGGCGAAATGATTCTCGAGAGGAAGTTCCGCAAGGAAGATCAAGCTTTTTCCAATTTGGCCATGACCGTTGTATTTTGAAACCAATGTCCATTCCTAATCTGTCCAAACATGAAACAAGATTTGGATTCTTTGCCACTAAAGGAGACCTTTGCATTAGTTAGCTTCGCAAATTATGTACTTGGCAAGCAACTTTATTTTAATTGGAGTGACATCCAGTCAGCGGCAAGTCTACTGTGTTCTGTTTCACCGATTTGCATCTTGATAAAATCTTCAATTCTTCATGAGTCAGAGTCAACTTCATCTCATATTACCGATTCATGAAGGAAATTGCAACCTACAAGTTTGATGGCTTCTGCATCCTAGCGATCTTCTCACAAATGCAGAGAGCTCCATGCGATGCACACGGAATCCTTACGACTCTTCTCTGCGTTTATCTAACCACCACCTTCCCTGACCATCTCCATAGCACTTGCGCTTTCCAGAAGCTATCAATACCATGCATATAAGGCCATAAAGGAGTGCAGAGACCTTTGACTCGACTGGGAGATAATCTTGCTGTGGAGCAAATAATAGAGGGGAACCTCCCCGAAGAGATGTGCAAGGAGTAGATGAAGGCTGGACGCATTGCACGTGCTAGGCCAGCCCAGATGATATATATAACTATGAGAGAGAGAGAGAGAGAGAGAGAGAGAGCCAATCATGAAAAGCCATAAATTCTACTGCTTCCAGTTCAGAAGATACGACCAAATTTTTTTGTGTCAACAAAGAAACGGATGCGTTTGTGAGGGCGCAACTCACTTAAGAGTACTGCATAACCAAACAATTTACACTTAGTCAAGTTTTGTGCTCTTAGGATCTTATATACATAGGATAAAGCATAAAGTCAGCATTTAAATTCGACTCAAAATCCAAATGTGTTCTCGCCGCTATAAGTCATGTAAAGGAAACCATCTTCATCTTTGTGCTCCTCATAGATTGCAGACATCATAGCAGCTGCAACAATAGAAAAGTGAATAATATAAGCAAACTAACAAACACATGCTGGCCAAGAACATGAAAGCAGTGTAATCGTAGGCTAAGCTTCCTCACCAGTAGGTGGCAAGATATTCTTAACAAAGATGAAAATGGCCTTCTCAGCACTAAGCTTGATCCTCTTTCGGACAACGTAAACAAATTGCCCAACAGTAAGATCGGCAGGAACCAGATACCTGCATCATGACATGAATGAATGGATATAACCATTTTGGAGGGCAGATATTTCCCTACCGAGAAGAAGTAAATGGGCTAAAATACAAAGTCAACTAATAGAAGAGAAAGGGAATTCACTTCTTTTTGTCAATATCTGGAATGTCACTCCTTTCAGCTTTCTCCACAATGACCTGCAGGTTTGATCAGAACTTTTGAAACCATGACCACAATCACCGCAAAGCAATTTAACAAACATATTGGTTCCTTATAATAACAAAGTGAAAATTCCATACTGGTATTCTGTCAGGATATTTCTCCCTGATTCGGGCAGCTTCTGCCTGCCTCCTCTCTGAAGCCAAAGATCGAATAAATGTAAGCAGAACGCAAGTAACCATGCCAATAGAATTTTACTCACTAAGGTATATGAGTAAACAACATTCCACACAAGTGATCTGAATTATGGTTGAACGTTGAGGCAAACAAAAGGAAAAGAAGCATGACAGTCAAGTGCCATGAAAACATACTTCCAGATAGAGACTGAAACTAGTAGAGGGAACAATCACTACTCGTTTTGGAAATTAATATCATAGCAAACCGCAAATGGGTATTTAAACAAATGGGCCATATACAATATCCACCAAAAGCCTACCATTCAAGTCCCTAAAACGATTTTACACACAACGAACAGCAGAATCCACCATTGAGGAATCCATCACTTCGACAGACCCAACAAACAACTATGGCAGTCAGACTACCAAAAGCTCCCTCATCTATAACCACAAAAAGAAACGAGCAAACATTCAAGACTACTCAAACCCTGCTATACCCAGAGCCAAACAAGTGACCACAGACAAGGCCTCCATAATTCATTACCCTAAGTATCAGTCCTACCACCAGCTCAACGAAAAAGGAAATCCCAAAGGATTAGGCGCGCAGGGACAGCAAAGAAAGCAAAGAACGGCATAAAAAAGAGTCAAATGAGCAAAACCCAGTAACCCACAAAAGCTTAACTCTCTACCCGCCCTCTCAGTCGTTCACACAAGGACGATCTCATGCCCAAGAAAAGAAAGAAGGCCTGGAGGGCCAAGCAAATTCTAAAAGCTCAGTTCCTCATGATGTCAATGCATTCACACAAGCAAGAGAGAGAGAGAGAGAGAACCGAGAGGGTGTTCCAGCTTGAAGGAGCTCTTGGACATGGCCAGATCCTCCAGAATTCAACGTCCACGACCAAGGGGGAAGGAGCAACAAAATTAGGGTTTCGCAGAAGTGGGCGGGGGGCGGGAAACAGAGATCACGGAGAGCAGATCAAGAAGAGAAACCGATCGCCTGAGATTACGTGCGAAACGGAAAACCAACAAATGCTTGAACTCGACGAAGGAGATGTCGCCCGCAATTCAAGCAACAGATCCCAATAAATCCATCACGCAGTTCGCACGCACCGTGTTCGTCCTCGTTCTTCTTCTCAATTTTTATTTTATTTTAATTATTTTTTTGGAAAAATGATAAAATAGTCCCTCCTATTTAGTCAAATATACAATGTGGCCTATAAATTTCTTATTTGTTAAATATGGTCCATAATCTTTAACCCAATATGTAATACCGTCCCTAAACTTTTAATTTATTCAATATGATTTATAAACTTTTGATACATATTTAGTTTAGTATTTAAACTATATAAAATATGTTTAATGTTTTCGATGATCTTAAATTAATGAAATGACTGTATTGAACATTTTCATACTATTCAATATTTTTAAAGATTACATTAAACAAATTAAAAGTTGAGAGAACATATTGAAAATTGGGTTAAAATTCAGACCCCGTATTAAATAAATTAAAGAGATCACATTACACATTAGGTTAAAGTTTATAAATCATTTGTATTATTATTTCATAAAATTTGAACGCGGTCAGATTAGAGATATAATCCCGCATTCAGCTTTTAATGGCCCGAGCGGCCCAAAGGTGATTTGGACGGGCCTTAGACTCTGGTTTACGTAGGGCCGGGCTCAGGAGGAGCCTCGTGAACGATTTTGGTATGCTTCGATCTTGACTGCACAACTCAAATTCGTGCTAAAAACTCGAGCTTGAGCGCAGAATTCAACATCATATGACACCAGTGTTTCTCATGCTTTTGCGGATGTGTATGCATCACCATACTCCACCTCAGGTGATGAAGACGGGCCGAGCAAAAGCTTAACAGTCAGATAGAATGGAAGGGCGAGCCTCTCGGATCTAGTATGTTGCCCTCGAGCTGACGTGAGAGAGGCTCAATCTCGTCAATTGATCAGTCTAAACACCTGCAATGGACCATGGGGCTGTTAAGGACCATTGCAGGATGCTTAGGCTCGATTGAACCTACTTACCTTTTTTTTTTTTTTTGGTCGGTCATATTCTAATCCTACTCTAACACTCACTCTCAAACTTTTGCCCTACCTCCTTACAGGGCGTGGGTTTCGAAATCCACTCCTCAAATAAAATCGTCCCTATCCCAATCCCCTCTGAGGAGGAGATGGGGATTTGAACCCCCCACCTCCCTCTTCCAAGTTGGAAGGGTGGCCACTAAACCTATTTGCCTTTGCGAGGTTCGTTTTGAGAATTCTCCACCATTCCTGGTTCCATGCAATGTTACGCAAGTCCCCGGAAACAGACGATAAACTTGAGCCCGCCATTACTCACAGAAATCCCACGATGGTGGGAACTAAGCGTGGCTGCAGAGCAGAGAAACGACGGAGACGATGAAAGACACAATTGTCAAATCTAGGAGATAAAACTCAACCAGAATTTCCAAAACTCGACATCCAAATTTGCATATACAGAGCAGAAAATTGCTAAGCCTAACAATTTCGCTTATTGTGGAGTTTCATTACCCATGGCATCACATACAAAACAACACCATAGTCTAATGAAAGAATGCTTGGTTGCAGGGTCTTGCCTCGCATCCATTAATGGGTCTCCCTCCCTTTCTTTGGAGCAGAATCCCCCGTGGCAAGACCGATATCCCCGGCCAACGAGCCGCTTTCATCCTCGTCAACGTGGAAAATAATTTGCTGACTTCCAGCTTTTGCATTTATATTTTACATACATACAAATTCCTCTATATCCAACTTTCATAGAAAAGCTCCAGTTTTCCTCCTGAGATGGGAGGGAAACATCGGGTCTTTAGAAAGCTGTGCTCCACAACACATTCTCGCCTTCCCCGCATCTCCGATGAACTACTTTCATTCTCTCGACTGACTTGCATATGCCGCTGCAGCTCCAATCGAACGATGCAACGCAGACATTACCAGCCTGAGCCTTCCATTCACAATCTGCAACACGATTTGAGAATTTAAATTCTGTTGCAAAAAAATGATCTGACATTCTATACGTCACTGGCGACACCAAAGTCATGTTTCTTGCTTCACCGTACAAGAATTATGCCACTCTAAGTCATTCATGCATACATAAACCATTGAGGTGCTATTAGCATCAATTCACATGACGTAAGTCACTGAGTAAACACCACTGGCAAGACATTAGTTTTCTTTTATCAGCAACGATAAGACGACAGTCAAAAAAAATTTCCAGAATTTGACAACACGACATGAATGAGATTTATTCTTCAATGCCAAGCAATAACTCCTCTAGCATACATGTAAAAGGAGTCCGAGAGACGAATGCTTAAGAATTTACCAGGTGGAGTACCGCAACAAAGTCGGCGGTCGTCAATATGCTCCGCATCCAATCCAATAAACCATGATCCAAGTGACACATCTTCGTTAGCATACTTGTGCAACACATGCCTACCATTAGAAAAGCAACAAGTTAACGCTAATGAACTTGGGAAAAAAAGAAATATCCTCCCTAATGCAAAGGAAACAGCATACTGATTTATTGATATGTAGGTTGCAAGATCTTTTGAAATAGCATAGAGTTGGCCCGTAGCATGACGGAAGTATCTGTTTCCCTCTTCACCAAATTTCCAGTGCTCCGGTTCATGGTACCTCACACCCCTAATCATCAAAATGCAGGGTGAAAAGGCAATTCTTACTGATAAAATGTTAAACGGAATGAAAGGGTGCTTGCTTACTTCTGAGCAAGGACTGGACCAGATTTCATGCAGCCAATATACACCCTAGGCTTCGATCTGTGCCTCGTCAAAGTTGCTCCAAGTGTGGCTGCAGAGTGAATTTAGTCAAAATGAAGTTTAACTGAGCCTAGATAATTCAACTATAAACCATGACAGAATTGATCTCTAAATAGTAGCACCTTCTAACATTATACCAGCAAAGTTTTTCTCCTTCAAAAGCATTGTATTTATTTCTTGGTGGAATACAATTAGCAGGACAATTTACAATTTCAAATGCAAAAGCACTTCAGAGGACAGGAGCAACTCTTTTCAGCAACTTTCATGCAGTATGCATAAATATATATATATGGAAATATAAAATCCCTAAGGGATTGAATGAGTTGAAAGCCTGACATTAAGCATAAATTATTTTTCCCCATTTGGGGTACATTTGTTTCACAGAAAATCAATGAATTTGAAAAAAGGCTCCCTCAAAATGATCGCTTGTATTGCTTTTCATTAGCAACAAAAATGATTTAGGTATAGACTGTAGTTGATGATTAGAAATATTCTGTTTGACTAATTTTTGTAAGTGATACCATCATTTAGGACTATGTTTTCCAAATTATTCATCTTCCGCAAAACAAATGGACCCTAACATTTTATATTCTTCTCTTTTGACGCTTCTTCCAAGAAAAAAAGCAAAGATGCCAAGATTTGATTGAACTGAGAAAGAATCTGGTCTCTACCTATATTTACATGCACATCATCATCCACTTTGACATAAAAATCTGCATCCCACAATGCAACTGCAGTTGCGAAGTATGTCTTTGTTTTGGCAGACAATTCAAGGTAACCCTCCACATGCTCCTGTTTCCAGAGTATCAACAAGTTAGTTGAGTCTTCTGTTTGAATAATGACGTGCTGACAACTAGTATGTTATTTTTTGCATTGCACAGTAAACAGGAGATAGCCAAGACATTACCAGCCTCAAAAAGTCGCCATGCCTCCTATCTTCTGCTTCAATTGCTCTATCGAGAATACCGCCAGATGTAGCACTAGCAGCAGAAGGGCCAGACAAAGGGAAAAGAATTAGATGACTGTCATCAAAACACTCGGTTTTCTAAACGTCAAAGAATTTGCCAAAAAAAGAAAAATAGTTTGCCTATTAGAGAGGGGAAAAAAGAGTTAAAAAAAACGGGGTGCTTTTGATTGTACATTAGTGTTTAATAAGAGAGATTGATTCTACTACAGAAAGATGGAGTACTATATTATTTCAAGGATTCAAGCAGGCAGTGCACTATCTTTGTCTTTTGGCTCACATAAATGACTTATACTTCAGTTAATTTAAATCTTTTATTTTGCCCGAAAAATGCTTAAAACCTTGGCCTTCAGTGGACATCCATCTCCTTAATGCGATTGGTTTTGCTTTTAACAATGCAATCACACTACAATGCCAGATATAGTTATTTGCTTGATCTAGACCAGAAAGATTTACCCCTAGAATTGACTGATGAATGCTTATAACTATCATGTGATGATTGCCTGATGAAAACATGTAACTCTCATGCGATGATGTGACAATTTGTTTCAAAGTAATCCGTGGAAAGTAAATGTGTTTACATTATGTCCTTTCTACATATTATTCATAGAAGATATTGAGGGTATTAGTAATCTCTACACCTATGTGACAATTAAGATACTATTATGACAGAAAAAAATGGATTATCTTCTTAATGCAGAGATTCCACAGTTAATGAATTTCTCAGAATTAAAAATTTTCAGAAGAATAACACCAAACCAGATTACTACTGCTGGTAATCACCTGTGTCCTATCACAAAGCGCATTATGATGCCCTTCTCTTGTTCAAGCTTCTTTCTCTTGTCACCTGATGATATAAGCGTAACAAATCGTCAATGCATAATCTTAAGTCAAATGCATGGGTTAACGAAACTACAGGTAGCTAGCAAACAAACCTTGAGGCATCCAGGTACTGCGAACAGAGTCTCTTCTCTTTCGGCTACTAAAAGCAGTATTAATCCCCACGACCATTAGATATTTTCTTTTCGTAATTGGTTCACTGATTTTTATGTCATCCGAGATAGGAGAACCATTAAGTATTGACTCCTGTGCAGCTCTTGCAGCTGCCAATTCCATTTCCAAGTTTGAGATTGTTTTATCCAGAGTTCTGCATCCGACAAGAAATAAAGAATTTAAGAATCAGATATCTTCACTGAATCCAGATAACGTTCGCTGACATTATAGCTTACTGGATAGCATGATGCGTCCTTGAAACTTCGCCCAGAATGTCTGTCGATTCATGCTTGCTGTCCTTCTAACAGAAAAGATATGGATCAACTGATAAATACTTTGACTAGATTTGAACCGCGACTGATAAGCAGCTACTTCCAGGATTGAAGAAGCGCTATCTAGAGCTTTCAAAGAGAAAATGCAAGTTTTAAGAGAGATGAGGAACTTACAGGTTTAGGAGTACAGCCCTCGGAAACAATCTTTAGCTTTCCATCTTCATTCCTTGTTCTTGGAATATCTCTAGCTTCCGGTTCTGTCCCGATCCTTCAGTAAATACCACAATAAAGCAATGAGTTAACCTATTTATAACATCTGACCAAAAAAAAAAGACCTATTTATAACAAAATTACAGGTGGAAAATTAAGGCTATAGCAATCAAAACAAGAAGTCGGCCATGCTAGATCATGAAAATGTGCCTCCATGAGCACAAGATACTGCAAGATTGGGAAAATCTTCAGATAATTTCATCGAGTATCGAGGACACCGAAAACAAAAATGGACAAGTGGAGATGAAGAAGAGAAAGACAAAATAAGAACAGGATGCAAATGCAGCTAATTTCCACATTGATAACTCACCATTCCGGACTCCATTAAGAAAATCACATAACAGTGATAAACTCAAAACCCAGAAACAATTTCAAGCATCATGTCAATTCCTCATGCACTGAACGACCCCCCAAAATGCTCTACAAATATCGAATATAAATCACAAATCATAACCCACAATTAAGAGCCCAGAAGAGTTCTCCAGAACTGCAGGTTAAATAAGGAACTACCCATCAAAATCGATTACTTCAATCATGAAAATTCCAAGGAAAGGAAGTTACCTGCTGGAGAAGAGCATCCCACCCCAAAAGCAACCAATACAAAGCAGAAGAGCCCATTTCTTAGAGACCAAGCTCTTTGAAGAGTCTGTTCCCCTGCTCTTCCAAGACATTGCTCTCTCTCCGTCCCTCCCTCCTTCACGCCGAATCAGCCGCTAGAACACAGGCGATGACCATTCCAATCCCCGAGTCAACTCGCCGGGTTGACCCAGATTCAGATCCCACCCCAAAGATGAAAAATTTTCCACACGCAAAAATGGGTACAAGCAAAGGTCCCTTCTTAGCAAGGTGGGCGTTGAGCTTTCCTTGTCTCTCCCTCCCTCCCTCCCTCCCTCTCTCTCTCTCTCTCTAAATTGCAAGTGGAAGGTAGAAGATGATGATTTGAGAAAAGGAAAGGGAAAAATGGAGTCTTGACTAGAACAACAACTTCCACTGACACTGTTCATTAAATAGCTGGAGTCTACTATATTCTAATCCTAATTTCCAACCGACACCAACCATAAAAATCCTTCCCAGCCCTAGTTATTACATACAGAAATAAATAAACAAAACCAAACCCGGAAGAGAGAAGAAAAATCACTGCTCATCGTACGTCTTCCGCTTCAAAAAAAAAACGACAGCACTGTTCGTTAACTGACCCTCAACCCCGCTCCCCAGTTACACGACTTTCAAGAATCTTGTCTCTTTCGTTTTCTGCCGGGGAGGAGTGCAGACCCGCGCGGTAATTTGAAGAAGGAAACCTCCCTCGCCCACGTGACCGCGATGTCGGCGAGTTTCGTTTTTTGTTCCATTCCCATGCGGTAAAAAGGGGATGGAATTTTGTTGTTTTTGAGCATCTTTAAGTTTTCGGACAGACTGGTAGGTGACCGTACGTTAATAGTAGATTGTGTACTTAATTAATTTCGCTATAGCGTCTCGTTTCTTCCAGCGGTTTGTCTTCAGCTTTTGAACCAGCCAACCTGAATTTTAAGGGAAAAAAATTGAAAGCGTGAACCTAGCATCTGGCAAATAAGAAATCTAACATTACGAATTCTAACATTATGCAATTATCTTTCACTTATGAATTTGAATTTTTGGATTGAAAATCCTAACGTAAAAGATTCGGATAATGAATTCTTCGTTCGATGGCTGAAATCATTAGACAACATATTGTAATCGAGGCAGATTTTGTACAGGAGCAAGAGCTTATGCGACATCATTTAATGGGTTCCAATCTCGGGCGGGCCTTAGAATCTTGTTGACGATGGCGATGATGTGTGCAGCAGCCAGCGGCCACGCTTCGATCCATCAAGAAGAGGACACGAATCATCATCGTTCCAACTGCCCTATGCAAAACCACATGCATGCCCCGCTCGTCCATGAATCATGGGGCGCCCACACGTGGAGCACGTGCACGGTAACATGTCTCTCGAATCATGTACACTTCACTCCCTCCCTCCAAGTGCAGCCTATGCAAAAGCCCTAGCTAGCTGCTCCTAGTTCATTTAGGTTTTGCTTTTCTTGTCCTTTTCAGTTAATTTTTTACAGGCCGAAAAGCCAACTTCTCTTGGATCTGTTCGGGCTCTCAAAAGGTGTGAATCATGTCCAAGCCAGCATCATTTGCTGGAAAATCATTACAAAGCAACAAGATCTGCCCACCTTGCGGGGACTCGAAGTACTGATAACTTGTGGTATCACCTCTCTCTCTCTCTCTCTCTCTCTCCGAGGACTTGGTTCATCTATATTTATGTCCTTTAGAAACTTAACTTGTTTGCTATTAAAAATAAATGCAAATATCTTAACGTTTTTATAATTATATTCTAACGAATTACTTTTGCAATCGGCAAGTATTCATAGAATTTTTGATAATTTTCAAAAGAAAAAAGAAGAAACAAATTCGAATGCAGTAGAAGATCGAAGTATTTGGATCTTAACCCATTATGATACAAAAGTTGGATAGCTGCCATTTGCTAATAATTGAAAACAATGAGATTGTTACTACTAATAGGAAAAGATAGGTAGGAGGATTTGCAACCCAAAAGGATCCTTCCTAAAGATGAATGATCCATCACCTAACGTCAAATTATGACAAAGTACACCATATCCTCGTCAAGCAAAAAAGTTCACCTCAAAGCTGGAATTATAAATGACACCACTAACAGGGCTAGACTCATCATTCTTCACATGATTACACATCTGATCTCAATTGCATGTGTCTTGTCTGGGGAGAGAGAAGTCAAAAAGGTGCTGTTTCGGGTAGAGAGGCCGACTTGGATTCACATGGAGTGGCGGTGGGGGCTTTTAGTTCTTTCTTGCATGCTAATGGCAGTTGGCAAAAAGCAAATCATCATGCTCTCCATATGATATGGATGAGTGTTATAATATATGCAGTTGAAAGTTAGGGAAATTGCATGTGCTGTGTGGATGTTTCCATCTTGTCATGTCACACGAAGTTATCTATACAATGATGTTCTTCATCGACACGGTCTCACTTCCATCTCAATTAACCTTGGTTAGATTGACGAGCGAAGAATGATCGAGGCATGAGATGATTTGCATTCGGCAGTACGAATAAATGCCCGGGCACATGTTGTTTGTATAAGGGAAGCCCATGCCCGATATGTCTCCTGACATTTTGACACAAGAGATCTCTAAGTTGTGTGGACGTGGGCAAATTGCGATTCGAACAGAAAATACCGTGCCGGCAGCGGGCGCGAACGAGGCGGCCTAAGGTAGGGGTGCTAGTACACAGAAATGGTCATTCGAATTAACAAAAGTAGACAGTCCGAACTAAAGAATTAACAAATTAGACAGAAGTTGTAAGTCAAGTGGGCGGAGCAGAGAGCAGATCAGGTCGGCTTGGTCTGCCACTTCCTTGGGGTTGTATCCATTACCATTCTAGCCCAAGAATTCAGTAGGAGCCCAGACCATTTTGAGATTATTAAGGAATAATTTCCACGGTAATATCTAATTATTTGAGGCATGTTGATATAGAAATTTGGAGAATATAAAGCATAAACTTATTTTTTTGGGTTGGCCAGTGAGGTAATTTCTGAATACGCATGGATTTGTGTATGTATCTGGTATTCTGGCATAAAGTCTTAATTCGGATCTGATTTGACTTTCTATTTTGTGTGTTAGTTGTAACTAGCAATATAATGACTGTCCATCTATATTTTCCTTTTGTTTTCTTACCCTCTTTTCACCGTCTACAACTCTTGTAGTTTGCGCTTGAAACTGTGATAAGATTTGTTACCTATTAGGCCGAGAAGACTATTATAATTAAATCTTCATTTATTTTGTGAAAAATAAATAATCTGATAACTATTTTTTTAATTAATTACTTGTATCATTTGAAATAATTAATTAATAGGTTGGAGGATTTGCAACCCAAAAGGGTCCTTCCTAAAGATGATTGATCCATCACCAAACGTCAAATTATGACAAAGTACATCATATCCAGGCCAAGCAAAAAAGTTCACCTCAAAGCTGGAAAAAAAAAAGACAGCACCACCACGGTAAACCTATCATTCTTCACATTATTACTCATCTGATCTACGCTCCGTTCGTTTCATGAAGATATCTAAACAATGATGATATCTATTGACAGTCCCACTCCCAACTTAATCAGCCTTCATTTGATCGACCTGTGACGAAAGATCGAGGCATGAGATTATTCGCATTTGGTGGTATAGGGAAATACCGGGCACTTGTTGTTTGCATGAAGGGAACCCATGCATGAGGTGTATCCTAACATTTCGACACGAGAGATCTCGAAGCCGTGTGGAGGCCGGCGAATTGCGATTCAAATGGGAAATGCAGCAGGCAGCCTAAGGTTGGGGGGCTAGTAGACAGAAGTGTTCACTCGAATTAACAAATTAGATTGAAGCGTAAGTCAAGTAAGCAGAGTAGAGAGCAGATCATGGTCAGCCTGGACCGCCACTTTCTCGGGGGCACCTATTTATACCAATCTAACCCAAGGATTCAGTAGGAGCCCAATCCATCTTGAGATTATTATAAGCAGGCCTGATCTCCCTTAGCAAAGCAACAGTCTCGACAGCCCAATTCAATACCATTAACCACGTCAATGAGAATGGCTGTATCGCATGCACCCAAGAGAGTGATTTTTTTGGGGGAAAACACTGTCGCCTTATTTGTTTCACGATAAATGAATAATTTAAAAATTATTTTTTTAAAACATGATCGCTTGTATCTTTTAAATGAATGAACGAAATATATTTTTATTATTCATGTAAATATTTAGACATAAATTGTTATTGACAATGAAAATATTTTCAATTGACTAATTATCTTAAGTGTCACTTAATATATTTCAAATCATTAATTTTTCGCAAAAGTGGATACGCTTTAACATTCTTTTGCATGCTAATTAAAACTTCTCTCATTTTATTTGTCGAGCATGGATTTCAAGAATTGTCTAGTTTAGGCGTTTATAATCATGAAAATTAGGATTTCGTTTGTACCAAAAGTGAAATGAGTAAATTATGAAAATAAGAGTATCGACATCGAATCAAATGATTGAGTATGCAGCTTTTGAGAACAATTATGTGATCATATTAGATATTCCGACCAATCCCCAATTGTTTAGGAAAATTATTGAGAAAGTCATATACCTATTGAATGTATGCCAATTTAGTCCTAAGTCTCCTAATTTGGCAAATTTTTTCATCAACCTCTTTGACAATTTTCTAATTGAGTCATTTAAATCAATTTTGGCTAAAAATCACTGACGTAAACATAGGTTGTTCTATGTGATACGAAAGCACTAAAGTGGATAATTTCTATAGCTTTTTAAATTTTTTTTTGAATTTCTTTCTTTTTTCTCTTCAATTTCTTTCTATTGTGATTGGGCAAGGGCCCTCATCAATTGCCAAGGCCACAATGGCCTTGCTAGATTTGAGTGAGGCCCTTGCTAGCCGAGAAGGTCTTGCTTGGATTTGGGCAAGGGTGGCCTCAACTGCGAGCAACAAGACTGTGATGGTCGTAAGCAAGGACATCCTAGCCTCACCAACTGTAGACATTGCCAGCCAAAATGAAAGAAAAAAAAAGAAAAGAAAAAAGAAAATATTTATTTTTAAATGATAAAAATTGTCTACGTTAATGTTGGTTGTACCACTTAGGATTATTGGTGTTTGTATTGACGATTTCCAATCAAAATTGATTGAAGAGACTTAATTGATGACTAAGTTGAAATGTTTAGAATTGAATTAGCATAAACACAATAAGTTTAGGACTTTTTGGTATTTCCCGCGATTGTTGCTTCCCATTCTACATGTTAATCAAATTCATTACTAACCGATGATCAGATTGATTTTTGTCTGTTTATATTTATGCCCTTTTTAAGGAAAAATTTTATGACAAGAAAAAGGAAAAAAAATTTCATGGTAATATCTAATTATTTGAGGCATGCTGGTATATAAATTTTGAGAATATGAAGCAGAAACTTCCTTTTTTTTGGTTGGCCAGTGGGGGAAAATCTGAAAACGCTTGGATTTTGTGTATGTATCTGGTATTCTGGCGTAAATTCTAATTCAACTCTGATTAGACTTTCTATTTTGTGTATTCATTATAACTTTGCACTGTAATGCCTGCTCATCTATGTTTTCTTTTTGGTTTCTTACCCTCTTTTCACCGTCTCCAACTTTTGTAGTTTGCTAGGATAACTGTGACGAGATTTGTTACCTATTAAGCTGAGAAGACAATTTTAATTAAAGCCTTGTTTATTTCATCAAAAATAAATAATCTGATTTTTTTTAAAAATGATTGCTTGTATCTTTGTCCAACATAATTTGTGTAAATGCAAATAATCACGTAAATTCACATTCTTTCTAACAAGAGTCAAACCCGTGCCGACAAATTCGCATTTAAGAGTGCGTTTGTTTCATGAAAAGTGAATAATTTGAAAAATATACTCCTAAAAAATTTTACTCGTATCTCTTATACAAATAAATAAATAAATGATATTTGCATTATTAATGAAAATATTTAGACATAAGTTATTGTTGATGATAAAAAATATTTTTCATTAATTAATTATCTTAAGTGATATAAGTTATCATTTTTGGCAATTACTTCAAGATGTTCCATCGCTGATGAGTTCTGCGATGACTCTGGGCTCCGCATTTGCAGCGGCTGCCGAAAAGCAACAAGCTTTGTATTTGTTCTTCTGACTCAAATTTTTATATTATTCTTTTATTTTAAGGAAAATTCCAAAAATATTTTGTTTTAAAAAAGACCCTCGGAATTGCCGACGTTCTTTCAAATGGCCCCCAGCTTATGGACGGCGCCAATACATTCGTTGGACGGTGGCGCAAGTGACGTCACCAGATTTTGGTCCTTTGACGAGGAACACATTTTCCATCAAAAATGTCTAAAACCGCGCCTGTCGCTCGCGTGCACATTAACATGCCCAAATGGCCCCAAATTTCACCATTAAAACGCTAATCCTTTGAATTTCATGACCAATTCACACAAATCCTCCTCATCTCCAACTCGGACTCAACGTCAATTTTGACGGACTCGAATGGTATGTTTGGTTTCAAGCATCTAGAGACGGAAATACCCCCATCAAGGACACGAATGATCACGTGATCGTTGTCCAGTCGATAATTTAGCAACTAATGAGATATGGGATTATTTGTTACAATGTTTATCTAGTTTTTGAGAAGGGTCTATCATGGTAACGTTATAATATTAATTAAATCATATGGGGTTATTTATTACAATGTTTATCTAGTTTTTGAGAATGGTTTATCATGGTAATATATATTAATTAAATCATACTATGAATATGTTTAGGTTAATGTTTGTAATCTCTTGAATCATTTTTACCCGGTTTTTGCCGGAATCGCCCATTTGTTTATACATATATTATATAAAATCATATATAAAACAAAAAGGACTTCCAACTCCCGAGGAATCATCGTTTTTTTTTTTTTTGGTCAAAGTACCCTATGTCAGTTTAATTTATAAACAAGTGCTTAAACTAATATTTTCATTTTCATTTTTTCTCATTTCGAAAATTCGAAGTTTTTATCTTATAAATTACTTTTTTAGAAAAAGTTCAAATCTTAAAATACATTGTTTTCCATATGTATATGTACAATTTCTTCATAATATGTAAATAATCTCTTATTAATAACCATCATGGCTCCCCACTAAAATCCGAATTCCCTAGAACAGGAATCGAATCCACAAGTCATTGATTCTCGACCCGAAAGCACGAGAACGCCCTCGTCACGGGCTCAATCCTAGAGTAAACACATGCGTACTGTTTTTATACTCACATGGATCCTACAAGCATCTTTTGTAAAAGCAACAAATTGAGTGGATCGATGGCAGCCGCCTCTGGTCCCGACTGATTTGACTACCAATATGGGTAAGCGATAAAGCGAAAATACCATAAGAGATGAGAACTCTCGATTAGGCTTTTCGACGCATCAACGCAACAGCAAGCCTAGATTGGAAAATGCAACTTTGATCCATCAACAGTTCACGTGCTCTTGTATGTCCAGAAAGGAAAAAAAAGCGTGCGGGATAGAGTCGTGGGCCACGGTGCGCATCGATGACGAGTCGAAAGTTCGGTGCACACGACCTCTTGAAAAGGACGGAGACCAGCAGCTACGTGACGCGTTGCTAACTTCGAAATTGCGGGACAAAATGTATGAGGTCATGATGGCAACTCGGGTCGATCGGCTCGATGTCTCGTGTGCGATTTCTGGTCCATGAAATCTCTCGGGACCCCAGTTACGAGGAACGAATTTCTTGCGCGGAAATTTATTCAAAATGGCACTTAACATTTGTTGAAAAGAAAGCGAAGGGCAAGAGGGGCGAGATTGTTAAGACGATAGGGCAAACATTTTGTTGTGCGTTTACTAATGCCCCACTTGTTCAGACAATCATTTAAGGATATTCCTACGCTCTTTAAGAATCGATCTTCCACTCAGTCTTTCCCCTCCCTTTGCGTTGATCGGCATTAAAGAAAAGAACGCTCGGGTTCTAAAAGAAAAAGCTGCGGAAAACCTGGAAAATGACATTGCGTCGTCGAGCAACGCAAAGGTATCTCAAGTTGATATAAGAAAATTATGGAGGAGGCAGTTGGCATTTCTCTTTCAGTTCATGGTGCTAATTGACGGCTCTCCTTTAATCAATTAGTGGGGCCGTGATTCGGGGACCACCGCGGGCAGCTCAAATCTAAGATAAAAAGTTGGACCTCGCTTGCTTCTTGAAATGACGAGAGAGAGAGAGGGAGTCTGTTGAATCCTATAGGTGAATCGGAACCCCTCGGGCCTGCTGAGGACGGCAGTCGCACGCTGCAGACGATCGTGATTTCTGCATTATCTGTTTGTGGCTCTCGGGACCGCCCGACACAGTTCGTGTCGCGGTATCGATCTTTGTTTAAGATATCAGTACAGCTTCGGTGTAGGATGGAAGCTGCTTGCGGTGCGAATTCATTGATCCGCGCCTTGCAGTGCTCAGGAAAGTATGTTTTACCCGAGTAATCGATGAGAAAAGGGTTCTTGTGTTTGAAGAGACGTGACATGCAATGAAACGTTTTAAGTGGCCACGCGCACGAAGCCAGGACAAATCCAACCTTGTGAGAGTGACATGGATTCTGAAGCTCATGATAGATTGACAGAGAAACCTGTCTGATATGCTAATGTGTTTTTAAAACTATTTCGAAATATCTGATAGCGAGTTCCTCCTCGCTTTCCATTTTAAAACTATTTCGAAATATCTGATAGCGAGTTCCTCCTCGCTTTTCATGGGGCGGCCGAGCCATAGGCATTCATCAGCAAAACAATTAGAAATTAGACGGAACAAGGGATATCAGATTAGTCCCGGATATCTGTACCAGATATCCTGAGGGAAAGATTAAATTTTTTGCAGGTAACGTGTACCTTACGACATGTGCAGGATAAATTAGTCTTCGTGACTAGATCTCCACTAATGTCAAAGCTGAGTATGGCAGATAGACTATGGCCTCTTAGGTCTCGACGGAGGCTCCCGGAAACAGAGAACCGAGACATGATCTCGGAACAATCTGTGCTGCATGTTGGTAAAATCGATCGTTGTGACTGATTCATGATGATGAGTGCTCTTGAAGTGAGCTTGAGCATATGAGTTTTCAGCAGACAGATAATAACTGATTAGAACTGAGCAGAAAATGAGCAATTGATTGCTGTGATAGGGTTTCTTATATCTCCTCCACCTAAATGAATATGTGGCGTAGGAGACATAGAAAAAAGTTCACAACCCCTTCACAGGATAAATCCAAACTTCACATAAATGCAGACTGCTACATGGAAATGGATACGCTCATATGTTCACTCTAAAATGACTACAATCTCCAATTCAGAAGGCCATACCAAGACCCTGAGAAGATGAGTCTACCTAAACAATCAATGACATGACGGTTCAAACTCGCTAGAAATTTCCATAGTCCTGTCAAGGTGATTCGAGAAACCCAGTTTTGGTCAGAACGGCATTCCTCACTTTGCTGAGATCCCTTCCCTTGAGAGTCCTCCCAACGCCTTCGAAAACCGAAAACGAGGATATATGACTCCTTGCAAGCCTAGAAGCTATTAATTCATGTGGTGGCATCTTATAGTCATTTTCATCCTCGTCTCCATCACTCCCTCCTCCATCGTGCACGTGCACGTCGTCGTCGTCGTCGGTTTCTTCATCCTCGTTGCCATCACCATCATTTTCTCTCCAGGATGGATTTTTGGAAGCTTTCTTGGATTTGGCATTTCGCCTTTGAATGTGTGACCAGTTTCGGATATTGACGGGCGCCGACTGTTGTGTGATCTTGGGTTCAGGGGTCGAACCGCCGCTACTGCCACTGCTCGCTCTCGGGATCATCTTTGCTGCTGAATATTTTGGGTTTTGGCTCGAGTAAGATCTGCAGGGTTCAGAGGTGGAGTGAAATTTCGGGCTGTGATCTTTTTGGTCGTCAAGGACATCCCACATGTCTGATTCTTCAAAGTCGCAATCTCTTAAGGATCTCCATAGACCACTCCCCTGGTGGTAATAACCATTCCTGTCCTCCATCAATAACTGCACACCCCACCAAAAAAAAAATAAAAATCGAAAACTGATTGTACTGAAGGTGATTTGGTAAACTGTATATAGTATGAAGGCCAAAATTCAATCTTGCCAAGAGATGAAACTCGGGTCGAGAGGACGGGATTGAATTGAACGAAACTTGAAAGAAGAATTTTTACCGATTCCCTGAATCAAGAATCTTCCGGAGAGCCTCAGGTCAGCACCGATTGATAGAGATCTCTGCAAAATAATCAATAAAGAAGACGTCACGGAAAAGGAGAAACTTGAGCAGCTGTGTATTCTCTTCAATCAACTCGAAAAGTGACCCACGAAATCTACTGGCTCTGTCAGAATCAGAGTACCGATAGCTCACCCGAAGAATACTGAGGGGGGAATATCAGTGATGGAGCGGCCTTATATCGAAGCTCGAGATCCAGAGAGAGAGAGAGAAGAGAGAGAGAGAGAGAGGAGTCAGAAAGCGATCGAGTGAGACTATTTTTGTCCTTCATGCGATTCAGAGGCCGACGTTTCATGTCCTGTTGAGAGAGAGAGAGAGAGAGAGAGAGAGAGAATACAAGATTGGTATGAAGCTACTGAGGGCAAATGCAATGCAGGAAAGGAGCTACTGAATATGGAAAATCAGCAAAAATGATTGTGCACATCCTTGTCAATAGTCCTATCTTGGCCAACTTAATTAATGTATCCAGCTCTAGGTACCCCGTTGAAATAATGCACGGTAATATCTCCCTGGATTAACCTCTTCTACCATCTTCCTAGTTGAGCAATGGGGAAACCATAACCAAAAATCATAACGGGTAGATTCTTTCCATGGCCGGTTTGTAAACGGACACAACCGCCGGTGCAAAATAGGAACTCGTCATGCGATCGGCGGCCTCATAACTTCTCTATATCCACAATAGGTCGAGCATCACGACGACATCCCGGAGCAGGATAGATCGGTCATTTCAACTCGCCGTTTTCTAGAACAACCCCGGGGGGGGGGGGTCAATCAAGGAGCTTTGAGATCATACTTTGCTAATCTGAAAGGGAGATGTTTCTTTTCTTATTGCGAGATTTTGCCATTCCGGCAACGTTTGACCCACAAGCGAATACGATAGAGCCGTCATACAATGCATCTGGGCTTTTTCTTTACGAGACGTGGGGAGCTGTGCTTTCTGGCGTGGTATTATAATAAGCCGATTCGGAGAAAAAGCGCTCTTGTTCGCTTCTGGTCACTCGACGAGTTTTCCAAAGCGTCGGGGAGAGGGTTGGAAAACGAGGGGGGAGGGAATCTCCGCAGGGCGTCCGCAGATGTTCCCATCGATCGTTCTGTTCTTGTCCGAGCTTGTGCCCTCCGCATCGGCGGCCGCCGAAAGGCGGCGTGTTCAGCTTCGCACTACAATTTTTTTTTTTTTTTTTGTTGGTATTATTCTTTTGTTTTGAGGAAAGTTCCAAAGATCAAACTGTAGCGCGCCTGATTTCGCCAAATTGTACCCCCGAGAATAGAGTTTGTTTCGAAAACACCCCTGAAGATCGGTGACCTCCGGTATCGATGGCCAGTGGTTTGGCAGCCGACGGGTTATGGGGGTCGAATTTCAGGGGCTATTTCTTTAAAAGAAAACCCACTTTCGAGAGACTTTTGAGAACTTCGACTGATTAATTAGAACAATATTTTAGGCAAAACGCGAAAGATAAAGAGGCCGAGGTAGCAAAAATATATTAATCAATACTGGAAAGATAAAGAGATCTCGACAGATAAAGCACAAATACAGCTTGACTTATCTCTCTCTCTTCAAAGTAAAAGCACTACAAAGTGATATGATTCTACTTGCATAAAAAAATAATATAAAATTGGGTCCTCCAGTTCAATGGAAAGTCTCCTAAAAAGATTATCGATCAATTGAAACAAAATCTATCATATCCAAATCAGGGCATCATAAAAAAAACAAAAATAAAAAACTCAAGTCACACAAACAATAAACATTATCAAATTTGATTGTTCCATTGCTTCAATATCCGTCCTATGTTATATACATTTCGTGGCAATTTCAACTTAATTTTAGTTCATCTTAGCAAACAAGGACTCGTTATTTGATTTATTGGATTTGGTCATTGAAATGGTATGATTATCTTTAGCTCTCCAAGTTGAAACCCTAGCTTATCTTTACACCCTCTCACGCATAGTTTGAGCTCGACTATTTACTTGGGTCAGATAACTCGAGTTTGAGAAGTCATCTCATGAGTTACTTCTCTCTCTCCTTGGGATGTCAATGCTCTTGTCATCAAGTAGCCTAGCTCTTTAATTCAAAGTTAGCCCATTGTCATAGAGAGGTCAATAGTCTAACGGATAGGATTATAAAGGCTCCAATCGTAAGGCTCTCCATAAAATCGGATTTCTAATCCCCACTCAAATAGCCCATCTATCATGTAACTAGGTTGGCAAAAATAATGTACTTGCACTCCCAATCAACTCTAAACTTCAAAAGTCTGTCGGCATGACTTGAGCTCGAAAAAGTTAAAGAGCTCAAGCAGAGATGGTCGGCCTATTAAGATATCAATGTTTAACTCGTGAGCAACCTCGGTTCTCCACTCGGGTCCGGTCCGGTTCATGCGAGTCGACAGACCGGTGCGAACCGAGTCCCAGCGAAAGTCGGACCGGCCTTTCCCTGCCAGCCTCGCTCTTCCAAGGAACGAGCAAAAAAAAAAAAAAAAAAAAAAAAAAACCAGATTTTTGCCGGCATCTTCTTCCTCTTCTCCTTCGCGATCCGCTTGCTACAGTGTGCTGCGCTTGAGCACGCCTAATTTCGATCACCGCAAACGTTCGTCTCGCTTTGGGCATCATCTTCGTCCCCCTGCCTCGCCGCCATTCCATACTCGATAAAGGGAATCGAGATTTTCTGAATTTGCAGAGAGAGAGAGAGAAAGGGGGGAGGGATGTCGAAGATATTTTCGAGGATTGCTGGATTTTTCAGCAGCCGGACTCTCGTGGGTATGGATAAGGCTGGGAATCGCTATTTCGCTCGAAAAGAAGAGATGGATGGAATCAGTCAGTGTCTTTCCCTTTTATATTCTCTTCCTTTTTTCATTTTTTTTCACCCCTATAATGTGCATGTTTTATGGGTTTCTCGTGGCGGCGAAGAAATGTTCGAGTTTCATGCTTAAGTTATTTCGAGTCGTAGACGGCTCTGTTTCAGCTTACCTCTGTATGGGAGGGGTTTGATGCCTCAAAAGGAATGAGCTTTCTGCCTAATGAAGTTACCCAAGTACTTTGAAAGATACCGACTGTGTTATTATCAGTCTAATTGGTTATGTGCAACCTTGGATGCCATTTGGGTTGTGTGCCATGTTGGATTTTAATTGTCTTTGTTGCTCCTGAAGGACTTTGACATTGCGAAAGGGTGAGCACACATTTGAGCTAAAGCTCATGGAAGTGTTTAATCAGCTGAGGAATCATGTAAAGAAAACGTGACTGATAGCTGTGCTAAGATTTGGACTCATCATCTACAGGAACTTCTGCTTGCCATAGTATGAGATTGATTGAAATAGAAAAGAGATGTCCGTATCTGCATTTTGCTTGTGTATGAAAATGAACTGCACTGCTAAATAGTTTGGCACATTGTTTGCTTACGATGTACTTTATGGATGTGTTTACTAGTGAAGGAGAAAAGGTGGGTGGAATTCAAGGGTGAGCAGGAACCTACATCCGTTCCTGGTAAGCCTTTTTCCAACAGACTATGACTTTTTGGTTCTGGCAACTCGTAAGTTCATAGTGTGGGTTCAATGAATTTTTAGGAGGAATACGTCACTTGCGATGTAATGGCTGATGACGGTTTCCTTTTCGATTTCTTCTTTGGTAGTTGAATGGATTTGTTGGCTGAACGGACAGCGTAGGATAGCTCCGACTCCAGAGGTAAAGTGAGCTCTATATCTATATACACAACTGTTAGTGTCCCACCTAGGGGAAGGAAAGAGGGAAACTTGGATTATGAAAAGGGTAGGTCTGGAGAAAAAGAGAACCGAAGAAGATATAGTCAAGTTCAAGGAAAAACAAAGTTGTACTTTAACCTTTCTACAGTTAAGAAAATCACAATGCAGATGTAGAATTGCTTAATATTGTGTTAATACATAAAGAGAGTAGTCTGTGCAGTAATGGTGGACTTTGGATTTGTTTAAATGCTTCCTTCTCTCTTATTTTTTAGTTCTGCAAGAAATTTGTGAGGAAAACCTCCCGCTTTTGAATAAATTTATGACCGGGGAGAACTCAATACGACTAGCTTAGTTCTCTGCACAGGAGCTTTTGAATTTTATTTTGGTCTCATTGTAAGTCCACACAAAGTCACATTTCCTTCTTATCCCGTCTTCCCCTTGAAAAGCCCTCTCACCACTTCCATAAAGTATGGATTCTTCTAAGCTCTAGTGAACTCTGGCTAACTCCTCTTGACATATACTCCTTTCCTCTTATGCTGGAAGTTGCATATGATATCTTCTTTGTGGTGTAGTCCTTGCCTGTTTTGCATTGTTAGATGGGTTGGTGAAGTCATGTCTGACAAAGATGGTCAGTATATTGTGCTGTGTACTAAATTCATTATCAATAATATCTTGGGTAGTGATTTTTTGTTCTTTCACTGTTAGATAATGCTACACCTCTCTTCAGGAAATGGCGGAGCTTGAAGCTAGGCGTGAGCGGATTAAACTTAATGTTGCCAGTACGTGTTCTAACTTATCTCTATATATCTATTGTCCCCCGTCATTTTTTTTCCTGTTATGTGGTTCTCCTAGTCCCTGGCTTCTTATTGACCTCTCCACTGACATTTGACTGATATGATAGACAGTATGGTTCTTAAGGAGCATATTCAAAATGACTTGCTGGCATGTTAGGTGCTCTGGACTTGGCTGTCATCTTGACATGAAGTCTCTCTTTATTGTTTATCCTCCAGCCAAATGTTTGGTGAAATTTTCCTGTGTCTCTGTATCTGTAGAATGGGTCAAGTTGTAGGCCTCCTTTTCATTCATACCAAATTGTAAAATGTTTGTTAACACATGAAATCTTCTGAAGTTTCCTGAAACAAAAATGCTTGAACACCTTCATATTGCATGGTGTGCGATCAGATGCTGTAACTGCAGTGGCCAACTATAATCTGCAAAAACCAGACCAAATTTATTGTCTGGTAAAGATATTGTGGAACTGAATGGAATGGTCATCACAGCTTATACTTTGTTGAATTTTGGACCACGACAGCTAAGTCTTGGAATATGCCTGGATTGATCTTAATCGATGATCATCTGTGTTTTTCACTTCAGACTTTTCAAGTCAATTCCAATGTGTGCAATTGCTGCATTGGCATTTTCAGATTTTTTTCTATATAAATTCCCTGCTTTTTTATGAGTTTTTCATTTCTTTCGCTGCCTTCATTTCCACAGGGTTAAAAGAGGAAGAAGAAAAGAAATTAAAAGAAGGCAGTATCCGTAAAAGCATGAGCTCTGGTCAGCTCTTTGCTCTATAATTACTCTGTGATTGCATATCAACCTTTCCAAACCCATGATTATATAACGCCATCTTGTAGGTAAAGTTGGAGGTCCAGACTTGGGAACTTTTATTCGGCAGTTTCCATCCTCTGCAGAAGGTATGATGATTTGTGTATTTATAGTTAGATTGCATGTTAAAGGACAAAACTATTACATATAATGAGCTTTATATGATAAATTGAATTACCAATTGCCACCATGGAGGCAGTTTATTTATAGTAGGAGGATTACATGAATCATCCAACAGTCTCAGAAAACATGGATGAAGTCACCTGACTGTTTAGAACTGAAGGAAACATTACTATTGGTTACTGTTTTTGTTTTCCAGTTACAGTTTACACTTAAATGATGGACAGAGATGTGAGTACAAGTACACTGTCAACCATCATCTTCATAACTTCAAATCTAGCCTTCCACCTCTAAAGCTGTAGAGGGAGAGAGAAAAGACTCAAAGTCTACAGCTTTACTGAAGACTTGATGAAAGAGTTCGTAAGATGGCTCTATGATGGCTCTATATATAGAGCATGAGAGACACCCAAAAACCCTAATTACCTTAATTAAGACTCACCTACTAGCTACTGACTAACACCACTAAATGTACTTCAACAAATGGAACAAGAATTAGATCATTTCTGATGCTTTTATTGACTTGAGCACACCAAAGTATCATCACTTTCCCCGCCAGTACGCTTGGACAGTTTACATTCTGCATTATGCTTGCGGTATCAATGCTCCCCCACATGACACTCACCACCTTCCTGAACCAGAATTATAGGTAAAAAAAAGGCTCTGAATTTGCCCTAGGGACAGAACTATAGTTTTTACTTATTTTTATGCTTCCACTGTAGCACATATGCCATCGCTGAATAATTTTATTTGCTAATGATGTTGACACTGTGATGTTGTCTTGTGAAGGTGACAAGATTGATGAGACATCAGATAAAACAGAAAGCTTGAGGTGAGTCACTTATACTCTTTTTGATAAGTGAAGAATGAGAACACTTTTCTACATTTGATTAGTACTATTGAAGATGCCACTACAACTCCTTTCCTTTTTCTTTCTGGTGCTGTGCTGCAAAACTCTTTCATTGCCAATGCAATTTCCTGTGTAAGTACTTCAAGTCGAGCTAGGACACTATTGTTAAGCATGCTGTTAGGGCTTGTCATTTGGAAATAATTTTAATCCTTTGTTCTTGCTTTGTCTTGAACCATAGAAATACCTCCTTTTTTGTGTTTTTTTTTTTTTCAACATTGTGTAGCTTGTGACAATCATCTATATCTTCTCCATAATCTTGCAATTGTATTGAGATATTGTGGTTAAGGGAATTGTGGGCACATTGCTTCATAGGCAAAGTTGCTGCTCTCAATCAATCCCTTACCCTCCCAAAAATTGGAGAGGATGAGGAAAGAAACAAAATATAAAGTAAGAAAAAATGAAAGAATATGTTTTCATTTGCACTTACAATGGAGAGAGACATAGTTCAAATGTGATTAATGCATACTTTGGCGGGACTTCTGTGCAGACAAACTAAAGAAAGACCAAAAGAAGAAGCGAAGCTGGTCCCAGAGTAAGTTACTTTGGAATTGAATTAGTGTTTTGGAGCCCAAAAGTTTGGTTTCCAATATGTTTTAGTGGTTTCTATACTGTGCGTTACTATGTTGACAAGTTTTGCTAGTGGAGGCCTGTCTCATAACAGACTCTTGAGCTTTCAGAAAAAAGAACATTGGAGATAGAGATGCTTTATGTTATGGGACTTGTCCTGTATGAGACCATAACTAAATCAAATCGCCTTTCAGGTCAACAGAGCCCACAGGCTCTGGTGCATCATTCAGGCCGGGGACATGGCAACCGCCAACTTGAAAGTATTCCTCCTGGTGTTCAAAAGGTTCAATACTGCAATACTCCAGGTCCTGTCCCTGCTTCTTTGGCGAGATTCATTAGTGAGAATAGTGGGTATGACTCAAGATGTGCTGACTCGGCAGTTCCTTTTCGACAGATAACTTTCAAGACTCCAATGCCGAGTCTTGATTTCGTGTTTTTTTTTTTTTAAAGCCAAAATTGACATTTTGTAGGTTGTTCTCACAATTTTGGGCATTGATCTAGATGAAGTTGCGCCTTCGGGATCACTGAGATTGTTGCATGTTGTGTCGCGCAACTGCATTACAAGTACAATGAAAAATAAAGAGGCCAAGCGAAGGCGACGAGATGTTTTTGCCTCTTTATTTTTGGAATTATTCTGTCTTTCTCCTGGAACGGATGTTTGCTTGACAATGTGCGGAGATTGAGTCAAATGCTCAAGTAGACTCGAGTTGAATCATATGCAAGCTTCAGCTTGTGCGGTTTCAGTCAAATTCAAGGTCGTACAATGATTGCTGAAGGGCATTTATCTTTCTAGTCTTGCCGCTTGGCTCCATGATCAAAGTGTAGCACATCTCTAGATTGCTTTGCTTATCTTTTGTTTGAGAATGAGGAAAAAAATTAGAAATGATCATAGGCTTCGATTTGCAAAAAGATGTAATATAAGAAGTATAAGATGTATAATCTTCTTGAGTTGTAGCATCACTGAGGAAGATCTCAAGTATTTGGTGGTGGAGCACGTGAAGCCCCTGAAAATATTTCGAGTTTCCATTGCTTAGTTTTAAATTCGCCTCTGACCATTAAATGAGATTACCCACCGCGGAAGCTAGTAACATGATGCCTGTTTGGTTTGGCTTTTGAGGAATGCATTTATAAAAATGCAAATACCTGGGTGAAGAGGGTTTTCGAAATGCAAATAACGTTGGTAAAATTTGCATTGAGAAACAATTCGGCCAAAATATCGTTTGGTAAAATTTGCATTTGTAAATGACTTTTATTAAAATTAAAGACACAAAAATATTTATATATATTTTTTTGAAGTTTGGCCACCGGATCGCTGGATGGTCGATTTGGCTCCCGGACGGTCGCCGGGTCGGGCGACCCTCGGTGGCGGTTGCCGGCGATCGTCGGCCTCCGATCGACGGTGGTTTGGAGAAGATGAACAAGACCAAAGACTTGCATTCCCAAGATGCAACCTCCCAAAGACCTCCAGAGCTATATTGCGCAAAAGGCCCTTAGAGTTCTTTGAAGATGCAATTGCATCTTGTTAAGGTCGTCCAAAAAAACGAACCAAATGCGTTTGCATTTGGCTTTAGAGTCCCAAAGCCGAACCAAATGATGTAGTTTACCCGTCTAGGACCTTCACAAAAATAGAGGAGTGGCGAAGTTTTATGCATATTACTTCACAATTCCTTGTTATGACTTTCCTTCAGTCGCTATTTCTGCCTTTGGCATCCCCCCTCTTCACGATTAAGGTCCTGAATTCGAGCATGGTTCTTGAGGGATCGTTATCCATCCCGTCAATTCATCCATTGACTGATTTGGCGATCCAATCAATCATTGCGAAGTCAAGTTTTACCAATAATTTTTCTTTACGAAAATATAAAAAGTGCACAGGTGAAGGTCGTAGGGGAGATTTGTGTCGTTTGTTTCCGGCCATTCGAGTCCGGCGCCTCGCCACGCCCTAATTGGGTCAGGCCCATTTTGTGAAATTCACGTTTCATATTGAAAATACCTCGTCCTTTAAGGCACAATCAATTTTTTTTTTAAACCTGTCTCTCTTTTTTTTTTTTTTTACCCAGAAAACCCCGCATGGCGACGACAGTCGGAGGAAACCAGGGGGACGACGCGTCTTGGCCACCACACACGTGCCACCGGTTAAGTCACCAAAAAACTCAAAGCTAGCATTCCTGCAATTGCAGGAGCTTCGAACACTAGATCTCCTCGATGGAAGTCTAGCGCCTACTCAGCTGAGTCACCGCGGCGGGTGGTTTAAACCTCTCTTTCTTTGATATAGTGAGTTTGCTTGTTTTTTTCCCCTCCATGCTACCAAGAACATAAAGAAATTACATGTGAACCTATGTTCAGGTTTTTTTTTTGGAGGGGGAATTGAATGTATTTTCGTAAGTAAATAAAAAATTATTTAATTAACAAATTATTCGGATATAAATTCCTGGGAGGTTGCCATTTCTCCCACCTTCGTCTCTGCAAAAATTTGAACTCTAAAAATCCCACCGAACTGCCGGAGAACTAACCAGTGTTCGGTGGCGGTGGCTTTCAAAAGCAGCGAAACGCCTACGATCTCACCGTCTTGTACGGAACCGCCACCGTCGCCGAGATCCGCCGGCGGGGGCACTTCCTCCTCCGATGGCGAAGGGGCTGCAAGGTGGCGGAGGCGGCCAGAATCTGCCGGCCGACGTCTCCCAGCTCGTCGATCAGCTGGAGCGTCACTGCTTGGCTCCCGACGGCTCTCTCGTCTCCAAATCCGCCTACTACGACCTCCAACTCGTAACTCTCTCTCTCTCTCTCTCTTTCTCTCTACCTTCCGCCTCCTTTTCCCGCGGCTCTTCGCTCTTTCGTGTTTTTCGCTGCGGAGAAAATGGCGGCGAGGAGAGCGACGGAAGCGAGCTTGCGATTGCTCGGATCGCGGAATTGTGCGTTGCGGCTGATTGAATTAGGCTTAATCGATCTGTTTCGGTTTCGAAGTGCGTCGTGGCATTGAGAGAGATTGTAGTCACATTCGGTTTAAAGCGTTTGTTGACTCGTGTGCATTGATGTGTCAGGCGAGAGAGGAGATGTCCAGAGAGAGGCTGCGTTATCTGGAAGCCATGGTGAGATTGTTGTCATTACTAAATTTGATAGTTTCCGTGCTTTCCCTCTGTACATTACTTAGGTCTAACTTTGAAGCGTTCATGTTGGAATTACTTTAGGCAATCTATTGTGAGGCAATCGCAATGGTGGAAGAGTATCAGCAGGCTGTTTCGGTGGCTAATCTCAGTGGGATTCGTGATCTTCAGGGTTTATATCCACAGCTTGGGTTGAAGAACACCCCACAGGTCTTTTGATATTCTATTGCAATAGTCTATGTTGTATGACTAAAATAGTTCGTTGATTCTTGCGTCCTTGGGCAGATGAACTAGCCTACAGGCTTCCGGTGCTTCTCATTTTCTTTTCTTCATGAGTTGTGGTGCCACGCTCTAGAATAGCTGTAGGGAACACTCTGTCCAGTTATGACAATGCCTGAGAATGCTATGGAAATGTGTCAGAGCTGGTGCTCTCGGCATTGCTACTTGTGTCCAAATTTGCTTCTAAGCTATTGAAAAATTCCTCCACATGGAACATACTTATTTGATGCTTAGTCAGTGAAATGTTGCCCAAGTCTGTTGCTCTATATCGAGACTTTTCCTTTGGCATTGATCATGCTGCATCTTTTTGCTGATTATAGGTATATGAGACCCTAGAGCACCGTCTGGTTGTTGCAGAAGCTGCTCAAAGACTGAGGCTTCCTTTAATATCGAAAGATGGAGAGATCCATGAGGACGAAATTGAGAAGTGGAGTATAATGTCAAGAAGCTCCGTTGACAGTACTAGTACTAGTATTACCATCAGTTCAAGCGCTAATTCCACAAATTATACAAATATCTCTACAAATAGCAGCCTAGGCACTGCTAATAATTCTCCATCAATTAGCAATGCTGATGCAGCGGAACCTGGAGTTGGTGGTGTTCCTAACCGTTTTCTTGGGATTACACCTGCTTATTTATGGCAAACTCAGCTTCAGCGGACACCACCTGTGGTACTGATTCGTGAAATGATTAATATACATATTGCTCCAATAGGTCACTGATCATGTGTTATTTTTTTATATCCCTTTTACTGTATTTCATTACTTTTCTTTTATGCTTTAATGGAACCTGTTGCCACAAATTGAAAGAGTTAAAGGGAGACTATATATTCCTGCTTTGATATGTAGGATATGACAGAGTACCAGATGTCTCTGTCCCATGAGATTGAGGCTCGTCTGAAAGTCAAATGTGATAAACTGGCTGATGCGTTTGCTGATGACATTGGTAGTTTTCAACTCTCAAATCTTTTTCTTTTATATCTGCTCTCTATTTCTAGCTAATGCATGTTTTGACTACATTCTATTTCCACTAATGCCTGTGAATGTCGACTTCTCAATGGAAAATGTCTAAGATATTATTTGGAGGAATACCTTCGTCACAAAGCATGACATCTCTTTGGGAAACAAGGAATTTTGGTACGATTTTGTTGCATTCATGAAATTTGATACTTTCATTCTCATGCAGATTCATCATCAGGAAATCAAAATTTGAGTGCCCGTCTGCCAGAAAGGTTTGTGTCTTCAATAAGTTTCTTGTTCGAATATACAATTAGCTGATGAGTTATGTTTCCATCATATCTCCTTTGAATGTGATGAAATTTTCTCTTTTTATATGTGCCATTGCTTGTTCGTGTTGATGCTACAATTTCATCTGAATTTGCTCTACTATGCCCTTTTAAACAATATATCTGATTCCTAGTCAAACTATCTGGAGATGTTAATGGACATATCTCCACCCCAAGAATCGATACAGAAGATGGTACTCTAATCTAATCTTTTTCCACTTGAATTTTCTGAAATCACATCCACTGGCATACACCCATTTTCTTCACCTGAGAAATATCTGCAGTCCAGTTTCAATATCTCTGTTTAAGGCATGACTGCACTAGCGGTTAAAATTATCTAATATCATCTTCCTTTTTCCTGAGATGCTACCTGCTGTTGAAATCCCATCTAAAAGAGGATATCCGTGCAAAAAATTTGACACATGATCAATGGTTCATCAAGCAGCTTCTCATTTTAAGGTTTTGGACTCTATTAGAGTATCTTCTGGAAGGACTGGACGACACTAAGATAAAAATGAATATTTTCCTTAAACTAGGAGTTGTTGCAATGTATGTTTTATAGTAGATGATAAAATTTAAAGGTAGCATTAGCAATTAATCATTTAAGGAGTCTTTGAGAAGAAACTGTACTTTATTTATTTGGATGGTTTGTTGTACCAGAACCCCATGAGGAATTATAATTTTGCTAAGTTGGTTTGAAGCCCTATGGGTTGATTGGGAGAATTTTATGCAGGAATAAAGTAGGAGAAAACATGAAATATGGGCAAGAGAGCTTGATGAGAAAGCACATATTCCTATAAATTCATCTTACAGGGCTGAGAATATGTTATTTCCTGGAAACGCCATTTCGCCCTCTTGGAGGAACATGAACATCTTTGAACTGTGAAAAGTGATCTTGATTGATCCTTGAAGGCTAATGTTAAACAGAACTTGCACCCTATGAATGTGTTGTCCTCGGTCAGTTAAAGTGGCAAAGTCATCTGTCTATCTTATGCTTCTTTGGTACTAGAACTCAAGCAATTAGGTTGTGTAGATATTCAGCATATGGTTCTCTGAAGTGTATCAGACGGCCTCTTATCAAGATTTAACGCATATGCTTGGATAAATAACCTGCTCATGATAGTGAATGGTTAAATTATTTTCTTTACGTCAGGGTGAAATCTATCATTGAGGAGATTGAAAGGGAAGAAGCAGCTCTTCGGGAAGACCTTTACTCTGCAGATAGAAAATTTGCAGAATACTATAATGTATGTGAATAAGCATAAACTTCTTGGTCTTTTCTGTGCTTGAAATATTTTTGATTATGTTGACTCAATGAAATGCATCTCTGAGCTCGGAGGTTATCTGTGGTTTTGGATCCATTTTGCCCAACTAGGTCTTAGAGCAAATTCTTGGAGTGCTCATCAAGCTGGTCAAGGATTTGAAGTTGCAACATCAGCATAAATACGTACTGATTCTATTTTTCTGAACTTCTCGCAATCTTTTAACCCACCTTTGTATTTTCTCTCATTCTTCCTTTGGTAAAACTTCTGAATCTACCTTCTGTTTCATCATAGGATGAACTACAAAAGACGTGGCTGTGCAAAAGGTGTGAAACCATGAGTGCTAAACTGAGGTTGGTTGCATACTCTTACTTATTGAATTCATTCTTTAATTTGTTGGCTTTTGCTTTGATGGATTGTTAAGCTTGATACGTTGGAAATTTCCTCCTAAATTTTGTTTTTTCTTTCAAAAGAGCAGTTCCAACTTGTGACTGTTCAAGCATTTGTTAATGGAACTCTCCTCTGTATTTGAAGTATGCACATTGAGTACGCTGACATCAGTAGATAATTGAAAAAGATGGCAAGGACACTTTGCTAGTCATTTGCAGTGACTTGCATCGTTTGCAATTTGATGCAGATTCTTCATAGTTTTCTTTCAGATCTTCAATATCATATGCAAGACTGTTGAAACCGATATATTTTTTCCCCATAAGTGAGCACTATAGGAAGGACAAAGGTGTGAGGCAGATTATTAGCAGAAGTCCACATGAATATGACAGAATATAGAGCCCGACACTCCTGTTCCAAAGAAGCCTTCTTTAGAATTGAGGAATCAGAGTAATGAACAACTCAACTTAGTGCTGTGAGCTTCATGTGGAACTTCATTCACCTCAACCACACACTTGTGCACATCCTCATCTGGTCAAACTTTATAACTCTTATAATAATACGAAATGTATGTGTAGCTGACAGATCTTGTACTTCTCAGTGCCTTCATGTGTGGCTGTTAGTCTTGTTTGATGTGCTTTGACGAAGCAATCTCTTTGCAGAGTTTTAAAGCATATACTTTTATACGAAACTTATACTCAGGAATCGATTCCAGCTCTCCACAAAATAAGGTGACTTTTAGTGGCATCACAGATGATTTAATGGCATGTTTGCTTGCTGGTAAGGATTAACAAATTCTGGTATTATATGCAGGAAGTATCTTGTTGAGGCCACAGAGGAAGCTTCAATAGCTTATAACAAAGCGGTTAGCTCTATTGTTCGCTAAAACTATATTTTTCATGTGTTGGATCTCTTTCTTCTGTGAAAAAAAATCTCCGTATTTTCATCTTTGGCTGTTTTTGCCATAAATGTATTCACTCCCAGATAATGCCGTGAATTTTCATCCTTTTCTTTTGCTAGTTCAGTGACGATGAAGATAAAATTTTCCTCGTAATTTCCTAATCCCTCAGAGTGGCCTGTCTTTTTCTCATCTTATGATCATATTCTAATGGTTCTTGCAGGTAACAAGACTTAGGGAGTATCAAGGCGTTGATCCTCACTTTGATACAATTGCAAGGCAGTATCATGATATTGTGAAGGTAATTTAAGTCCATGCTTTTACTGTTCTGACATGACTCCAGAGTGAAACCTAATGGTTGATTTCCCTGCGACAGAAATTGGAAAATATGCAATGGACAATTCACCAAGTGGAAATGGACCTGAAACGCATGCCCGATCACCCAAATGTATGAATATTTTGGGCCCCCTCAAGTATGGCATCATGGTTTATTACTTGATTGCACTTATGTTCCAAGGATTGGATGAAGCTTAGTGATTGCTGTTTACTGTGTGTGTGTTATAGCAAATGTTAAAGTGAAAAACATATTGGTCTTGATCCCCGCTGATTCTTCATGACCTAACAGAAAAGAAAATCAACCAAAATAAAGAATGGGAAAGGAAAAAAAGAAAAAGAAATTGTTGATCAAATTCTTAGGTGCAGTTTCTCAGATTCTTGTCATCGTATTAAGCTAAAGTCAAATTGATAATTATTACTCGAAGACACGGTTTTATTTTTACTGTTAAAATATTTTTCGCAATTTGTAAATAGTATCTCTGTGTAATAGTGTATTGCATTACAAGATTACAAATTCGAAGGACCTCCATTTTGCATGAGTCTAGCACGTGCTCTATGTCTCGAGTGTTTCTATGCAGGGTTGATGCGATTTCTCATTGAGCTGGAGACCAGCTTTTCCTTTTTCTCGTGTTTTATTTTCTTGCGATATTCTTATGCTTTATTTGAATGGTCAGTTAGCCGAATAAAACTCAGGTGTTTGTTTTTGGAATACATTTTCGGGAAAACATTTTCCTCATTTTAGGTGTTTGGTTTATTTAGAAAAATGAGTCGATGGAAAATGTTTTTAGTCAACGAAAACATTTTCCTAACAAAGCTTAAATTCGGGAAAATGATTTCCTTTGAAATGATCGGAAAACGTTTTCGAATCTATCAAAGCTTAGATTTGATGCTTGGTTTACAAACAATTATTCTTATAAAAATATATTTTTAAAAAAAAATTGAAAATAAAATAAAATTTGGAAACGTTTTAAAAATAAAAATAAAAATAAAAATTCGAATTTCCTTCTTTCTTTTCTTCCTTTTTCTTTTTGTTTCTTCTCCACCCGTCACCGGCCACAAGGAAGGCCAGAGGCTTCACCAGATTGGGCGATCTCATGGCCTTCGACAACAAGACTTGAACTTGTTCGAGGTTGATGAGCCTCAAGTCTCGCTAGATCAGGTGAGCTCGTGGCCTCCATCCGATGAGGCTCAAGCCTCGCTAGATTGGGCGAGCTTGTTTAGTGGCCAGCTGATGAGCTCGTCACCTCTCGACGATAGCTAGAGCTCACCCTTTATAAGCCAACTAGGAATGAGTTGCCAGATGAAGCAAAAGGGATAGCGTGAGGAAGCTAAGGAGTGAAGGACAAGAAGAAGGAAAAGAGAAAAAGGAAATAAAAATTAAATAAAAACAACAATATTAAAAATTCGAATTTTTTAAAATTTCATTTTTTTCCTGCGATGAAGTGCAAAATTATTTTTTAATGGGATTTAAACGGCAGAAAACATTTTCAATTATACATCACCAAATAAAGGAAAATAAATTATATTCTTGGAAAATACTTTGCCGGAAAGCATTTTCTTTTATTATTGAATCTCACCCTGAAAGTAAATGAGCACTCATTTGATCATTCCCAACCAAGGTAGGAGAAACTTGCCTTTTTGGGAAACTGAGTAATTCCAGGAGCTGTGTGCCATCCAGTCGTAACCAGATAATTATGAGAATGAGGTACTTGGACACGGTCCCACGCACTTTGTTTTTGCTCGGACAATATGCGGCATCCCTTTTTAGGCACAATGCACGATTAGATGTCGGAGTCTTAGTTAACTCAGCAAATTCTTGCGTTAACTTTCCGAACCAAAATAACTAGACATGACCCACCATTTTTGGCGATTGTGTGCATTGAGCTGTCTTGAGTCTTCGGGAGATTTGAACCAAAAGACGAAGAGAGCACGCATTTATTCCCCTATCATTTTGAAGTTGATGGAAATCGATTACCATCCAACATCACGGGATTCTTAGCGTTGGAAGCCACACGAGAATTGACAACCACACATTTCTTTCCTTATAAGATGCCATCAATATTTCGGGATTCTTCAATGATCGATTCCTTTTGTCTGTGTACTTATAATTATCTATCATGTACAGTTTATAGCAAAGCCCATCTACAACTCTTCGAAAGAATTCAATCATGAAAGGCATCTCACCCCCATTTTGGAAGTGTTTCGCCAATGAAAACAGTTAACTCTTGCCCACCACAATTGTCATAAATTAGATACGCTACGCCGCGTAACTTAAAAAGGATAATGGAACTTGAGGAATATGTACAGTGCTTCGCTGTTTCGCATATCAAAGGTTATGCAAATATCTTGCATAAGTGCTTCTTGAGATCTTTATGGCCAAAAAGAGGCATGTGGAGATCTTCTAAATGAGTTAATTCCTCCTTATTGCTACTCACAGGCTTAGATGCATCTACCCTTTATTCCGAACTAGTTAGTTTTACTCCCTCTTGATGTACCTGAAGAGGCCAGAGGGGCTGCCTCGTAAGCATGGAACACCACCTTGATCGCAACACATTCCTGCTATATGTCAATGAAAACATATTCAATCGTAGCCAGAAGGGGTTTTATCTAACTGAAATATGGCCTCGAGAGGTTACTTGCTAATTTCGGGGGTGCTGCTGTCCTAGATGCTGATCTTGCCACCCTCCATGACACTTGATACCCGGTAATTGACGTGGAAATCTGGGGAAGAAGAAATTGGGAAAGGAAGGGAATATAATTTCTCGTATTTAAAATTGCGTAAATCCTTTTACTTTATCCCCAACACCGAAAATATGCGACACCCATAACAATGGGAGAAATCACGTGATTCCTAGAATTTTGCTGCAGTGACCTTCATCGACTAGACCTTGGAGAGTGACGCGACACCAGTGACGCGAGGCCAGCCATTCATCTCCATGGGCCTCTTCTCATATTCTCGTCTTAACATAGACTTGATCTTGAGGCGAATCTTAGCTCGTCCGGGTTACCGTATATAAATGGCTCTTTCCCGCCCAATTTTTCACCACGAACAAGACCCAGCTGCCTTTCATCCAGCATCCTTACAGAGTCTCCAGCTACCAACAGGTGAGCAAGCACCAATTTATTGCATAGCTCTCTCGTCAGAAATTTCGTAACATCTACACGAAAGTACTTCTTTCCGGGTTGGATTCGGTTAGCGTTGGTCGCAGATACATGTTCTGGTGCAGGCGTTTTCTGTTTATTATGTTTAACTTTCTTTTGAACAGTTCCGGTGCGTTAACATGTACCGGGAATAGTCGTCTGACTAGGTGGCGCTGCTGCTGTTGATTCCTATTTTTAAAGTAGGACCCTCATGAGTGGTTACTAGTTCACCAGTGAATTTCTATCCAAAGTCGAAGATTTTTGGCACATGATTTGCTTCCCCTCAGTTCGATTTCCCGATGGGCATTTTCTGCCACTCCATTTCTTCCCCCCTTTTTTTCTCAATTTAAATTCATATCGTCGGTATGTACTTTGATAAAATTGTACATCGAAAGCGTTTTCTTGTGATTTTGATTTTCACTTCTTGCGGACGCCAAGAGTAGTGAAATCACATCCGGTCATCCCCAGTCAAGTACATGGCTCCGCAGGGCAAAGGAACCGTGCACGTCCGAACTCAAGAAAGCTACGGCAGGGCCGAAGGCCAAAGGATGAGCTGGGGCAATTGCTTCACCGTGCAGACCAAGGGGATCAAAGCGAATGGTGTCGTGACGACAGTGGAAGGCCTCAACCAGAAACTGAAGCACGACGTCATCCTCTCGGATCTCAAGAAGGAGTTGCATTGCAAGGGGGACAAATACAGGACGGAGCAGGGCGGCGATGTCATCCGACTCAATACCAACCGCCCCGAGGCGGTGAGGGATTTCCTGTGGAAAAATGGCCTGGCAGCCAAAGACAAGATCAACTGTACCTCAAGGGTTTAGTGATTTTCCCTTCTATGTGGGACGAACGCTTATGATTCGACTATAGGTGTAAAAAGTACGTAACTCGTACTTCCTAACCGTCAAAAGTATGGTAAAATGAAATGGACAATCTCGTTCTATGTGGATTGGACTCTTATGATATTGAGTGTGGAAGTTAAAGTACGTAACTTGTACTTCTTAATTATAATAGTATAGCAAAACAAAATGGGCATTCTTGTTTGGTGATGTGCTCTTAATTTTATAAAAGCTAGAAAATTTTTGGTTGATTTTTTCGGCAATCATCATTAAAAAATTCGGCAACTTAAAAGTGCCCCTGTTAAAGATTCCGGCTGGTACTTTTGATGAAATTAAGCAAGTGACCAACTACTTTTCCCACATTCCTGCCAATAACAACATCGTCTCATGTTATTGTCATTACTCTCTCTCTCTCTCTCGTTTCCTTTTTCCTTTTAATAAAAGAGAGGTCTTTTGCCACTATGATCCTGAGACATAGCGTTGAGTTGACGTTGTACGAAAAGTCAATGGGCTTGCGTTGACATTTCACGTGGGTGTCCAAAATTTATGTTCCAAAGGCGTTCTCTCAAGAGGTCTCCTCCTTCAAAGATAGGGTCCATTCCATTCCACTTCTAATTTCTAATTTATGCAGTGACGATGATGATGATATCACGCTAATTTTCAATTTACGTCGTGCAAAATTGATTTGATCTTATTTTTGCATCTCAAGACATTGTTTAGCTCTTCTTATACTTCTTACAAGAGATCATTATCAAATTACCCATAAACCTATTATATATATGTCGATTTGATTCTATTATTTTTATTTTATTTTTGGTTAATGTAATCCTAAGCCTTTAAGCAAAGTTCCAATGTAATACCTCCGGCCAATTATTGATACAGCGATTAGTCACCGCCGACCATCTTATGTAGGACATTGACGTGAGTAATTTTACTCACAATTAAAAGGTTTAAGACTTAATTCGTAAAAGTACAATAGTTTGGGGTTTTTTTGGACAATTTTTCCTATAAATTTTTTTTGGTTGGTATTTTTCCTATAATTATCTGTTATGTATAGTTTAATAAAAGCCCATCTAAGATTCTTTGAAAGAATTCAATCAGGAATGGCATCTCACCCCCATTTTGGAAGTATTTCACCAATGAATAGTTACTCTTGCCCACCATGATTGTCATATATTCCATACACCGTGCCGCCTAACTAAAAAAGGTTAATGGAACATGAGGAATTAGCACGGTTCTTCACTATTTCGCACATCAAAGAATATGGGAAAATCATTAACAAGTGCTTGTTGAGATCTTTTATGGCCCAAAATAGGCATCTATAGATCTTCTAAACGTGTTAATTCCTCTTTGTTACTGCCCACAGACTTAGATGCATCTACCCTTTATTCCGAGCTACTAAGTTTTACTCCTCTCGATGTGCCTGAAGAGGCCGGAGGAGCCGCCTCGTAAGCATAGAACATGATCCTGATCGGAACGCATCCCTGCTATATGTCGATGAAAAACATGTTCAATAGTTGCCAGAAGGAGTTTTCTCTAATTGAAATATGGCCTCGGGTCTTACTTGCTAATTTCGTGGGTGCTGCTGTCTTAGATGCCGATAATGATGTTGCCACCCTCCATGACACTTGATACCCCTTATCACATGGAAAATCTGGGGAAAAAGAAATTGGGAAAGGAAGAGAATATGGTTTATCATATTTAAAATTGCGTAAATCCTCTTACTATATCTCTCACAGCGAAAGTATACGACGCCCAGAACGATTGGGAAAAATCGTGCGATTCCCAGAATTTTGCTGCAGTGATCTTCATCGATTAGTTCCTGGAGAGTGACGCGAGGCCGTGACGCGAGAGGCCAGTGACGCGAGGCCAGCCATTCATCTTCATCTGCCTCTCCTCATATTCTTGTCCTAGCAAGGACTTGATTTATACGCGAATCTAGCTCTTCCAGGTTGCCGTATATAATAGGCTCTTCCCCGCCTAATTTTTCACCTCGAAGAAGACACAACTGCCTTTCATCCAGCATCCTTACCGAGTCTCAAGCTATCAACCGGTAAGCAAGCACCAGTTTCTTACATAGCTCTGTTTCATCGGGTCAAATTTGGTTAGCGTTTGTCGCAGATAATTGTTCTGGTGCTGTCGTTTTCCGTTTATTATGTTCAAGTTTCTTTCGAACGGTTCCGGCGTTAACGTGTACTCGGAATAGTCTGTCTGAATTGGTAGTTCTGCCGCTGCTGATTCCCTTTTTTTTTTTAAGAACGTCCTTCATGAGTGGTTACTAGTTTCATTAGTGAATTTCTATGGAAGGTCGAAGATCTTCAGTACGTGATTTGCTTCCCCTCAGTTCGATTTCCTGATGGCCATTTTCTGCAACTCCAATTCTTCCCCCACTTCTTTTTTTTTTTTTCTCTCAATTTAAATTCGAATCGTCGGTGCGTCCTTTAGTAAAATTGTACGTCGAAAGCATTTTCTCGTGATTTTGATCTTCGGTCCTTGCGGCCTCAAGGAATAGTGAAATCGCATCCGGTCAGCGCATCCGGTCATCCCCAGCCAAGTACATGGCTCCGCAGGTCACCGTGCATGTCAAGGGGATCAAAGCGAATGGTGTCGTGACGACGGTGGAAGGCCTCGACGAGAAACTGAAGCACGACGTCATCCTCTCGGATCTCAAGAAGAAGTTGCATTGCAAGGGGGACAAATACAGGACGGAGCAGGCCGGCGATGTCATCCGACTCAATACCAACCACCCCGAGGCGGTGAAGGATTTCCTGTGGAAAAATGGCCTGGCAGCAAAAGACAAGATCAACTGTACCTCAAGGGTTTAGTATTTTTCCCTTCTATGTGGGACGAACGCTTATGATTCGACTATGGGTGTAAAAAGTATGAAACTCGTACTTCTTAATCGTCAAAGTACGACAGAATGAAATGGACAATCTCGTTCTATGTGGATTGGACGCTTATGATTTTGAGCGTGGAAGTTAAAGTACGTAACTTGTACTTCTTAATTATAACAATATAGTAAAACGAAAGGGGCATTCTTGTTTGGAAAAGATAATGACTGGCTGACACTTGTGACGTGCTCTTAATTTTATAAAAAGTAGAAAATTTTTGGTTGATTTTTCGGCAATCATCATTCAAAATTCGGCATCTTAAAAGCCCCGTTAACGATTTCGGCAGGTGAACCTTTTGATGAAATTAAGCAAGTGACCAACTACTTCTCCCACATTCCTGCCAATAACAACACCCTGCCAATAACAACATGTTATTGTCATTACTCTCTCCCTCGTTTCCTTTTTCCCTTTTAATAAAATGATAAGTATCATAGAATTCCTAAAACTTGTCACGAAAATGTGATTGAGTTCTAAAACTTGTAAAAAGTACAATCAAGTCTTAAAACTTGTCAAATTATTTCAATCGAGTCCTAAAATTAACACCATCAGCCTTTTTAACAGAAAATGCTGACATGGCGCATGACATTTAAAATGATTTTTTTATTTCCATGTAATTTTTTTTTATTTAATTTAGATTTAAAAATTAGAAAAGAAAAGCTAAAATTTATTTAAAAAAACAAAACAATTTAAAAAAAAAAAATGGCCGGCTTCCTTCGTCGCCACCCATTGCCGGAGGGGCTGGCGATGGTCGCTAGCCTTGGGCGGGGGTTACCGATCCTTGCCTGGGGCCAGCTATGACGGCTCAAGCGGCGGTGCGTCCGCATCTCGGTCCTTGGACGTATGCAGGGGGGCGCATCTCCTGTCCCACATCGCTTAGGGGGGAGTCTTAGGCTAGTTTATAAGGCTTGGGTTCTCTAACCTGTGTAACGCGTTTTAAAGCCGTGAGGGCCGAAGTCTCAAAATAGACAATATTACATAGTGAGAGGCCCGAGTCCTTACAAATGGTATTAGAACCGACTTCCGACCTCGTGTGGGGCCACAACAAGTGCCCTGTGCTCCTAAGGGGGGGAGAGTGTGACGGTGCACTGTGCTCCTAAGGAGGGGAGAGTGTGACGGCTCAGGCGGCGGTGTGCGGGGAGGAGGGATGGCGGTGCGTTCACGCCTTGGTCCTCAGACATACGCAGGGGGGCGCGTCTCCTGTCCCACATCCCTTAGCAGGGAAGTCCTGAGCTAGTTTATAAGGCTTGGGTTCTCTAACCTGTATAACGCGTTTTAAAGCTGTGAGGGCCGAAAGCTCAAAGCAGACAATATTATATAGTGGGAGGCTCGGGTCCTTACACCGGCGAGGGCCGGCGACCATCGCCGGCCCCTTTGGCGATGGGCGGTGGCGACGCGGGAGGAGTTGCTAATTTTCTTTTTTTTTAACAATTTTTAAAAATAAATTTTAACTTTTCTTTTTAGTTTTTAAAATCTAATTAAAAAAAAAAAATTGAATAAAAAATAATTAAAAAGCCATGTGAAAAATTATTTAAAATGCCACGTCCGCGCTACGTCAACATTTTCCGTTAAAAAGACTGACGGTGTTAATTTTAGGATTCGATTGAAACAATTTGACAAGTTTTAAAACTTGATTGTACTTTTTACAAGTTTTATGACTCAATTGCATTTTGGTGATAAGTTTTATGATTTCTATTGTACTTATTCTTTTAATAAAAGAGAGGTCTTTTGCCATATGATCCTGAGACAAAGCGTTCAGTTGACGTTGCAACAAAAGTCAATGGGCTTGCGTTGACATTTCACGTGGGGGTCCAAAATTTATGTTCCAAAGGCGTTCTCTCAAGAGGTCTCCTCCTTCAAAGATAGGGTCCATTCCATTCCACTTCTAATTCATGCAGTGACGACGACGACGGTATCACGCTAATTTTCAATTTACGTCTTGGAAAATTGATTTGATCTTATTTTTCGCATCTCAAGACATTGTTTCGCTCTTGTTATACTTCTTAGAAGAGATCGTTATCACATTAGCCATAAACCTATTATATATATGTCGATTTGATTATGATCTTTTTTTTTTTTTTTTTTTTTTTTTTAATTTTTGGTTAATGTAGTCCTAAACCTTTGAGCAAAGTTCCAATGTTGTCCCTCTAGCCACTTATTGATGTAGCGACTAGTCACCGTCAACCATCTTATATAGCACGCTGACGTGAGCAACCTTGCTCGAAATTATGTCTTGCATGAACTGTCACGTCAAAAATTATTTGTGACAATTTGTTGAAAGGACTACATTAGTAGTATTTTGCACAAAAAAATTAGAATGTATTAGTAAATTTCAAGAGTTTATGACCAAATTAGCATTCATACAACGAGTTTAGAGTGATAATTTTCCCCTCTCTTAGAATGACAAAACTTTTGTAACTTTAGGCTTTGTTTTTTTCATGCAAAATGAATTATTTGGAATTTTTTTTTTTAAAACGATCACTTCTATTTATTATTGAAATCAATTTATGTCTAAATATTTTTTGTGAACGATGAAAATATTTTTCATTTATTTTTTTATCGATACAAGTGATCGTTTTTTTATAAAATATGTTTTAAATCAGTCATTTTTTGCGAAATAAAGAAGCCTTAATATACTAAACTTCATTTAGGATGAGATTTTATTTGCACTTGACGACCACTCTTAAATCTTAATCTTAAGGAGGAATGTCATCGGTGATATGAACACACCAAGATCTCCATTTATAGTTACGGTTTTGCCTTTTAGCAATGTGCACCTAGGTTTTGCATCTCAACACTATCATCGCATGGAAACAATATAAACATGTTGAAGAAACTCTTATTTGACACATGTGAGAGCGAGTTATGTAGCCAATGCGAAGCCGCGATGGACGAGTACAAATTTGAGATTGAAACTGCTGCGAACACCATTGAAATTGGAGGTGAAATATTTATTTATTAAGATTCTAAAATTTTAGATTGAAAGAAAACTCTCAAATCTAAAACTAGATCAAGAGATTAAAGAAAGAAATAAACGAAAAAGCAACTAGGAGAGAAAGAGAGATTTAGGTCAAATTCGTCCACTCCAAAAGTGGAAGAGAGGATAAAGGTTAAGAGAGGGTGAGAGTGGGAGGGAGGGAGGAGCAAAGAAGATTGTTCACGAACCATTATTGCTATTTTATTTCCTGTGCTACGTTGTGGGATGTATTTATAGACATATAGAATTCAAAAAAACTAGAGAAACGGCTTTAAAAGGTTATACGATATTCTCAAAATCAGAATTTTCCTTACTATTACTTTATGACCCAACACCTAATCATTCAATGATTGAGTGTAGATTTACCATTATTTAAATGCAATTAAATTACATGACTCTAATATAAGAAATTCAACCAATTGATGATTGACTATACTCACTTACACCGCGAGACTCTCCAAAAATTAAGCAGGACCCTCGATTGATTCCTTTTCAGTCAGAGTTAGTCTATTTGGTAGCTCATCTTGACTGCCCACGTTAGACCATTCACGTAACAAACCTTTGACAGTATTATCAGTGGCGTGTAAGTCTAGTCTCATGCGTGAAAATTATGGCGTTGACATATTCAAGCTTGATGAATAACTACCAAAACATGAACATTGTAATATGATGTGTCGATAATTGTGAGAGTGTTAAAATTTCAAAAGAAAAGCCTTATGATTGTGGCCATGTTTACTGGGGGCAGACATTGTCTGCGACCGCCCGCATTACATGTAATGGAAGTGATGGGTGAGGGTGTGATCATATGCCTTCTCTCGTGCACCAAAAGCTGCCTTTGGTGGACTGGATATATATTTGGATAGAATAATTTTTATCATATCCAATGTTTGGGAGAACATTGGATTCAAATATGTTTGGATATAATCTGGATATAAGCTGGATAAAAAAATTGCACAGAGGAGATGAAATAAAGCCGAATAGGATATTTAATATGAAAATTTAAGAAAAATAATAGAAAAAAAGGAGAAAAATCCCTTGGACTCGGTTTGTTGTTCATCGCTAGACGTTGTACGTGTTAGGTTTGCACCTCTCAATCGATCTATCTTCTCGCCATCAGCCCGCCATAACCTCCCTCAAGGGGAATTTTTCTGAAGAATCTCCGGGGAGGAGTTCATCCTCTTCTTCACTTTCAGCCAGGGTTCTCTGATTGATTGACCGGAGCAACTCAGTGAGTCCGATGAGGAGTGGAACCTCCGTGGCCTACAAGAATGTAATCGACTCGCTCAGAGTGGTTTAGCGCATCGTCTCCTCCCTCGAGTAGAGGGAAGATCAGTCACGCTTGGGGAACGTCAGAAGCAGAGAGATGAAAAAAAGAAAAGAAGAAGCTCTCTCTGGATTTCACTTCTCACGTCCGGCACCGATCCTTCGCCGCTGCGACTCTTCCTGTGGATTCCACTGCAACAAAACCGGCCTATTTCTTCTCCTATTAAACGTAAAGCTGATTTCGTGCTTCATATTTTGTCCTCTGACTTTGCTTTAGTCTATTCTGGGCAAGTGGGATTTTCAAAGATTTTTACCCAACCTTGGATTGTATTAAATATGTGATGAGATTTTCTACAATCCAAAAAATATTTGAAGGATTTTTAATTCGACCTTATCAGATCCTATCCTGATTCGGATCTGGATGGCCAAACGTGATAAAAGGTTGATGAATTGGATAATAAAGATCACCAACTTTTTCCAAAGAGAATAGGCACTTCCAACATATCACTTAGTCATGCTACTCATGTCACATATGGCTCCTGCCTCACTAATTATCTTGGGGGTTCTAATTATCGATGAGGTGGCGTCAGGAATTAATTTCTAGGCATATCATATCAAGCCCGCCACTTGAATCTGGTCAAAGGTAAGACCATTCACACGATAATTTGTGAATTTGAGAAAATTGTCCAAAAAATCTTAAACATATTATGTTTTTGTCAGTTGAGTCATAAATCTTTTAATTTTTCCGATTAAGTTCTAAATTTTTTTGCGATTTGCTAATTGAGTCCATTTGATCGAAATTGTTAGTGTGAATATTAGCCATTCTACATGACACGATTAGTGTTGACATGGACAATTTTTAATAATATTTTGATTTTTTATTTTGAATTTCTTTTTTTCATTTTTTGTTTTTTTGGTGTTGACAAGGATTACCGGCGACCCTACCCAGTGCAAGGCCTCGCCTAACTATGCAAGGGCCACATCTCCTACGATCGGCGCATCACACCCCCTCTAGCCGTGAGCAATAGCACGAAGGCCCTCGCCTGATTTGGTTTAGCACCGCCTCACCTGCAGCCGGTAGGGCCAAGATGGCCCTCACTAGATTTCGGCGACATGAGATTGTGAGCTCCGTCAAACACTCTGTCATGTTAAAATGGAGGGAAAAAAGGAAGAAGACAAAGCTTGTACGTACTCGTGACAATAAGGAAGAAAAAGAATATGCAGCAGCAGCAGTCACGAAATCGGCATAAAGCGACACTAAGCAGAAGTATTAGAGACAACACTTACTTTTGCTAGGGCTATGCAACTGTGGAGAAGAGTGTGCAAATTGAGGAAATGGGTCGCCCAGATCTAGTGAGGACCTTCACGCTCTTGCCCGGTCTAAGGCAAGGCCTTTGCAGCTAGGAAGGGTCGATGACCCTTGCCAGCACAAAAGAAAATAAAAAAGCAAAGAAAAAAGGAAAAAAAAATCGAAAATATTAGTACAAATTGTCACATTAGCGCTAGTCATGCCACGTAGGAGGGCCGCCTCAATGATTTCTAGGCAAAATTGGCCCTATGGACTCAATTGACAAAATCGAAAGATCTAGAATTGAACTAACAAAAATGTAATAAGTATTGGACAAATAAAATTTAGGATGGGATAATTAGTTCCTACCCAAGACAATTTAAAATCGAATATAAGAGGGATATAACTTGGGTAAAAATATCCAATGAGTAGATGGGATAACGGTGGATAGAATTTCTAATATCTATAAATGTGAAAAGTTATTTTTCACAAACAACAAACTTCTTAAATTAATAAAATTAAAATAATATTTGAATTCTTATATAAAATAGAAAATTCAAAATAAGAAAAAATAACAACAATTTCGTTATTATATATTCCTATTTTTATTTTTATATTTGACTGTCTTTCTATCTTATAATATATATTCAATATAGAAATATATATTTTGTACTTATATTTATTACACATTTCAAGTATATTAGTATACTTTACCATTTAATAAAATTTCATTCGAGAAAGATGGAAGGGGAAAAAAGAAATAAAAGAAGACAGGGAAAAAATTAAAATAAGTAAACAAAAATGAAGTAGGCAAGAATATTGAAAGAAATTCTTACCATATTCATTGTGCAATTTTTAGTTTATTTACACTGACATGCTATTCGTACCAAACAATAAAGATGATATGATATGAAAATATTCGATGAGGATGGATGGCCAGTAGCCTCACCGGCCGGAGTTGTAAAAAAAAAAAGGAAAGGAAAAGAAAATAAAAATAAATAAATAATAAAAAGTTGAAAAAATATTAAAAAAATATTAAAAAATTGTTCATCTTAGTGTGGGCTGTGGCAGTAGGATGGTGGACATCCACATCAGTGATTTCCAATTAAAATTGGCCGGATGGACTCAATTTACAATACTTAAAAATGTTCAAAACTTAAGCATAATTAAAAGGTTTATGACTTAATTGGTAAAAGTGTAATAGTTTGAGGATTTTTTGGACAATTTTTCCTATAATTATCTATTGTGTAAAGTTTAATAAAAGCCCATCTACGATTCTTTGAAAGAATTCAATCACGAATGGCATCTCACCCCCATTTTGGAAGTATTTCGCCAATGAATAGTTACTCTTGCTCACCATGATTGTCATATATTCCATACACCGTGCCGCATAACTTAAAAAGGTTAATGGAACATGAGGAATTAGCACGGTTCTTCGCTGTTTCGCATATCAAAGAATATGGGAAAATCTTAAACACGTGCTTGTAGAGATCTTTTATGGCCCAAAATAGGCATCTATAGATCTTCTAAACGTGTTAATTCCTCTTTGTTACTGGTGCATCTGCCCTTTATTCCGAGCTAGTAAGTTTTACTCCTCTCGACGTGCCTGAAGAGGCCGGAGGAGCCGCCTCGTAAGCATAGAACATGATCCTGATCGGGACGCATCCCTGCTATATGTCGATGAAAAACCTATTCAATAGTTGCCAGAAGGAGTTTTCTCTAATTGAAATATGGCCTCGGGTCTTACTTGCTAATTTCGCGGGTGCTGCTGTCTTAGATGCCGATGATGATGTTGCCACCCTCCATGACACTTGATACCCCTTATCACATGGAAAATCTGGGGAAAAAGAAATTGGGAAAGGAAGCAAATATGGTTTATCGTATTTAAAATTGCGTAAATCCTCTTACTATATCTCCCACAGCGAAAGTATAGGACGCCCAGAACGATTGGGAAAAATCGCGCGATTCCCAGAATTTTGCTGCAGTGATCTTCATCGATTAGTTCCTGGAGAGTGACGCGAGGCCAGTGACCGAGAGGCCAGTGACGCAAGGCCAGCCATTCGTCTCCATCTGCCTCTCCTCATATTCTTGTCCTAGCAAGGACTTGATTTATACGCGAATCTAGCTCTTCCAGGTTGCCGTATATAATAGGCTCTTCCCCGCCTAATTTTTCACCTCGAGGAAGACCCGACTGCCTTTCATCCAGCATCCTTACCGAGTCTCAAGCTATCAACCGGTAAGCAAGCACCAGTTTCTTACATAGCTCTGTTTCATCGGGTCAAATTTGGTTAGCGTTTGTCGCAGATAATTGTTCTGGTGCTGTCGTTTTCCGTTTATTACGTTCAAGTTTCTTTCGAACGGTTCCGGCGTTAACGTGTACTCGGAATAGTCTGTCTGAATTGGTAGTTCTGCTGCTGCTGATTCCCTTTTTTTTAAGAACGTCCTTCATGAGCGGTTACTAGTTTCATTAGTGAATTTCTATGGAAGGTCGAAGATCTTCAGTACGTGATTCGCTTCCCCTTAGTTCGATTTCCAGATGACCATTTTCTGCAACTCCAATTCTTCCCCCACTTTTTTTTTTTTTTTTTTTTTTCTCTCAATTCAAATTCGAATCGTCGGTGCGTCCGTTAGTAAAATTGTACGTCGAAAGCATTTTCTCGTGATTTTGATTTTCAGTCCTTGCGGCCTCAAGGAATAGTGAAATCGCATCCGGTCATCCCCAGCCAAGTACATGGCGCCGCAGGGTAAAGGAACCGTGCACATCCGAACTCAAGAAAGCTACGGCAGGGACGAAGTCCGAAGGACCAGCTGGGGCAATTGCTTCACCGTGCAGGCCAAGGGGATCAAAGCGAATGGTGTCGTGACGACAGTGGAAGGCCTCAACGAGAAACTGAAGCACGACGTCATCCTCTCGGATCTCAAGAAGGAGTTGCATTGCAAGGGGGACAAATACAGGACGGAGCAGGCCGGCGATGTCATCCGACTCAATACCAACCGCCCCGAGGCGGTGAGGGATTTCCTGTGGAAAAATGGCCTGGCAGCAAAAGACAAGATCAACTGTACCCCAAGCGTTTAGTGTTTTTCCCTTCTATGTGGGACGAACGCTTATGATTCGACTATGGGTGTAAAAAGTATGTAACTCGTACTTCTTAATCGTTAAAGTACGACTAAATGAAATGGACAATCTCGATCTATGTGGGTTGGACGCTTATGATTTTGAGCGTGGAAGTTAAAGTACGTAACTTGTACTTCTTAATTATAATAGTATAGTAAAACGAAAGGGGCATTCTTGTTTGGAAAAGATAATAACTGGCTGACACTTGCGATGTGCTCTTAATTTTATAAAAATTAGAAAAATTTTGGTTGTTTTTTCGGCAATCATCATTCAAAAATTCGGCATCTTAAAAGCCCCGTTAACGATTCCGGCAGGTGAACCTTTTGATGAAATTAAGCAAGTGACCAACTACTTCTCCCACATTCCTGCCAATAACAACACCCTACCAGTAACAACATGTTATTGTCATCACACTCTCTCTCTCTCTCTCGTTTCCTTTTTCCCTTTTAATAAAAGGATAAGTGCAATAAAAGTCCTAAAATTTATAAAATGTGCAATCAAGTCCTAAAACTTGTCAAATTGTTTCAATCGAGTCCTAAAGTTAACACCGTCAGCTTTTTTAACGGAAAATGCGACGTGGCGTGGACATGATGTTTAAAATGATTTTTATTTCCATGTGGCTTTTTTTTTTTTAATTTTTTTTTAATTTAAATTAGATTTAAAAATTAGAAAAGAAAAGCTAAAATTTATTTAAAAAACAAAACAATTTTAAAAAAAAAATGACCGGCTTCCTTCACCGCCGCCCATCGCCAGAGGGGCCGGCGACGGTCGCTGGCCTTGGGTAGGGGTCGTTGGCCCTCGCCTGGGGCTAATTGTAACGGCCTAGGCGGCGGTGCGTCCGTGCCTCGGTTCTCGGACGTACGCAAGGGGGTGCGTTTCTGTCCCACATCACTTAGGAGGGGAGTCCTAGGCTAGTTTATAAGACTTGGGTTCTTTAATCTGTGTAACGCGTTTTAAAGCCGTGAGGGCCGAAGGCCCAAAGCAGACAATATTACACAGTGGGAGGCCCGGGTCCTTACAGATGGTATTAGAGCCAACTCCTGACCGCGTGTGGGGCCACAGCGAGGGCGTTGTGCTCCCAAGGGGGGGAGAGTGTGACCGCCCACGCGGCGGTGCGCGGGGAGGAGGGATGGTGGTGCGTCCGCGCCTCGGTCCTCGGACATACGCAGGGGGGCCGCTTCTCTTGTCCCAAATCGCTTAAGGGGGGAGTCATGGGCTAGTTTATAAGGCTTGGGTTCTCTAACCTATGTAACATGTTTTAAAGCCGTGAGGGCCGAAGGCCCAAAACAGACAATATTACTCGGTGGGAGGCCCGGGTCCTTACACTGGCGAGGCCTCACCCATGGCCGGTGACCGTCGCCGGCCCCTCCGGCGATGGTGGGCCGGCGATGGTGTGCGATGGCGGTGGGGGAGGAGCTGTTAATTTTCTTTTTCTTTTTTTAACAATTTTTTTTTTTTTTTAAATTTTTAATCTAATTTTAAAAAAATAACAAAAAATAATTAAAAAGCCATGTGAAAAATTATTTACGTCAGCATTTTCCGTTAAAAGGCTAATGGTGTTAACTTTAGGACTCAATTGAAACAATTTGACAAGTTTTAGGACTTGATTGCACTTTTTGCAAATTTTATGACTCAATTGCATCTTCGTGACAAATTTTAGGATTTCTATTGCACTTTTCCTATTAAAGAGAGGTCTTTTGCCACTATGATCCTGAGACAAAGCGTTCAGTTGACGTTGCAACAAAAGTCAATGGGCTTGCCTTGACATTTCACGTGGGCGTCCAAAATTTATGTTCCAAAGGCGTTCTCTCAAGAGGTCTCGTCCTTCAAAGATAGGGTCCATTCCATTCCACTTCTAATTTATGCAGTGACGATGATGATGATATCACGCTAATTTTCAATTTACGTCTTGGAAAATTGATTTGATCTTATTTTTCGCATCTCAAGACATTGTTTCGCTCTTGTTATACTTATTAGAAGAGATCGTTATCAAATTAGCCATAAACCTATTATATATATGTCGATTTGATTCTAACCTTTTTTTTTTTAAATTTTTTGGTTAATTAGTCCTGGTCCTAAACCTTTGAGTAAAGTTCCAATGTAGTCCCTCTGGCCAGTTATTGATGCGGCGACTAGTCACCGTCGACCATCTTATATAGCATGTTGACATGAGCAACTTTGCTCGAAATTATGTCTTGCATGAACCGCCATGTCAGAAATCATTTGTGACAATTTGTTGAAAGGATTACAGTAGTAGTATTTTGCACAAAAAATTTAGAATGTATTAGTAAATTTCAAGAGGTTATGACCAAATTAGCATTCATACAACGGGTTTAGAATTGATAATTTTTCCCTCTCTTAGAATGACAAAACTTTTGTAACTTTAGGCTCTATTTTTTTCATGCAAAATGAATTATTTGGAAAACATTTTAAAAAAAGAAACGATCACTTCTATCTATTATCGAAATCAATTTATGTCTAAATATTTTTGTGAACAATGAAAATATTTTTTGTTTATTTTTTTATCGATACAAGCGATCATTTTTTTAAAATACTTTTTAAAATAGTCATTTTTTGCGAAATAAAGAAGCCTTATGCGAAATAAAGAAGCCTTAATATACTAAACTTCATTTAGTATGAGATTTTATTTGCACTTGACTACCACTCTTAAATCTTAATCTTAAGGAGGAATGTCATCAGTGATATGAACATATCGAGATCTCCATTTATAGTTACGGTTTTGCCTTTCAGCAGTGTGCACCTAGGTTTTGCGTCTCAACACTATCATCGCATGTAAACAATATAAACATGTTGAAGAAACTCAAATTTGACACCTGTGAGAGTGAGCTATGTAGCCAATGCGAAGCATCAAAGCTTTGAACTAATATGCGACGAACGAGTACAAATTTGAGATCGAAACTGCTACGAACACCATTGAAACCGGAGGCGAAATATTTATTTATTAAGACTCTAAAATTTTAGATCAAAAGAAAAACTCTCAAATCTAAAACTAGATTGAGAGATTAAAGAAAGATATAAAAGAAAAGGCAACTAGGAGGGAAGGGAGAGATTTAGGTCAAATTCGTCCACTCCAAAAGTGGAAGAGAGGATAAAGGTTAAGAGAGGGTGAGAGTGGGAGGGAAAGAGGAGCAAAGAAGATTGTTCACGAACCATTATTGCTATTTTATTTCCTGTGCTACGATGTGGGATGTATTTATAGACGTATAGAATTCAAAAAAACTAGAGAAACGGCTTTAAAAGGTTATACTTATTCTCAAAATCAGAATTTTCCTTACTATTACTTTACGACCCAACACCTAATCATTCAATGATTGAGTGTAGATTTACCATTATTTAAATGCAACTAAATTACATGACTGTAATATAAGAAATTCAACCAATTGATGATTGACTATACTCACTTACACCGCGAGACTCTCCAAAAATTAAGCAGGACCCTCGATTGATTCCTTTTCGGTTAGACTTGGGGCGCATTTGGTAACGTTTTATTAGGAGAACAATTTTTGAACATAAATAGTTTTTATTTCAAGCCCTGATTCCCAAGAACAATTTTTAAATAAAAGAATGCGTTTGGTAACTACACAAAATTTATGTTCCTGAAATAGAAAAAAAAACAGAAACACGTTTGGTAAACTTGTATAATTTTTTTTTTGTTTCTTTTTTCTTTTTTAATATTTTTTAATATTTTTTATTTTTATTTTTTATTTTTTTTTTTTTCTTTCCTTTTGGCCGGCCTCGGCCATGGCCAGCGACTAGTTGATGAGGGCCTGCGACGGCCAGGTTCGGCCTCACCGACCGGTTCGGCCATGGCCGAGGCCGGCGATCAGCCAAAGAAAAAAGAAGAAGAAAAAGGAGAAAAAAAAAGTGTTTCTCAAAAGTGTTCTTGGGAACAAGAAATAAGTTTTTTTTACTTCTTGTTTTTATTCCAAATCTGTAAAGGGAACAAAAGTGTAAACAAACGCGTTTTTTTTCTTTTTTTGTTCCTCGAAACAAAAGAACAAAAATTTGCATTCCAAGGAACAGAAATAGAAATTGCCAAACACACCCTTAGGGCCCGTTTGGTTCGAACTGTTTGGGGAATGCGCAAATTTTTAATAATATTTTTTGGCCAAATGCAAATATCTTTTTAGGCTAAAGGGGTTTTCGGGAATGCTCGGGTGTTTGGCAAATTACGCATTGAAAAGTGGCTTGTGTGAGATTTGGTAGCTTATCTTGACTGCCCATGTTGGACCATTTACGTAACAAACCTTTGACAGTATTATCAGTGGCGTGTAAGTCTCGTCTCATGCGTGAAAATTATGGCGTTGACATATTCAAGCCTGATAAATGACTACCAAAACATAAACATTATAATATAATGTATTGATGATTGTGAGAGAGTGTTAAAATTTCAAAAGAGAAACCTTATGATTGTGGCCATGTTTACTGGGGGCACACATTGTTTGCGACCGTCCGGGGAGCGACATGAGATTGTGAGCTCCGTCAAACACTTTGTCACGTTAAAATGGAGGGAAAAAAGGAAGAAGACAAAGCTTGTACGTACTCGTGACAATAAGGAAGAAGAAGAATATGCAGCAGCGGCAGTCACGAAACTGGCGTAAAGCGACACGAAGCAGAAGTATTAGAGACAACACTTACTTTTGCTAGGGCTATGCGACTGTGGAGAAGAGTGTAAATTGAGGAAATGGGTCGCCCAGATCTAGTGAGGACCTTCACGTTCTTGCCCAGTCTAAGGCAAGGCTTTGCAGCTAGAAAGGGTCGATGACCCTTGCCAGCACAGAAGAAAAAAAAAACAAAGAAAAAAGAAAAATAAAAAATTCGAAAATATTAGTCCAAATTGTCACATTAGCGCTAGTCATACCACGTAGGAGGGCCGCCTCAGTGATTTCTGGGCAAAGCTATGGACTCAATTAACAAAATCGAAAGATCTAGAATTGAACTAACAAAATGTAATAAGTATTGGACAAATAAAATTTAGGATGGGATAATTGAATCCTACCCAAGACAATTTAAAATCGGATGTAAGAGGGACATAACTCGGGTAAAAATATTCACTGAGTAGATGGGATAATGGTGGATATGATTTTTAATTTCTATAAATATGAAAAATTATTTTTCTCAAACAACAAACTTCTAAAATTAATAAAATTAAAATAATATTTGAATTCTTATATAAAATAGAAAATTCAAAATAATAAAAAATAACAACAATTTCGTTTTTATTTATTCCTATTTTTATTTTTATATTTGACTGTCTTTCTATCTTATAATATATATTCAATATATAAATATATATTTTGTACTTATATTTACTACACATTTCAAGTATATTAGTATACTTTACCATTTAATAAAATTTCATTCGAGAATGATGGAAGGGGAAAAAAAGAAATAAAAAAAGACAGGGAAAAAATTAAAATAAGTAAACAAAAATGAAGTAGGCAAGAATATTGAAAGAAATTTTACCATATTCATTGTGCAATTTTTAGTTTATTTACACTGACATGCTATTTGTACCAAACAATAAAGATGCTATGATATGAAAATATTTGACGACGATGGATGGCCAGTAGCCTCACCGGTTGGAGTTGTAAAAAAAAAGGAAAAGAAAATAAAAATAAATAAATAAATAAGTTGTAAATAAAATATTATTAAAAAATTGTTCATCTTAGTGTGGGCTATGGCAGTAGAATGGTGGACGTCCACATCAGTGATTTCCAATTAAAATTGGCCGGATGGACTCAATTTACAATACTTAAAAATGTTCAAAACTTAAGCATAATTAAAAGGTTTAGGACTTAATTGGTAAAAATGCAATAGTTTGAGGATTTTTTGGACAATTTTTCCTATAATTATATATCGTGTACAGTTTAGTAAAAGCCCATCTACGATTCTTTAAAAGAATTCAATCACGAATGGCATATCACCCCCATTTTGGAAGTATTTCGCCAATGAATAGTTACTTTTGCCCACCACAATTGTCATATATTCCATATACCGTGCTGCATAACTTAAAAAGGTTAATGGAACATGAGGAATTAGCATGGTTCTTCGCTGTTTCACATATCAAAATATATGGGAAAATCTTAAACACGTGCTTGTAGAGATCTTTTATGGCCCAAAATAGGCATCTATAGATCTTCTAAACGTGTTAATTCGTCTTTGTTACTGCCCACAGACCTTAGATGCATCTACCCTTTATTCCGAACTACTAAGTTTACTCCTCTCGATGTGCCTGAAGAGGCCGGAGGAGCCGCCTCGTAAGCATAGAACATGATCCTGATCGGGACGCATCCCTGCTATATGTCGATGAAAAACCTATTCAATAGTTGCCGGAAGGAGTTTTCTCTAATTGAAATATGGCCTCGGGTCTTACTTGCTAATTTCGTGGGTGCTGCTGTCTTAGATGCCATGATGATAATCACATGGAAAATCTGGGAAAAAGAAATTGGGAAAGGAAGAGAATATGGTTTATCGTATTTAAAAAATTGCGTAAATCCTCTTACTTTATGTCCCACAGCGAAAGTATACGACGCCCAGAACGATTGGGAAAAATCGCGCGATTCCCAGAATTTTGCTGCAGTGATCTTCATCGATTAGTTCTTGGAGAGTGACGCGAGGGCAGTGACCGAGAGGCCAGTGACGCAAGGCCAGCCATTCGTCTCCATCTGCCTCTCCTCATATTCTTGTCCTAGCAAGGACTTGATTTATACGCGAATCTAGCTCTTCCAGGTTGCCGTATATAATAGGCTCTTTCCCGCCTAATTTTTCACCGAAGAAGAAGACCCAACTGCCTTTCGTCCAGCATCCTTACCGAGTCTCAAGCTGTCAACCGGTAAGCAAGCACCAGTTTCTTACATAGCTCTGTTTCATCGGGTCAAATTTGGTTAGCGTTCATCGCAGATGATTGTTCTGGTGCTGTCGTTTTCCGTTTCTTATGTTTAACCTTCTTTTTGAACGGTTCCGGCGTAAACGTGTACTCGGAATAGTCTGTCTGAATTGGTAGTTCTGCCGCTGCTGATGCCCTTTTTTTAAGAACGTCCTTCATGAGTGGTTACTAGTTTCATTAGTGAATTTCTATGGAAGGTCGAAGATCCTCAGTACGTGATTTGCTTCCCCTCAGTTCGATTTCCTGATGGGCATTTTCTGCAACTTCAATTCTTCCCCCACTTTTTTTTTTTCCTCAATTCAAATTCGAATCGTCGGTGCGTCCTTTAGTAAAATTGCACGCCGAAAGCATTTTCTCGTGATTTTGATTTTCAGTTCTTGCGACCTCCAGGAATAAAGAAGTCCACATCCGGTCATCGCAGGTCGAGTCCACATCCGGTCATCGCAGGTCGAGTACATGGCTCTGCAGGCCGAGCAACTTGCAGTTCCTAGTCAAAAAGGAGTCGTGCACATCCGAACTCAAGGAACCTTCGGCGGGGACGAAGTTCAAATGACCAGCCGCGGGTGTTTGCTCAGGGATCGCAACCACGGTTTCGGCTGTGGCAATTGCTTCACCGTGCAGGTCAAGGGGATCAAAGCGAACAGTTTCGTGACGACAGTGGAAGGCCTCGACCAGAAACTGAAGCACGACGTCATCCTCTCGGATCTCAAGAAGATGTTGCGTTGCCGTGGGGACAAATACCAGACGGAGGAGGCCGGCGTAGTCATCCGACTCAACACCGACCGCACCAAGGAGGTGAAGGATTTCCTGTGGAAAAATGCCCTGGCAGCAAAAGACAAGATCATCTGTACTCCGCGCGTGTAGTGTTTTTTCCTTCTATGTGGGTGGAACGCTTATGTTTTCAAGTGTGGGTGTAAAAATACGTTTCTTGTGCTTCTTAGTTGTCGAAGTAAGATGACAGTGGACGCTCGCGAGGTGCTCTTGGTTTAACTAAAAAGATGCAAAGTTTCTGATTGACTTTTCCGGCAATCATTGCTTAAAAATTCGACATCTTAAACAAGTGGCCTACTACTTTTTCTCCCGCGTTCCTGCCAATAACAACATCGTCGCATGTTATTGTCACATGTTTGTTGTTAATTTTTCTCCCTTAATTTTTCGTTTAGTCAAAATGTTCTTCCTTTTTCGCTTCTGTATTAATATAAAATTCAAAAAAACAGAGGTCTTTTGCCACTACATGTTAATGCAAATTATGTCTGGCCGGACTACTTTTTTCCTTATATCGCATTCGTAATTAATGAACCATCATCTCGTAAAAGAACTCTTGCGGAAGTGCCCAGGTTGGGTTAAACTCAGTGGGACGTGTGAATGAGGTCACCAAGATGAATGACTGGGGAGACCTTTTTGGAACTTGGAACTCACTTTGATTCCTTGAAGATACCTGAGATTCGACATTGGGAGCTATTTGCTATTTTTCTTTTGTTAAGAAATTTTCATCTATTATGAAAATGATACATGATTAGAAATCATAAAGGTCATAATAACAAGGCAAGCTCATAAAACTCCAAAACAAACCAAAAACTAGAAATCAAGATATCATTAGAGCATGGTTGGTAGAGTTAATCACAGGCTTGTTCTACAAGAACAGATCTATGATTGTACAGTTGATTATTGAATCACACAGCATCATCAATGATAAGCACACATCAAGATATTCATTTATAGTTACGACTTTATCTTTTGCGGTGTGCACCTAGATTCGGCATTCCCAAACACTATCATTATACGAAGACAACATAAATATGTTGAAGAAACTTATATCTAACACATGTGAGAGTGAGCCCTATAGCCAATACAAAGTGCCAAAACTTTGAACTGAAACACGTTAAAAACGAGTATATATTTGACATCACTTTAAAATGGGGGAATAATGAAGAAGACGACCTTGTACTTACTTGTGACAATAAGGAAGAAGAAGAAGTAGCAGCAGCAACGATGGTACAGGCAAAAAGCGACACAAAGCAAAAGTTCTGGAGAAAGCACTTACTTTTGCTAGGGTTTTGCCATCGTGGAGGAAGAGTGTGTGAATCAAGGTAATGGGTCACCTAGATCTGATGAGGACCTTCGTAGGTCATTGCGGCCTCGCCTTCTACAAGTGAAATGGCCCTCGCCTAGTCTAGGCAAAACTTTTGTGGCCGATAAGGGTTGTCGTTGACCCTCACCAGCACTGGGAAAAAAAAGCATAGAAAAAAAGAAAGATAAAATCAAAAAAATTTAAAATAATTAAAACTTCGAAAAATATTACTAGAAATTATCCATTTCAACGCTGAGTAGTGCCATGTAGGAAGGTTGGGTTTATGTCAATGATTTTAGGCCAAAATTAGCCTCATGGACTCAATTGACAAAATATGAAAATGGTTAGAACTTAATTGATAAAATTGAAAGATTTAGGATTGAACTAACAAAAGTATAATCAGTTTTGGACTTTTTTGACAAATTTTCCAATAAAATTCAGGGTATAATTGGTTCTTACCTAAGATTGGATAAAGTCATAATGAAAGGGATATAATTCAGATAAAAATATTCTATAGGGAGATGGGATAAATGTGTGTAGAATTTCTAATATCTATCATAACCATTGAGGTTTGAGCATCTCTATGCTTTGATCCAAATTTCCGAATAGTTTATAGCTAAAAGGCAGTCTCTTGAAAGCCCGTTGTGGGCCCATATGGAAAGAAAGAGGTGGGGGGTTTAAATCTTCACTTTCAGATGAGAATAATTTATTTTCAAGTATGGATTTCAATTCGCATGCTTTGTAAGAAGCAGAGCAAAAATTTAAGAGTAAGTGTTAGAGTAGGTATAGAGTAAACTGACAAAAAAAAATTAGTCAAATTAAATTAATAATTGAATTCTAATATAAAAATTCAAAATAATAAAAAAGAACAACAATTTCATTTTTATTTATTCATACTTTTATTTTTATATTCAAATTTCTTTCTATCTTTTAATATATATTCAGTATATATAATATATTATGTATTTATATTTATTACATATTTTAGGTATTTTACGTATATTAGTATATTTTGCTATTTAAAAAAAATATTACAAAGTGATGGAAGAGGTAAAAAGAAATAAAAACATAGGGAAAAAAAAAAAAAACAAGTAAAAGAAAATGAAGTAGGCAAGTGTATTGAGAGAAATTATTATTATCTTTGTTTGTGCAATTTTTAGGTTCATTTACACCGACATGCCATTTAAACCAAGCAATGAATATTATAGGATATGAGAATCTCTGGCGACAATGGTCAACCAAAGTTGTAAAAAAAAAAGGAAAATGAAAAGTAAAATAAATAAACCAATAAATTGAAAAAATATCAAAAAATTATGAAAAATTGTCCATGTTATAGTTGGCTAGAGCCAATCATGCCATATAGGATAATCGACGTTCACGTCAGTGATTTTCAACTAAAACTGGTCGGATAGACTCAATTCGCAAAATACATAATTGGGATAATAAAAAGTTTATGACTAAACTAGCAAAATTGTAAATAATTTGGGTATTTTTTGGATAATTTTTGCTATAATTATCTATTGTATACAGTTTAGCAAAGCCCATCAACGATTCTTTGCAAGAATTCAATCACGAAAGGCATCTTGCCCCCACTTTGGAAGTATATTTCGCCAACGAAAACAGTTATTGTTGCCCACCACGATTGTCATATGTTCCATTCGCCACGCCGCATAACTTTAAAGGTTAATGGAACATGAGGAATAGTATAGTGCTTCGCCGTTTCGAATATCAAAGGATACGGCCGAAAAGAGGCATGTAGACATCTTCTAAATGAGTTGCTTCCTCCTTGTTACTGCACACAGACATAGATGCGTCTACCCTTTATTCTGAACTACTTAGTTTTACTCCCTCTCGACGTGCCTGAAGAGGCCGGAGGGGCTGCCTCGTAAGCATAGAACACGACCCTGGTCGGAATGCATCCCTACTACACGTTGATGAAAACCTATTCAATCATAGCCGGAAGGAGTTATCTCTAATTGAAATATTGCCCCGGGTCTTGCTTGGTGATTTCGGGGGTGCTGCTGTCATAGACGCTGATGATGATCTCGCCACCCTTCATGACACTCGATTCCCCGTAATTCACATGGAAAATCTGGGGAAGAAGAAATTGGGAAAGGAAGAGAATATGGTTTCTCATATTTAAAATTGCGCAATTATCTCCCACACCGAAAATGTGCGACGACCATAACAATGGGAGAAATCACGTGATTCCAAGAATTTTGCTGCAGTGATCTTCATCCATTAGTTCCTGGAGAGTGACGCGAGACCAGTGACGCGAGGCCAGGCATATCATCTCCATGTGCCTCTCCTCATATTCTTGTCCTAACATGGACTGATCTAGACTCGAATCTTGCTTTTCCAGGTTGCCAAATATAATAGGCTCTTTCCCGCCCAATTTTTCACTTCAAAGAAGACCCAGCTGCCTTTCATCCAGCATCCTCATAGAGTCTCCAGCTATTAACCGGTAAGCAAGCACCAGTTTCTTACATAGATCTGTTTCATCGGAAATTTTGGAACTTTTACATGAAAGTTTCTTATCGGGTCGGATTTGGTTAGTGTTCGTCGCAGATACGTGTTCTGGTGCTGGCGTTTTCTGTTTGTTATGTTCGACTTTCTTTTGGACGGTTCCCGCGCTAACATATACTGGGAATAGTCTGTCTGAATCGGTAGTTCTGCTGCTGCTGATTCTTTTTCTTAAAGAACGACCCTCATCTACTAGCTCATTAGCAAATTTCTATCCAAAGTCGAAGATTTTCAGGACATGATTTGCTTCCCCTCAATTCAATTTCCTGATGGGCATTTTCTGCAACTTCATTTCTTCTCCTCCTTTTTCTCAATTTAAATTCGAAGTGTCGGTGTGTACTTTGGTAGAAATGTAAGTCGAAAGCATTTTTCGTGACTTTGATTTTCAGTTCTCGCGGCCTCCAGGAATAGCGAAATCGCATCCGGTTATTGCCAGCAGAGTAAATGGCTATGCAGGCCAGGCAACCGGCAGTTCCTAGTCAAAAAGGAATCGTGCACATCCGAACTCAAGGAAGCTTCGGCGGGGACGAAGTCCAAATGACTAGCCGCGGGTGTTTCCTCAGGGATCGCAGCCGAGAGATCAACTGTTGCAATTGCTTTGTCGTGCGGTTCGAGGATATCAACGCGACCAATTGCGTGACGACAGTGGAAGGCCTCGACGAGAAACTGAAGCACGACGTCATCCTTGCGGATCTCAAGAAGATGCTGCGCTGCGATGGAGGCATCACCAGGAAGGAGGGGGCCGGCGTTGTCATCCGACTCAACACCGACCGCACCAAGGCGGTGAAAGAATTCCTGTGGAAATCTGGCCTGGCAGAGAAAGACAAGATCAGCTGTACACCATGCGTTTAGTGTCTAGCAAAATACAGATATTCAGGCCCCTTGCGATCGCATTGAGTGTGGATGTGTAAATTACGTGTCTCATACTTCTTAATTGTCAAAGTACGGCAAAACAAAATGGGCATTTCATTTGTAGAAAAGATGACAGCCGGGGCTTGCGACGTGCTTTCAATATTATACAAAGATGGGAAACTACTGTTTCTCCCACATTCCTGCCAATAACACGGTCGCATGTTATTGTCATGACTCTCTCTCTCTCTCTCTCTCTGCAAAACAGAGGTCTTGGGGGTCCAAAATTTATATGTTCTAAAGGCGTTCTCTCAAAAGGTTTCCTCCTACAAAGATAGGGTCCATTCCATTCCACTTCTAATTTATGCAGTTGTTATGATGATGATATCACACTAATTTTGGTTTTGCCCCCTGGAAAATTGATTTGATCTTATTCTGCCCATCTCAAAACATTGTTAACTCATGTCAACCCTCCTAGAATGACAAAACTTATGTGAATTTGATATGCTAAGCTTCCTTTAGGATGAGATTTCGTTTCCCTTGTATAGCTACTTTTAAAATCTTAATCTTAAGGAGAAATGACATTGTCAAAGTTCCCACAACGGTGGTGTAGAGTATGTTTGTATATATTCTTTAATTATGTGAATGTCCATCTTAGAAACTTTTTAACTTTGTGCATGAGGTAAGATGTAAATCAAAATCTAGATATATGGACCGAAAATAATATTGAAAATTGAACCCATTTCCTTCATTTACCCATCATTTACCCGCTAAATCAAGTTCGTTGGCTCATCCAATCCATAGTTAAGTACATGTTAATGCAAATTTGTGAAAGTTATCTAAAAAGTACCAAACTATTGTACAATGATCAATTTAGTCTTAAACGTTTCAATTATATCAATTTAGTCATAAACCTTTTGATAATTTACTCATTTAGTCTCTTCAGTCAATTTCGATTGGAAATTATGACATGGATGCCGACTAAACCCATATAAACAAAATTTTTATGTTTTTATATTTTCTAAATTTTACTATGTTTTTTGAATTTTTTTCTTTCTTTCTTCCTTTGGTCAGTCATTGAGCCTCTGCGATGGTTAGTGACCAACGAGGGCGAGCCCTGCTCGAGGTTGGCAAGGCCGACCTCATTAGCTCGCTAGAGGCCAGTGAGGTCGAGCCTTACTAGCCCTCACTTGTGGCTAGTCACTGGCCATCGCTGAGGCTAGCAACCGACTTGGGGAAGAAAAGGAAAAAAGAAAAATTTTAAAACAAAATCATAAAAATTGAAAAGTTAAAAAAAAATGCAAAATTTGCCATGTCAATGTTGACCATGCTAATAAGATTGTCACGTAAGCGATTCTTGGCAAAAATAATCAGGATAACTAAATTGGTAAATCATCAAAAGATTTAGGACTAAATTGACACAATTAAAAAGCTTATGGCTAAATTGGTAAATTGTCAAAGGTTTAGGATTAATTGGCACAATTAAGATATTTATGACTAAATTGACCGCCGTATAATAAGTTAATGACTTTTTGGACAATTTTTCCATGAAAATTATATATGCTTGGACTACTTTTCCTTAATATCACACATACATTTGAAATTAGTGAATGAATTAGACCCAATCCGGTTCCGTTCGTTTCTTGGAAAATGTGGCATTTCCATAAATTATTTTCCAGGAAGCTATTTTATAGGAAAATAATAATATTTTTCAGTGTTTGGCTAAACTTTGAAAATAAACTAGAAAATATTTTCCGCCATTCAAGTAAAGAAAATCTTTTCTTGCATGCACTTGTTTTCAATAATTTTTTTATTTTTTAAAATCGATTTTTCAATTTTTAATTTTTTTCCTTTCCTTTTTTTTTTTTTTCTTCTTCTTCCTTGGCCTTGGCCGATTGCTAACTACGGTGATGGTTGATCAGCGGTAGCGACAGCCATTGCTGAGCTCCGGCCTCGCCCTAGGTTGGCGAGGCTAAAGCTCGCCAAATTCCAGCAAGGCTCTACCTCGCTTGATCAAGCAATGCCCAAGCTCACCCAAGGCCAGCGAGTTGGGTAGGGCTCGAGCCTCGCCAAAGGTTGGCAAGGCTCTAGCGACCTCGGGCAAGGCCCATGCCTCGCTCAACTTGTCGGAATCTAACGAGCTTGAGCCTTGCCAACCTAGGGCAAGGTCGGAGCTTGCCAATGGCCGGTCGCTAGTAGTTGCCGTAGCTGACCCGCCACACTCAAGGAAGAAAAAGGAAAAGAAAGAAGAAAAAGAATTAGAAACTCAATTTTTTTATATAAAAAAATGTGTTTGGTGAAAGAAAGTGAAGTGGATGAAGTTATGGAAAATATTTTTTACTATTTGAAAAGAGGAAAATATTTCCTCTACTCTTGAAAGTATTTTTTTCAATAGCGAAAAATATTTTCTTTAATTAGTTCATCTTTCATGAAATGAATGTTAGAAAATCCGAAAAATATCTTTCAAAAAATTATTTTTCGTGTAATAAACGGAGGGTGAGAGATCAAACAACCATCTTCTCGTGAAAGAATTCGTACACAAGGCACCGCTTGGCTTAAACTCAGTGTGACGTGTGAATGAGGTCACCACGACGAATGCCTACAGAGGGCTGTTTGGATCTTGGATCTCACTTTCCTTCCTTGAACATTCGACGATGAAAGCTATTGCTAATTTATTTCCTGTGCTAAGATGTGGGATAACTATATGGACATATAGAATAAATAAATAAATAAATAAAGGAAGAAGACAAAACGGCTTCAAAAAGTAATACAATATTCTCAAAATTAGAAATTTCCTCACTATTACTGTATGACCGACCCAACAGCTAATCATTCAATGATTGAGTGTAGATTTACCATTAATTAAACGCAACTAAACTGCATGACTCTAACATGGAAATTCAACCAATTGATGATTGGGCATGTTCACTTGCGCAGCCAGACTCCCTAGTAATTAAGCAGGATCCTCGATTGATTACTTTTGAATTAGACTTAGTCTATTTGGCAGCTCATTTTGACTGCCCATGCCAGACGCTTAGACTTAACACTATTCACGTAACAATCCTTAGACAGTATTATCAATGGCACATAAGTCCTGTCCTATGCACGAAAAATATGACACCAGCATATCCAAGCCTGGCGCAAAATTATCAAACATGAACACTATAATATAACGCGTTGATAGTCGTGAGAGTGTGTATTAGAATTTCAAATGAAGAGCTTTTTGAATGCGATCCTCTTCATGGGGGGAACGCATTATCTGTGATCGCCGCGTTACATGTGATGGAAGTGACGGGTGAAGGTGCGATCATATGCCTTCGCTCCCGCACTGAAAGGGTTGGTGAATTGGACAGTAGAGACTCACCAACTTTTTCTAAAAGAAAATAGGCACTTCCAACATGTCATGTGGTGACGCTATTTGTTGTCACATTTGATACCTACCTCACTATTTTGTTCTTCTTTTGTTTTTTGGAGGGGATTTCTTTATTTAACGTTTACGTGGCGTGAGGGGTTAGTCTTTTGTAACATCAGATCTGGTCTGTTCGTTAAATTCAATCGAAGACAGACCATCCACACTAAAAATAAAAAATTTGTTTAACAAAATAATTTCTTGAACGTACGATCAGAACTCAAGTGATTGCATCGAGTAAAAAGGGGGAGGAGAACGTCATAAATGAGTTCATCGGGACAAGTTCATCATCACGAAGCCCTTCTGCCTGATTTAGTATTATGCTATGGCGTGCTATAGAATGCCTTGATGGAGAAATTACCATGGTTGGTGTTCTTAAAAGTAATTCCGATGTTGATCTGGGTATTCTATTTACAGCAGTTGTTTAATCTAAAGTTGAAGAAGCATCCCTTTCAGCACAAGAATTTATTTCACGTTACCAACAGAAAATTCCTCGACTTGCACCGGTATATCGGACCTTGTATTTGAGTTATATAGGGGAATTTGGTGGTGGCGCTCGTACAAATTAGGGTGCGTTTGGAAGAGATTTTGAGTTCTAAAAGTCTATTGGGCAAATGCAAGTCTCATTTGATAAATTTTTGGAGAGTTTTTGAGAAGATGCAATTGCATTTCCAAAGACTTTTCATCCAATATAGGTCCAGAGTTGTATTGATTTTTGAGCGTTTCATAATGTTAATATATTTTTTTCTTTCAACTTTGCTCGCACTAAACTTTCATAATTCAAGAAATATTTTTTACATAACTCAGCCGGTGAAGGGTTCAAATCGCAAGCAAGACTAGATCTAGAGTTGGTGAGGCTAGATCCGACATTGGCAATGTTGCATGACCACAAGTGACACAGCTAGAGGTCACCTAGCATGTGACTCTAGGCAAGGGTTGCCAATCCCATATTTGACAGCGGTCAAGTCCTTTATAAGTTTGAGATTTTTTCTTTAGAAAAAAAAAAGGGCAAAAGTCATGCATAAAGCATGAATTTTAAAACACCATTATAATGAAATTTCTTTTTGGATGCAATTTCAAATTACAATTCACTAAACACCGCTTGCTTTTATTTAAAAAAAATTTATTTTAACTTAAAATCATTTATATTTTTTAAAATATTTTTTTTGAAAAGTCAAATCGAACGCACCTCAATTACCTTGAAGCACGTCAAAAGCATTTTCACAGTTTTACTTAGTTGATGGGGAAAATAAAAGAGGGCAATGATTACGGCGCAATGATTAATGAAGCACGCAAATGCAAACCTGGATTAGATAGATGAGCATTTCGATATTCAATGACGTCATTGTTCAGCGGGCTTAGGCGAAATCCCCGAGACGCGTGTGAAAGGAATAAATGCCAAGGAGGGAGAGATACCGTTCCCCCTTTGCGTTCACACGGCGCAGATTCTCCTTGGGCGCCCCTTTCACACCTGCCTACCGGAGCTGCTCTCCAGCCGATGGCTTTCGGCTTTGCGTCGGGACCTTGGCGCTGAGCCGCCGTCCACTCGGCTCTAAGCCGAGCGCTTTTTTGGGCTATCAGCTTTGCGAAGATACACACGGCTCGCGAGGGGAAAAAAAAATCTCCCCTTAATTTCCGCCGTCGGATGAAGTGAGATTCACATGAATTGATCAAATCTAATTATAGGGATGCACCTGGATCATGCAAGTGTGCATGTCGTGTCTCGTGAGGGTACTTTTGTTTTGCTTGAAAAAGTTCAAAAGAATTTCCTTTGTCATTATTCCATCGAAATTGAAAATAAATTGAGAATAATTATGCAAATGTTGATGTAAGCTCTTTTTAAAAATTTAAAGAGATATTCGTTACGAAGAAGGTAAATTGCATGGGCCGCAAAATTTAAGAAAAAATAAAAAGAAAAACTCTAAATGGATCTAATAATTTGATCAAGCTGAATGGGAGTACCTAGCTGAGTTTATAGGGATCGAAATATCTATAACCTTTTTTTGAGTCATGTCAAGTTTTGAGTATTAAAGTATATCAATTTGGCTCAATTATATCTCTAATCACACTACAACTACAAAATTCTTGAGAAGTTATCTTATCATGAAGTGAGAAAAACTCTACATGCATAATCAATATAATTTCGAAAGTAAATTGATAAAAGGAATATTTATAGATCGAGATTCGTATATGTCAAGAATATACGAATTTCCCAAGTTTTATTCCTTTTAATCAAGTAAATTTGGTGCTTTTAGAGCATGATAGTTTTATCCACTCTAGCTAATTTAATTATTACATCAAAATAATGACACTTCATATGAGAAAATACTTATCCGGACCTGATTAATAATAAATCTAATCAATCACAATCTTCGCATCACGTGAATTTCATAAAATTCGGCGGTTATGATTTCGCTCACGGGCGATTGGTATCATCCGTGTAGGCTTACGTGGCACTGTCCAAGCTGACTGAGACAACAGGACCGACCGAACAACAAACAACCGAAATGGCTCAAGCCGAGCCTATCCGAGCCGAGCTAAACTATGTTCACCGACAGCTTCCCCGCAGGCAGAAGCACCGACGTTGTCCATCGCATGCAAGGGGCAAGTGCCTCCCAAATTAGCTGGTGGTGGATGAGGTCAACCCCACGCTTTCACCTGCCACGTCAGACTGTTGTCGACCGACGTGGCAACAAATTAGGTTTGACCCCCCTGTCACCGTCACGTTCATCAACCCAAGACCATCTCATCCAGCTCAATTTCTCCCTTTCCTTCTCTCTCTCCTCTTATTTAACTCCCGCTCCTCCTCCATTCCCAAGATCTTGATCCCTTCTTCGCTCCGCAACAACCGTCGAACGTTTCAGAAGGAAAGAGAAAGAGAAGAACAATTAGATGGGAAACTGCATCAGGCACGAGTCTCCGATGCAATGGGGCGGCGACGACTGGGAGGACGGGCTGTCCTCCTCACCTGAGAGCCGCGCAGATGCTGCGGTGGCTGCGGGCTCGGAGGAGGCAGAGGAGCTCCTCGAGAAGAGCGGGCAGCGCTGGTCGGGCAATGCTGCGGCGACGCCGGCGGTGGCGGCAGCGAGGATGGAGGTAAAGATAAGGATAACGAAGAGGCAGTTGGAGGAGTTGCTGGGGAAGCCGGACACGAAGGAGGAGAAGCCCGTAGAGCGACTGGTTTCGCAGCTGATGGCGATAACCGCGAGTGGCCGGTTCGAGACGGGGCAGAGGTCGTGGAGGCCCGCGCTGAAGAGCATCCCTGAGGTCAATTAGCGTTTGGTATATCATGTGAACTGGGTAGATGCCGAGAGGGATTTTTTGTCTTTTTCTTTTCTTTTCTTTTCTGTTCTTATTAGGAGATGCACATAGAGATGAATATATCGATCTTGATTTCGGAGGAATTCATATTCTTTTGCTGGGTTTTGCAGTCTGGTGTACAGAACATGAGAGAAAAACAGAGTATTGTAAAGTGATGGTGATAATACTGCACATTTCCTTCCTACTTTCTCTGTCTCTGTCTCTGTCTCTCTCTCTTCTTGTCCTAAATTAATATTTGGATATAATTGAGATTGGTTAGGAGCTGTTTTTTCTTGCCTAGCAATCGTTACTTCGCGCTCCAGGTTGTGTCCTCTTACTTTATGTTGGGAAACAGAGGTTGGTAAAGAAAAAGCGAAGGTGAAGGAAAAAAAAATTGGTGGGGGAAATGAATTCTTTGATAAAATAAAATGAAGGCGATGAAGATATAGGAGACGAAATTATCTCGTTGGAAAGGAGAGGAAAAGTGGGAGGAAAGAAAAAGTCTTTATGCACTTTTTTCTTCAAAATAAGAGAAAAAAAGGGAAAAATGAGGTCAATTTTGAGAAAATGTAATTTATTATCGAATCCCCGGAGTTTCTCATCCCAATGTGGGAGTCACGACAAATGGCGCGGGCCCCAGTGGACCCTTTAGTCGTCCGTACGCCTTCCCAAGCGAGGGAACTTGCCTTGCCTAATCACGCTTCCATTTTCGTTCTCTTGCCGCAGGGGCAATTCCGTCATTCTAGCCAAATGGAGAAGCTAGTCAATGGGCCCAAGCCGAGGTCGGCCCACGATCATCTTCCTCGCGCCCGAGATATTTGAACGGCTAAAAGCCCAGAACCATCGCCTGATCATCCCCGTCATCTCCCTCTTTAGAAAAATGCCGGACTCAGCATGTTGAAGTTTTGAGGTTTTGAATGATAATTTTAAACGTAGATAGTTGAGCCAACTAGCTATGACTGTACAACATTTTGGAGACTCGGGTGTGCATGACAATGTTTCTTGGCTAGGGAAGAGTTTTTTTTTTAGAAATAGTTCTTTTCTATTTCTATTCCGGGGAACAATTTTTGAATAAAAGAACATGTTTGGTAACTATACAAAATTTCTACTCTTGGAATAGAAAAAGAATAGAAATGCGTTTGGTAACGCAATTTTTTTTTTTTGTATTTATTCGTTTTTTATTATTACTCACGGATCGCCAACCGCCAACTGTTGGCCGCCGCCACCCGTCGCCGTCCGCCATTGCATGATCGCCGGCCATCGGCGCCGCCGGCGGTGGCACGATCACCGACCATTGGCAGCTGGCCGGCAGTGGCTCGGAGCGGTTGAAGGTGGCCACAGCAAGAGAGAATAATAAAAGAAAAAAATTGACTTATTTTAGAAATTATTCAGAAGCGAGAGGCAATTTTTTTTTTTTATTTCTCGTTTCTACTCCAAATCTATTCCTGGGCTAACTTTCATTAGGGAATAAAAACAACTGCTAGCGTTCAAACGAGTTTCTGTTTCTCTTTTGTTCCGGGGAACAAAAGAACAGAAATTCTAAGAAATAGAAACGTTACCATGCGTAACCTTAGGGTCTATCCTATCAGCTATTCTTATTTGTGCGCGGAGACATATATTTGAAGTCGAAACGCATCAAATGAAGGACAGGTCATCCCAAACGCTTGACTTCCCACGTAGCTTTAACGCGAATTCGGAATGATCATTGACTAGTGTGGATAGCCATTAGAATCTATGGGCACAAAACTCGTGATTGGATCGTCATATCAATCTCAATTCGGAGACGTTGCTTTCGATGAAACAGAGAACAAAGCGGCTAAGCTAGGACTAATCCTCTTGAGAAGCAACTCCACGGAACGTTGCCGTGGAAATTCCACATCCGCCGATTCGTTGAACAGAACATTTGATTGTGTAGTAGTTACTTGACCGTCGCCAACAAATTTGCAGAGGCTGAATCCATTGCGGCATCCCCGGCGACATGCCCATGCGAGGGACACTTTTCCCAGGTAATTTGCTTCCGGAGCGCTTGCTAAGGGCGCTTGCTTCTGGAGGCTGCCAACGGCCGATTATGGCCAAGGGCGGCAGCTGGCAACGACCGGCCCTGACTAGTAAAGAGAATAAGCGATGAGAAGGGTTTTGTTTTCTCATTTCTGTTGCAGAAATAAAGAAGTAAAAAAATTTTTACTTCTCATTTCCGTTCTAAATCTATTTTTAGACTAAAAATTTGTTTCAAAAATCGAAAAATGAAATTACATCACCAAACGGATTTTTATTCCAGAAATAAATCTGGAATAGAAAAATCGTTCTATAATAAAAATAGAATGGTTGTTGTACTCATCCTAAGCTTCTACCTTTTTAGCTCATGAAAGACTACTTGACCATCGATCCCTCTGGTTGATTTCATTTCAATGTCTAGTTGATTCGTCAGAAAAAAAAATATTCATCTTTTTTCATGTAAAATATTCAAATGTGATGAAATATCTTTCAAGAATATTAATGGATTGATGGATGAATCCACAAAGATTGTGAATGGTTCTTTGTTGATTTTAAACAAAAAAGTAAATGACAAGAAGATTAAAGGTATTGAGACCGGAGGCAACTATGCCTAGCCATGTAAATTGCAAGAAAGTAATTGATTTGAGGTTCCCAAATAATCAAATAGCAGTATTCATAACCCTCTATCGATGGTTAAAGATGTTGTTTAAAAGAATTGAATGTTTAAAACAAGTGTAGGTTCTTGTCGATGATTGATGTTTGTTGTCGGTGACTTCATTGAAAAGTAGTCGATTTCCTTGATTTATCAATTTTTTGTTCACAAATGATTTCTATCTTCATCAAATTTTACTCTCATCAGCTAAATGCAATGCTTGTTGATAATAACCAAAAGTATATTAATTTTTGGTGTCAACGTATGCCTACTTTTAAAAGAATTTAATGACTCTTTGATCATTCAATTCCTTTAACTTATATAATCAAGAGTCATCATATACCCTCTTACTATAATCAAACTTGATTTTTCACTTTTAAATTGCTCTTTGAATTAATTTCTTGAAAACAATATAGTTAATTTTGTTATGGCTCCATTAATGGTGCCACTTACAATATTTCTTCTTTACTAAATCTTCTTTACACAGGATAATTTGGCCTTTTATTAACTTTATCAGGCCATCTTTTAAAAGAAATCGATGATTTCATCCAACTTATTAGTTTCAACGAGTCAACTTGAGTTTCTTTAATCCTAGCCATTCTTGTGTCTTTCATTTTGGAAGGTTTTAAGGATCAACAAATGTGAGGTTTGTCTAGCATCATTTTTGCCACATTTAGTTCAATGTCAGATTCATATTTTGACTAATAATTTTTCAGTAGAGACACGTTTTGTGTAAAAGTATTCATGTGGCTCTTTACCTCTATCTTTTTGCATTCGCTCATAAGGAGAAACTCTCATTGCTAATTGAAATAAAATGGCAAAATTTTGACCTTCAAATGTTTCTTTTAAATTGAATTTTGAAAACCAAATTCGTGAAACCATTTTTTTTTTTAGAGTAAAGTGAGGCATATATTATTAGCCTTCTTAAATTTATCAATAACCTGATCAACTGACTCACTATTATATTGATATAATTAGCCAAATTAGCGGTAGGTACTTGTGATATCAATTGATAAATTGAGAATGGTACTATCTTTGGTATCAATTTATAAATTGAGAATGGTATTGTCTTTTCATCGACCCAAAACTCTGGGACCGAGGACCTCGCCTAATCACACGGTCCCCCTGAATTAGGTGGTATATTAGTGTATCAAGCAAAAAAAAAAAAAAAATCAATAAATAACTCGAGTCATAAAAATCTAATTTCTACTTCCCTACCCCAAGCCATAAATCAGATAATATGTTGGGTTGTCAATTGCTCATCTTTACAACTAAAAATGACAAAATCGATCATTTATAAAACCTCTTGAAAAAGACTAATTATCGACTCATTCAAGATGCAATTTTCTATAAATTAGTATGCACATACCCTTGTCCAACCTCAATTGTTGTTGAATTTCTTTGGCAAACTGTGTAGGGTTCAAGTGTGGATTTAGTTAATCATCTCGACCCCTAGGCAGTGATGTTGGTCTTGCATGATTATTTACGTTAATTGACATTTTAGGCCCAACAAGAATATAGGCATTGGGTGATACCAATGGAGTCCTAGGCCTTACATTTTCAACATTTAGCAGTTGATCAACTTGTTGACTAGTTTGATTTGTTAAATTATTTTGACCAACATTAACCTGATTATTCCCATTAAACTTACCTTGATTAGAAGCTTCAGGCCTTTGCATAATTCTTTTAAAGGGGTTGATTAATCTGACCAACATTATCAGCATCATTAAATGGAAAAAAGACTAGGAACGTACTTGTTAAATGATCCTAGCCTCAAGAGGGCATCATTCACAACATTGATACAATCTGCTTGATTACATCGAATATGTAACTCATAATGTAGTTGACCATATCATTTTGTCACTCTTCGAACGTTCTTCTCATAATTGACACCATGTTTAGATTTGGTGCAACTTTCCTCAATTTCTCATTTGTGTGATGCATCAAAAGATCAACTTCTTCACGTCAGTCATCTTCCACTGCTCTCCTACCAAGCAAAGTATTAGAATGCATGGTTGCCTCTTACCAATTTGTGGTGGTGGGTTACTGTTGCGAGTAGCATTGTTGGACTCTTGTTGGTTTTTGATTCTTGCCATCACAATCTAATCAAATCAACAAAAGGTGTCCAATTGGACGTGCCAAAAAAATGTTTCACTGAAATGATGATGAAATATCTTTCAAGAATATGGATGGGTCAATAAGTAAACCGACAAAAGTTGTGAAGGGTCCTTCGTTGATTTTGGATTGAAAAGTAAATGACGACAAAATTAAAGGTATTGAGATTGGACGTAATCATGATTAGCCATGCAAATTGCAAAAAAAAAATAAAAATAAAATAAAAATAAAGATAAAGATTTCCGAGAACATTGAGTGTTTTAGTTGATTGGAGGGGGTTTACAAAGAATATACTTACGATATTTATAACCTTTTATCGATGGTCATATACGGCAGTTACTTACAAAGGTTACTGAATTTGATAAAATAAATATCTTACTAATCCTACATGCAATTATAAGAAATGACTCTGCAATCTTTTATAAAGTTACATATCCGAAAGCTTCTCTACTTTATAGTTATATGACGATGTCAATGACTTCATCGACAAGTTTTGATTCTTATCGATAATTGATGTTTGTTGTCATCGACTTCATTATAGAATTGCGATTGCCTTCGAATTGGCAATTGTTTTGTTCATCGATAATTTTTATTTTCATCAAATCTCTACTCACGTCGATTGAGTTTGATATTCATTGATTACAACTAAAATGTCGGTCTTTTTTGGGTGTCAATAATCTTAAAAAATTTAAGGTTAGTTGGAGAACGGAAGTCTCATACAATAACTTTTGACGACTTGGGTCATTTCGAGGTTTCTTTAATATTTGGTGAGATGACTTTGACTGGATGCTCCATCCCGATCCACAAGAAAATACCAGAAGCGCCTCCGGCTTCGGTGGGCGTTTCATTTTTTATTTGGAATCAACTGGTAAATTTATAGGGGCCACGAATTTGAAGTGTCCTTATCTTTGGGAATAGTCAAATGCTGGATCAATCATCGCCAGCCACCAAAAACACACTTCTCTATTTTAATGAAAGCTTGTTTGTGGCCATTGGCTAGCTACAAAGTCTCGTCTTGGGCCCACATCACAATGTGAACTTTTCGATGCTCTTTCCTCATGGTCCACGATTCGCTTTCTGTCCTAATCCTTTCGAGAAATCTATCGAGGGACAAGACCGTCCTAGGCGAACGTTTTTAATGTGATAGCGAATGTGTTTGATTGATTAAGTCAAAATTAGTTAGCACGAATGAATACTTTTTGTCTTATGCTTCTTTTTTTCATGTGCACTTTTTCATGTCCCTATATTGCGCCATCAATTTTTCTGGCTGAAGATAATGAAATCTGGTTAGGCTTTATCGCAATAACATACTCTGGTTAGGCAATGCTTGGCCTTATGGTTGTCGTTACCTTAGAAGAGAGAGAAGCGATTCCTCAACTTGTGTTCTCTCTTTTCTTCATGATTTTTTAGAGGGTGCGTGACAAACCATAAACAAAAATAATTTTTATTCCGCATCTATTTTTGGAATGAAATACGTTTTGAAAAACTTATTTCGTTTTTCTATTTCAGAATAAATTTCTATTACAGAAATAGGTTTGGAATAGAAATCGAAATAGAAGTTTTATACTTCTTTATTTCGAAACAAAAATGAGAAATAAAAATTTTTCTTATCGTTTGTCAACCGGGCCCTTCATTTGTTGCCGCCGACCACCATCCGTCGTCCCGCCCCCACCGGCCGCCGCCGCCTGGCCGCCAAATAAATTATTTTTATAAATATCATTTTAAAATGAAATTTATTCGAATAAATAAAATGATATTTATTTTTATTTTTATCAATAAATATTTATTTTACGAATAAATTTAAAAAAATCCTTAAAATAAAAAATAAATTTATATTTTAAAAAAAAATAAAATGAATAAAAATTTTTATCTTTTTAAAAATAAATAAATATCATCTTATTTTTAAAATAAATAAAAATTTAAAAATATTTATAAAAATATCATTTATTCATTTTATTCATTTTAATTTTTATTATTAAAAATTATTTTTATTTTTAATAAATAAACAAATTAAATAAATTTAATCGAAATAAATTTATTTATTAATAAATTTAATTAAATATCATTTTATTAAAAATAAAAATAAATAAAAATAAATATATTCATTTTATTCATTTAAAAATAAAAATAAATTTAATAAAATAAATTTATTAAAATAAATTAAAACTAAATTTATTAAAAATATATAAATTATTTTTATTTATCATTTTATTTTTATTTTATTAAAAATAAATTAAATATTTATTTAAAATAAATTATTTATGATAAAATAAATTATTTTTAAAAATAAATTTATTTTTATTTGTCTTGAGTGTTTTGCCAAATAAATTTATTTTTATTTTTATTTTTATTCATTTTAAAATAAATGTATTAAAATAAAATAGAAAAATAAAATAAATTTATTTTTAAGGATATTTTTATTTTATTTTTTTATTATTTATTTTATTTTATTTTTTTCTTTATTTTTTTGTTAATAAATTATTTTTATTTTTATATTAAAGGTCATTCATCGTATTTGTCATTCGTCCAGAAAGGAAAAAATTTTTGTATTGTTATCAAACAAATTTATATTTTTAGAGTAGAAATTTTGTGTCGTTATCAAACGGTTATTTTTTCGCTTTAAACTTTCAGAAATAAAAATAGAAAAATCATTGCGTTAAAAATAGTTTAACATAATGGTTGTCATGTGTGCCCTTAGAGACGAGCACATCCGAGTGCTTGTTTTACAACTCAATGAAAAATCCTACAAATATTCTCGTGATTTGTACGCTTTAAAATTCGATTAATATTTGTTGAGCATGTCTTTATTTTAAAACATTTCTTTTGAGGATCAAAGTAATCACTATTTCGGTCCATTTTATTGAATTGACCGGATTGAGTTGTATGTCCCAAAAACAAGAAAAAGTTGGAGTTAACACAATTTTGGATCCCAACAAATGCACATCTTCTTTAATCTCAGTGTTTATCAAGGGAAATCTTATTTCGAATTATCCATGACTTTAATTTCAAATAAAGGGAAAATAGCACAAATGATCCATAAACTTTTGCCCAAATATGCAATGTGGATCTTGGACTTTTAATTTATTCGGTTTGGTCAATGAATCGAAACATAATGCGATATGATTCTTGAACTTTTAATTTATTCAATCTGATAATTAATCTTTTGGTACATATTCAATTTAATTATCAAATTATATGAAAATGTTGTTGTCCCTGAACTTGAATTATTAGAAGGATAATATTAGACATTTTCATATATTTTAGGGACTAAATTAAATATGTATCAAATTTAAAATTTTGAGATCATATTACATATTGAGTTACAGTTGAAAGATCGCATTGGATAAGTTACAAATTTCAGGATCACATTATCTCCTCATCCCTAGAAGTGAAAAGGCCATCCTCACACGCTGTTTTTCCTCGCCCATGATTTGGGCCTCGTCCGAGGAAGAAACATACACCACATTTTGTCGAAACGAACCCATCGCGAGAACAGGGACGCGGGACTCGCAAAATTCCACGCCGCGGAGACCAAAACGACCAATGGTCGCGCGAGAGCAAAAATTTCTTCCTCGTGCGCACTGAATGATCGAGCGAGCGGCATTCCCCATCTCTCTCTCCCTCTCTCTGTATGGTCTCATCATCTTGGCGGTCGCAGTAGCTACCAGCCTACCGCGCTTTGTAATATTCTGCAATCTTTCCCTTTCGCTCTGCTCCACAAAATCTCCCCCCTCTTCCATCCCTTTGAAATCCTTATCGGACTACTCCCCCTGTCCGATTTTTGTCTTCCTGCTTCAAGTTTTCCATTCTCCGCCTCGACTCTCTCGGGGCTCTTTGACTTGGCACCTCCTCGGCAGTTCTTGGCGAGACGGCGACCGTGGTTCCGGTAAGAATGTCATAGCCTCTCCTTCTCTCTGTCTCGAACAGTCATCAAGTCTTGGTTTTGATACATGGGTTTGTTTTGGTTTCCGAGGAAGCCAGCTGAATGGCGACATTCGTCTCGTCAAGACTTCGTTTTTTACTTCATAGGGTGTTCAGTTTCTCGTCGCTGTTTTTTCCCCCCCATTTTCAAATAATCTTTGAGGAGTGAAATTGAGTTTTACTTCAAAATCCGGTCCTCAAGTAGAATACTGAGCAGAGTGTTGAGTTGCTTCGATCGTCGACTGGACTTTGACGCTCTTCAAGCTCTCTTTTGTCTTCGACGAATTTGGAAGAATGAGTTGCAGGACGGTTAATTTGAAGTTTGACTATGTATGCAGTTCAAACGATCAGCTGGTTTCTTGTAGAACTGATGAAGAAACCTTTTTTTCACGGTTCTTCCAATTCTCTGCAACTGAATGGAAGGAACAGAAATCGTTTGTTCTTATTGTGATGGCACCTGATAATTTCTTGATTGATTGACTAATCCTGCTTTCACCATAGTTCATGTTTCGTGATTTGCTAATATTCCATTTCTAAATCTGTTATAATATACAGTACGGTTACAGCTTGCACTTTTGCACATCATTTTAGAACTTCCCAAAAGAACCTTGGCACTTCGACCATGGAAAGTAGTGGCGCCAGCTCTTTCCTAAGGAACAGAAATCTGGAGAGTTTTTTGAATGCAAGCTCCATAGACACTTTTGGAGTTTCATCAAAAGCCTCAGTGAAAGAAGAACTGGAATATCGGCCAAGGACTGATGGATATGTTGATGACGATGGGTGGTTTTCTGTGTTGATATCTTGGATCAGAATAGTGACGTGCTTCTTGTCGATGATGGTTACGACTTTCATTTGGGCATTGATCATGGTTGTTTTGATCCCGTGGCCCTATGAAAGAATAAGGCAAGGAAATATTTATGGGCACGTAACTGGCAGGCTGCTGGTAAGTTACTTCAACATTACAAGTGATAGTACTTTATTTATGCTGCTATTTGGTTAAAGTCTCTTATTTACTTCAAATTGTTGGTCTTGTAGTAAATTGTCAGTTCCAAAAAACAGCAGTGATTAAAAGGCTTCGTTCTAACTTTTCTGTTGATTGAAGATTAAAAGACCAATCTTGCTTTCACCCACCATGTGTGGGCACTTGTGGGCTGCAATTTGGAATCTTTCTTCTTTTTCCCTCATATGACTATGGGGAAGCGATATTAGGTTTATCAACTCGTATAGTTGGTTACCGACGTATCAATTTATTGCATCGTCCATTAAATTCAGAATACACAATTAGTTATGTGAATCTTTTCAGAAGGGTTTGTGTAATCAATATGTGGCGGTACTTGGATTGACATCTGAGGAGAAAATGTGATCCTTGATTCCTTATCATTGTTTGTCGAGTTGACGAGTCTGAGTTTCCACTCATGCTGATTCTATTATTCTCCTCGGGGCCATCAGCAGCACATATAGTTATTTTCTTCAGCAATTTAAGACAAAAAAATGAAGGATACTGCAAGTGAATGCGATTACTTCGTTGATAGCTAGTTATTATTCTACAGTGCTGCCAAGTTATGTGGCTCTTTGAAGTGTTTCTCTTTTTCTTGGTGATAATGGTTTTGAATATGCATTTGAAGTGGACTGTATGTATGCGTTCCAGATGTGGATCTTGGGAAATCCAATACACTTTGAAGGGTTGGAATATGCTGATGAGAAGGCCATCTATATTTGCAATCATGCATCCCCAATTGATATTTTCCTTATAATGTGGTTGACTCTGACAGGCACTGTTGGTATTGCAAAAAAGGAGGTAAAACCCTAGTGTAATCTGTTGGTAATACATGTCAGGGATAAGAAGCATCGTGCTGACTGCAATGCAAGGAGCAATGACACTCGAGAGTTTTCTTACAAAGCATATAAAAAAATGGTTTAGGATCCTGTAACTGTGGTCCTGCATCTTACTCTCATTGCATTAGCTCTTGGGATTTATATGTCTATCATTAGGCGAGGCACTATTTTCCATGTCCATAGATTATAATGATTCATACTTGTCTCGACAGCATTTGTCATGTGTCCAACATTGAGATATGATAATTATGTGCATCTCTATTTTATTGATGGATTTCAAAATCTTAACTTCAAATGAAAAATCATCTGTGCAGATTATCTGGTACCCACTTTTTGGACAGCTTTATGTATTGGCCAATCATCTCCGCATAGATCGTTCCAACCCCACCGCAGCCATCAAGTCGATGGGGGAAGTAAGTGTCTTCCTCTGCATTGTTTGGCTGGGATTTGTTTGTGTCTCTAACAAGTCAATGGTGCAATTGCACAGGCAGCTCATGCCGTGGTTAAAAACAATCTGTCTCTGATCATATTCCCTGAGGGCACCCGGTCAAAGAATGGACGACTGCTTCCTTTTAAGAAGGCAAGTCTCTTACTTCATCAGCTAAAATTTAAAGCTCTTACTGAACTCGTCACGAAATTTAGGAATAAGAAGTTGCAGTGTGGTTGGACTGCCTGAAACAGTTCAAGCACATTGCTTTTAGCCCATTTTTTTTAATAACAGATTCATTCCTAAGATGCAGTCCTAAGCTGCATTGTGATTCGTCATTGCTCTTGTTCATGGGCATGCATCATGTTTGTTCAGGGTTTTGTACACTTGGCCTTGCAATCACGACGCCCAGTAGTGCCTATAGTCTTGACTGGGACCCATCTAGCATGGAGAAAGGGCAGTTTACATGTTCGTCCTGCACCTCTTACTGTAAAGTTCCTTCCCCCAATCAAAACTGATCAGTGGACTGCTGATCATATCGATGAGTATGTGGAAATGGTCCACGACATGTATGTGAAACACCTTCCCGAGTCGCAGAGGCCTCATTCATCGAATGCTGCTACTAGGAATAATTCAGTTTCCTAGGTGAAATTCTTTTCAATTCAACTCTGTATCATTTTAGACTAGGAAGCATGTGCTATCAACTCCTGGAATAAAGCACCGCGACTATGTTAGTGTTGTTGTAGCCCTTTGAATGGTTAAAAAATAGAAAACGCAAATGCAGTTTTGAGGTTCACTCTAAAATGAGTTTTCTTGCATTGATCTCCTGATTCTTGAATCGAAAGATTACTGGTGACATCGGAATGATGTGGAAGCGGGATGGAAATTGAGAAACGAATGTTCCCGGTGAAGAACATGCGATGTGTGGGCGTCGCGTTTTCAAAGGATGTCATATATGGATGTTGGTATGTAAGCACAAGCAAGCCTCCAGAGGGCTACCGTTGCAGAAAGATGGGAGCTTTTTGATGTGAATTGCTGCGGAAGGATCGTTCTACGAAGGCCTAGATGGTGCGGAATTGCAACCTCGACCTCCAATCAAACCCGTGATTGGCAACCTCGGTATGAACGTGGCCTGTTGACGAACACGTGTCAACCAACCAACGTTATAGACGCCACGAACGAAAGAATTATTTATCTCGCTCGATAAAGTCAAATCAACCGTCACGAGGAATCTTGATTAGGTCAAGTCCTCAAAAGAACAGTAAAAGAGAATCTCCGATTATTTCTCAGTAAAATATATATGTCCCCAAAGAAATTCGGTCAGTCTTATATATAGAACTTTTAGCCAATCCATCACACAAACCCTAAAAACCAACCCTAGAAATATAATGCGTCATATTCAGAATATTCTAAAACAAGAAGATATATATATATATCTCTCTCTCTCTATAAATATATATCTATATATATTTGACTTGGTCAAATATTTGGTGTCCATATAATCAAATTCTGCGCCAAGATTTCCAAGATTCTTCAAGATTTGATCGAGGTTATCTCCGCGTTGAAGATCACGAACCATAACACCAACACTTGCCTAAATTGCTTGGCCGCGCTCGAGTGATCGAACCAGGTAGGAATAGACAATGGGTCCTTAGCACCTCCTCCTCGATATGGCTCGATGTCCACATCACTTTTAGCCGTTGAACGAAGGATGGGAATTCTTATTCTTGCTTTGACGTTCGGACTGGGTGAAAACAAGTGTCTTGGATTTTCATTGTCGTTGCTTGCATGGGGTTAGTTAGGGTGCGTTTGGTAACATTTTATTTTAAAAATTGTTCTAGGGAACAGAAATAGAAAAAAGTGTTTACGTTCAGGGGAACAATTTTGAACAAAAAACGCGTTTGGTAAACTTGTTCTAGGAATAAAAAATGAACGAAACACGTTTGGTAAATTTGTATAATTTTTATTTCTTTTAATTTTATAATATTTTTATTTTATTTTTCTATTTTCTTTCTTATTTATTTTCCTTTTTTTTTTTTTTTTTCTTCTTTTGGCCGGTCGCCGGCCTCGGCCATGGCCGGCGACCGGCCGGCCGGGCGGCGGCCTCGCCCGGCCACGGCGAGGCTCGCCGGCCCTCGGCGAGGCCGAGCTCGCCCGGCGGCTTGCGAGGCTCGGCCTCGGCCGGGCCACCGCCAAGTGACGCCGACTGGCGGTGGCCGGCGACGCCGAGCCTCGCCCCAGGCGAGCTCGGCCTCGCCGGATCAGGGGCGAGATCGAGCTTGCCCGGCCGGCGCGAGGCTTGGCCTCGCCTTGGCTGGCGAGCTCGACCTCTCGGCGTCGCCGGCCCCCGGCGAGGCCGAGCTCGCCCGACCAAGGCGAGGCCGAGCCTCGCCGAGGGCCGGCGGCGCTCGGCCTCGCGAGGGCCGGCGGGTCGCTCGCCCTCGACGGCGTCGCCGGCCCTCGGCGGCCGGTCGGCGGCCATGGCGAGGCGGCGACCGGCCAAAGGAAAAAAAGAAAGAAAAAAAGAAGAAAAGAAGAATAAAAAGAAAAAGAAAAGAAGTGTTTTACATTTTGTTAGAAGGTAAAGAAAAACGAAAAATTTGTTTCTTGTTTACATTACAAATGTGTTTTTGAAACAAAAAAATAATTTTGGAACAAAACGCACACAAAAGCGTTTGTTTTTTTTTGTTCCAGGAACAAAAAAACAAAAAGTTGTTTAAAAATAGAAAAAGAAATGAAAACAAACGGGCCCCAGGGTGCGTAAGCCAACGTTTACGTTGCTTAGAATTTACGTTGCTTTTGTTTCCGAGAAACAAAAAAAGAACAAAAATTCATTTGGTAATGGAGTTGTTTTTCTATTGGGAATAGAAAGTTAAGGAAATAGATTTGGAATAAAAACGAGAAATAAAAAAAATTGCTTCTTGTTCTTGAAACAATTTCTTGAAATAAGTCATTTTTTTTCTTTTATTTCTCTCTCTTGCCGCGGCCACCTCCAATCGCTTGGAGCCACCGCTGCGATCACCGCCCGCCGCTCGCCGCTCGCCGCCCGCCGCCCGCCGCCGCCGCCCACGACCGCCCGGCGGTGGGCGGCGGCAGCGGCACAAGTGCGTGGCGGTTGACAATCGGCAATCTATGAGCAAAAATAAAAAAATGAATAAATACAAAAAAAGAAATTGTTGTGTTCTAAACGTATTTATATTCTTTTTCTATTCCAAAAGTAGAAATTTTGTGTAATTACTAAACGCGTTTTTCTTTCGAAATTGTTCCGGAATAGAAATATAAAAGAATTATTTTGAAAAAAAACTCTTTCCAGTTAAGAAGCGTTGTCATACGCACTCTTAATTTCCTTTTTATTTCTTCGTGCAATATATATATATATTATGGGTTAGTTGGAAGGCCCCTATATATTTTTTATTAGTTTCTCCAGATGAATGGCACTGCAGCTAAAGGAGACAATTTGGTACAGACCAAATTAACAAACAAGCAAAAGGCCCTTCATACCGAATTTTGAAGCAGGATTTGTCTCATGATGAATTCCCAGTAAGGACATGTATTGTTTATGAGGGAAAAGATGAACGTGCAAATCGCGGATTTTGAAGATGGAACAAATTCGAGTCTAGCCTAGAAAAAAAGAAGAAGAAGATTTTTATTTTTTTTTTATTTTTTTTTGGTGGGGGGGGGGATTTAAGAATTTGCTGCTGAACCGTACGTGCAGGTGGGAAAATGTTCTCCTTTTAAGGCCGAGAAGAAAGAGGTTGTACTTGGGACCATAATGAGAAACCCTATGGCTGTTGTTGTGGGCCAAGAAATCTGTCGATCTGGCCCAAGTCAATGTTAGTGCACGGTCCTTCGTCGCTCTCGTGTTGTCCGTCTGATCATCACACCTGCGGAACTTGTCCTGTTCTTTTGTCCTTCGTTTGATCGAGTAATTTCTAAAGGCTAGGTAGTAGGGCAAGGCAAGCTCCAGTTCTTTTTATTTTCTATGGTGGCTGGTGAGACACGGCAAAAATCTGCCACCATTATAGCAATGTAAATAATTTCGACCAATGTGGGGATGCTAAGGCTTGGTCTATTGGGACCAATTCATCGTGTCGTTTGGCACTGAGTCATTTTCAAAGTTTGTGCATTCGATAGAAATTCGTCTCATCATCGTATCATAAACAAACCCATTAGACAAGTTCCAGTAAGCTTATTTTATTTTAATAGTTAACAAGCAAGTGATGTTTGGGGACATAAGGACCCACTAAACGAGATTTCCATCTTGAATGATGTCTATTGAGAAGTATATTTTACTGTTAGTTTAAAAATATTCTTGGTGAAAATTCTTTAACTCTAATTGATTTAGAAATTTGCTTCTCTAGATATTCAAAATTACATGGTGAAAAAGTATGAAAGGAATATAAATAGCTTGATTGAGCTTACGAGAAAAATTAAATGGGGAGACAATTTATTCATCTTATTGTTATTTTGAGTTCAAATTTTGCTGAGTGCATATTTTCGAGATGTGAATTACTTAAGGTGCGTGAAAATCAATGCGAACACCGCTTGACCACTAAATATAAAGTGACAAGATAATGTATTTAATTATTAGAGAATGAGTAGATTCTCATCTATCAAAGAATTGTTTTTTTTTTTCCTTTTTTTTTTGTGTGGTCGGAATCCACGGTAGCATGATTGAAATAGTCAAAAAGTGAGGGAATACAAAAGGGCAGCAGAATGCACGAGAATAGTGAATTAAATAACGCATGACGTAAAATTTGAAGGTTTTTATATAGAATTTGGTCATTTACTTACTTACACTCAAGATTTATCTGATTAAAAATACATTATTGATGGAATTTTGGAAAGAAGGAAGGCATAAAATCCATTGGAAACAGAATCATTTTTTGATATATAAAAAATATTCAGGCAAATAACGTAACATGGCGCATTTTTTTTTCATTGCTTTGTTGATTAATATATATAAATATAAATATAAATATAATATAATATAATCGGTGTAAAATCAGACAAAAATAAAGATATTGATCTTAGGACGTTGAGAAATATTCCACACAAATCCGGTATTCGGCAATTTCTAGAAAAGAAAATACTAATATTCCTGTTAAAAAAGAAAAGAAGGAAGAGAGAAGGGATTTGCTTTAAAATCCATCTTAAAACAACCCAAAAAATAGCCAAAACACGGGGAGAGAGAGATAGTCTTCCTCTTCCTCCTCCATCTCCATCTAGGGTTTCGATTCCCAATCGGTTTCTCCCTCCTCCTCCTCCTCCCCATTCGGCCCCTCCTCCCCATTCGCCCCTCCTCCTCCTCCTCGCGACGGCGGAGCGCCGCATCCGGCGGTCCAGATCGCCGGCGGCCACCCTCGATGCGGTGCGCGCGCGTCCGAGATCGCGAGCCGCGCGCCGATGAGCGTCTTCGGTAGGCCCGAGCCGGACAATATATCGGGCGGTGGCTGTTGAGGTAGACAGTGAAGGTAGGTCGCTGGTCGTTTGATGGAGGCTACTGTGCAAAATTTCTCGCCGAAATATGTATATATGTGTATATATATATATCGAATCGTGGAAGAACTCGGCACTGTTCACGTGTGCATGTGCGAATGAGTGCGCACGTGACCGTTGGTCTGCCGATTTAACTCGAAGAATCTTATGTCGAGTGGTTTGTATCTATGTTTCGTTTTTGCTCTCTGTCTTTGAGTTTTGCTGCATTTTTATTTTGGGCAGTTTGACTATTTTAGGTCTTAGATTTAGGCATTGGTCGATTTTAGTAGTAAAAGGGGAAAAATTTGAGATTCCTCGGGCTCGGTCAATGTTGCTGTCTCTTCGACTGTCGGCGCTCGGATGTTATGGCTCTTTAACTTTTTGCATAGACCTCGGTGTTGATAGCGTTCATCGCATTCCTTTTATGTCCGGCAATTTTTGTTACGCACATAATTCTGTGGGAGAGCGTACCTACGTGTTGCCTGATTATCTCGTGTTGATGTAAAGAGAGTTTTAGAGTCATGCTACCCTTCGATTTGATAATTTAAAGCAATAACTTCACTTGCGCACCCATTTTTTGTATTTGCAAATTGGGGTAGTTCACTTGTTGGAAATACACCATCAGAATGAATTTGTGTTATTTCTTCTTGATGAAATTCAGTCTTAGCAGCAAGTGGTGCCAATGTCTTGTGAATTTGAGTTCCCTTTATTTTAGGGAAGGCAGACCATAGCTATTTGTTTTATGTCTGTTGTTTAAGTTCGTTTGTTAATCACGAAGAATAAACTGACTTTGCATTGTCAGATAAAACTTCTAAGTCAACTTTTTCCCATCCAAAGAGAAAATGACGTCCCTTCATAGGTTTTTCTGTCACGAGTCTAGAACTTTTATGTATTTTTGTTCTAATATGCTAGCAGCTGGTGATGTATGATACACGCTGAAGTTTAAGTTTGTGTAGGAGTTTGCAGTTTCGCCCTAAAAAGTCTGAGCTTGAATATAGATATTGGCAACTTTTTGGCAATCTTTGTTGAGTTACTAAGATATCAATATTTTCTAGCATAATGTGCTTATCACAATAATTGATCGGTAACAACATCCGGCGTATATATCCCCATAAATTGATTAGAGGTTGAAAGTCAAGGCAGCACACTCATTAGTTTCTATGAACTGTTTGTTTGGGTAGAATCATTTGTCCCATTGTTGGTGTGGCTTTGTTATAATATCTCAAAACAGCTACTCTTCTGTTGGCAGAAGTAAAAGGATCTTTCTGTTGGTGTAAGAATATATGCTGGAAATTGACAAGATGAACCAAGCCAGTCAAGGAATCAACTCCGATGCTTCAGCCAGTGCCCCTTTGAAGCGCAAACGTGGTCGTCCACGAAAGTATCCCATGCCAGATGAAAGCCCAATCTTTGCAGAGCATGCCCGTGCACTGAGGGATCAGAACATAAATCGTGGACCAAATATGCATGTCCCTCCTGCATATAAATTTGTGAATGGAAACCAACCCCGGCAAGTAGATGCAACCAACAGTTCAAACAACATCTCAATAGGACAGTTGGTTTCTGGTGTCATCGAAGCAGCATTTGATGGTGGTTATCTGCTTGCTGTTAGGGTTGGCAACTCTGATACTACTTTAAGGGGCGTTGTGTTCAAGCCGGGGCGATATGTACCTGTTTCTGCAGAAAACGATGTGGCCCCAAACATCCAAATGATCAAAAGAAATGAGATTCCTCTTCAGAGTGAGAATTATATACAGATGCAGGTCTCTGGCCCTCGCTCTAGAGAGAGGAATGGAACCACCAGTCTAGTGGCATCGCCTCCTGGCTCAGGTGTCTTGAAAGGTAGACAGGTTGCTCCAGGAACAGCTCAGCCTATTCGTCCAGTGACAGTGAGAGGCAATGTGGTGCCTGTGGTACTTCCACCTCTTGGTACTCCTGGAAATGGTTTGCCTGTTCCCAACCAAGCTTCTGCGGCTTCAATCCAAGATCATATGGCTTCAATAGGTAAGCACATGGCACCTGTTTCTGTCCAAACCTTTTCTCCTTTAAATGGATCTGCATCCAACAAGGAAGTGCCAAGAAGTATGGCACATGTACAAAGTGAAACTGGTGTTGATTCTCAATACCCAGATGGGGCGTTGCATGACGTAGAGACCAAGTCAACGGGGACTCCTGGTATGCCTTTTGAGAATCTAGTGACAGAGGTCATCAAGAGAATTCATGAACCTTCACAAGTAGAGGCCGAACAAAACGAAAGCAGCAAGTCAGGTGATAAATCTGGCAGTACTCCAGAAGACGAAGATAGCGACGATGATCAGCCTCTATACATCGAGCCTTTACAAGCTGTGCAACCCAGTATCAACCCCCACCTTGGCAGCATGCCTCCGCATCTGGATAGCAGCAGAACTGGCAAAATGACCGAGCTGTTGCAGGTAAAATTATTTTCCAAAGAGCAAGTAGCAATCTTTTCTTTGACTTCAACTTTCATGGCAGCCCAAATTGAGAAGTTATCATTTTGCAAGGCTTTGCAGGAAAATGCAATGAAGAGCGAGATGCCCGGAGATCGATCTTTCAAGAACAATTGAAATTGAGCTGACAGAAGATGAGAGACGCTTGGTGGTAACCAGTGACTTGTCAAAATAACAGCTTTAGTAATCGTGTACTTCTAACTTTCATTAGGTCTAGATTTAGGTATTGAAGCTTTTTAGACTTTATTCACTTAATTCTGCAATATATCTTGAAAGCGCTGGTCAAAGATGTAGAGAAATCAACCTGATGAAAATTGGAGACAGCTTTTTCTAGCACACGACTTTCTTGAGCTCGTAAGTCCTAGTCGAAGCTCTGTGCTTTTGTCTGTTGAGTCTCACGGTTATTTTGGTTGGCTGTCCAACTATCTCAAAGCAAATTTTTATGTTCAATAATTGTTCTTTTTCGTGGAGAGCCTAGGACCATGGTTTGAATGGGGTTTTGATTATTTAGCTTACGAAGTGGAGAATTCAGATCGACTACTAGACGGCCAATCTCGTACGAATCACTTGTTGCCATGGTCGCATGCACATCAGTTCATCTTCGCTACTGCCCTATACGCAAACGCCCAGTCAATTCGACCAAGTTAAGCTGGTTGAACGGTACTGGTTGAATGTCAAAAGTCACGTTTCACGTGTAACGCTGCTTGCCCTCACGTAACCACAGAGAAAACATGGTGCGGCATATGACAGAAATTGAGAGACGGTTTCGACTAAACTAGTCATCTTGAAAAATTTCATTCCTAGGCCACAAGACTTTTGATGAAAGATCCATATAGCAATGGATATCGACACTGAGAAACCATTGCAAGAGATATAGACTGGGAATGAGTGATCTCTGCTTAGGAACCTCATGATCGTACCGAGATTCAGCGTGTAAATGGGTCAACACCAAGTCCGGAAAAGAAAACAATCGCCATACCCGATTTTGATTTTAGTCCGACTAGTCAAACCCAGATTTGCACTACTTTGCAACCCAAGAAAGAATAATAACGCTTCCATCACATAATATATGAAAGAAAGCCAAAACCAGGCAAAGAAATTGCACAATAATCTGTAAGCAATAAACATTACTATCGGGAATATGTCAACAGTGAACTGCCTCATCTTAGCACACTTATCCATAGAAAACAACGGTCATAAAATCCAACATACAAGCACAAAACATAAATGCATAGTAAATTATAGCAGAAGACCATCTCCATAGGTCAACCACCGCCATAAATCCGAGACGACTACAGTCCAAAATGCAGCAGGGTGGTACGTCGCCAGCTCATACTTTCCATCATTTGAGGAGCATCACTGCACCAATGCAAACACAACACATGATGAAAAGGGCAGATGCTATAGAAAATAACTTCTGTGCTATCTACTTTCTGATGATAACGTAATTCGTATTACTAAAAGAATAATTCCAAAGAACAATTAACTTATTTTGATTCTTGTCAACTTGTCAAGTACTATTCACTTTCTGATAAGAAGGTAATTCCTATTACTACAAGAATAATTCCAAAGAACAATAAACTTATTTTGATGATTCTTGCCAACTTGTCAAGTACCCCCATCAGCATAACCTTACCCGACTTTCAAAGAACCTTTAGAAAAAAGCCACAAAGGTTGTCAAAGCAGTTACCTGCTGTGGCTGCTGGTAGGTTACGGGCTGCTGATAATTATACCCAGCATAACCTCCATAGAACATATTAGGGTCCTGGGCAGGAGGGGCATAACCATATGCTTCATATCCCTGTGGATATCCATAATATCCACCATTCCACTGTGCCTGCTCCGGCTGAGCCTGAATTACAAATCCATTGTCATTTCCCTATCCATTATCGCCATCAACCTGCTTCCTTGAAGAAGCCAAAAAGCCCACTTACCTGTTTGTTTGAGGGACTCCGCCCCCATGACAGTCGAATGCTTTGTCCTCCCAACTGGGTTCCATTCAACATCAACAAGGCTTGCTCAGCACAAGCTCTGAAATGAGTAAGTACACAAATTAATTCATGTGAAACACGCAGAGGGGAAAAGAGGCAAAAGAAACCAATTAATCACCTGCTTGTGAATTGAACAAAACCGCAACGTTTGCCAGGTGGAATTTTCACATGATGCAACTCTCCATATTGACTGAATACTTGCCTCAAAAGGTCATCTGATACACTTGGATCCAGACCCCCGACAAATATCTAAGCTCCAAAAGACAATTAGTCAAGAAAAGGAAGTAGTATGTCAAAAATCTCATAGTAAAAATAGACTACCCACAGTTGTATTATTTGGATCATTCTCCCCTTGGTTTCCTTGACTGTTCTGGTAAGATGCTGCAACGGACATGTAAATGAGATCATACACACTATAACACATTCAATACTATCTAGCTAGGCAACACAGAAGTTTCAGAGTCTTGGGCAATGAAATTATCATCCAGGAGAGATTAGTCATGAACTTCCACACCACAGGAAGCAAACATTCAAAACAGAAAAAGATTCATGCACTCAGCTTAAGCCAAATATTGCCATCACAGCAATGATCTTGCAATTCTCTGATCAGTACAAACATGTATAGCCAGTTTTCTATTCATGAAGCCTCAGATGGATCATGTAAGACTTCAGAAAACAGGCAACTCATATGTATATATGGAAGCACATGCACACACAGGCACATGTTATAAAGAAGAAATTTGTTAGGGGCTCCCATAAATTAAAATCCCTCATATTTAAGCGCGTTAGAAGTCATAAACTTAAAAGAGACAGGGATCATCCCACTTCAAAACAGCAAATTGATGGGAAAATTAGTCCACACACATAATATCTTCGGCAGTCCTTTCATGCACCGATTCAATGTCCTAGTAACAAATGACTCAAAGAAAAAGTAATGACGAGTAAAAAAAGACAAACTGTTCCTCCAAATTCCTAGCGACACGAATAGTCAAAGACAATATTATGTTAAAGAAACAAAAGAAGGCCACCGCATTGTAGAATACCATAATCTAAAGGGAGTACTCCATCGTATTAACTTCATAAAAGCGGAAAAAATTTAAATTGACCGATAACCTAGTGAGCAATTGCGTGAAGTAAATCCAACTGTAGCATTGAAAATGCTACTAGGTAATTGATAGAACTCAGGACATAAACAAAATAACTGACCTAAAATGAGGCCACGCATTAAAGTGGAATCATTTCAGCTGAAATCAGTTCCAGGCCCTCCAAAATGAGAGCCTCTTGGCGTCCTGCTTTAAGAGAACATGAGTTTTATATAAGTTTTTGAACGTTTTCTAGAATTAAATGCGCCCAATTTTAGAAAGGTAAGCACTGAGGAAATTATGTAAATTCCTCTCATCTTCAAAGTTGACTAGTCCTTTCACACAATTCACCTCTAATAGATGCATCAAGCATATTCAGCTTAGAACTTCAACAAAGTGAAACTCTGAAGTAAAATTGCAAATCATCATAAAACATGTCAAACTGCTATCATCATAATCAATAAGCCACAACAGCGCATAAGGTAACTTTTAGCGAGCAACATCAGCAACTATGCAGGCCATAATACATACCACTCTGATATTGCTGGGTAGCAACAGGCTTCTTGTTAGCAGCGGGCCCAATCCTCATTGGGCGTGAAGAACAATACATGCCATTCATTTCAGTCATGGCCCGCAACTGTTCGGTCTCATCGCCGAACCTAACAAATCCATAGCCCTTAGAACGGCCAGTTGTCCTGTCGATAACTATTTTGGCACCTTTCACAGATGGGTAGTGAGCTCTAAATGTCTCCTGTAGCATGTGATCTGTTACATCAGCAGCCAGATCTCCAACAAAAATTGTATAGTCAGGACCCTCATCTTGACGCCTCTCACCCGGACCAAGTGTAGCCCAGTTCAGTCGGAAATTCTGGTCAGAATTTGGCATCAATGTGCCATTGTACGTCTGCAAAATCCTCTCTGCTGCCGCGCGGGTCATAAATTCAATGAAACCGTAACCCTCGGGCAGAGCAGTCTGCTTATTTCTAATCACCTTAGCTGAGAGAACCTGAGAGAGCCAATTAAGTAAACAGCTATCAGATGGCCGTAGTAGCTTGAAGAGAATGGTGGAGACCATAATAAGGATGTCTAGAAATCTAAGCAGCTAGATAAAGGATAAAGAGGTCCAAGATTCATCTGTCACCGCACCATCAATCTGAAGCAACATTCCCATGTCCACTTAAAAATTGTAGGGGAGGCAGATACGAGTACAGAGTCTATACTAGAATATCATAATATGCAGAGAATGAGAACCCAAAATAAGAGCTAACGGCAAGTTCAGAAAGTGTAAAAAATGTCATCACAAATGAAAACGGGCAGATTTCAATTTGTTTTGAACTACAGCACATATGGAAATTTCTGATTCGGTACGGGATTTCACAGATAAAAGCGATGAAAGCAGACCGAGTTAATAGCGTCAATCGATAATTGACATAGTGAATCATGCTCTTATTCTCGTACTAGAAAAGAGCGGCATAGCTCTCAGGAACCTCAATATCCAACACAAGACCTAATTTTTCAGCTCAAGACGTATGGCAATCGTTGGAAGACGACTCTAGCTACCAAACAATAAGACAAGCCCTCGACCCAAAAGCACACAAAGGGGAGAGAAAAAAAAAAGAAAAAAGGGAGACATTCGAAGCCGGTAAGCGGGGACAAAATCAAGGCGTCGGGATCCATAGTTACCTCCCCGGAGTGGGCGAAGCAGTTGAGGAGATAGCTCTCGTCCATGTGAGGCTGCAGGTCGCCGATCCAGAGCGACTTGATCTCGGCCGCCGCGCCGCCCATCGACTGGCCCGGCATGGGCGGCGGGACCGGCTGCGGGGTCCAGCCCACCGGCGGGGGCACCGGCTGGGCGGCCTGCTGCATCATCATCCACTGCTGCTGCTGCTGCTGCTGGTACTGCTGCTGCTGGTCGGGGACGGCTCCGGGGACCGGCTGCTGCATCATGGCGGCGGACGGAGGGCGGGAGGGAGGGAGGGAGGGAGGCAGGGGCCTTGCCGCGCGAGGCTAGGGCTCGGAGGAGGGGCGGTCGACGAGGAGGAAACCCTAGGGGGGGACGGCAAGGATTTGAGAGAGAGAGAGATCCTAATCCCCAGAGAGGGTCCAGAGAGAAGGAGCTCGATGGGCTGGGAGGGGCTTTTTATAGTCGAGATTTTCCGTATATACCAGACCAACTACGAGCGATATTTAGGTAAATATACTTTCCGTTAATTACGATGAAATTTCCATATTATTAGCGGAATTAAATTCCGACCGAATATAGTTTTTTTTGCTGGTTTTTTCCTGCTTGATTTTAGTTTTTTTTTTTTCCTCTTGCGAGGGAGTTTGAATGGAAGGGGGGTTAATTACTTTTTTTTATTTTATTTTTTTTTTTCCACGGATTATGTAATTCAATTATTATGACGTCATCATTGGGATTTTTAACTCGATGGCCCAAAAAAAAGAGAAAAAGAAAAAGAACCCAAATATTTCCGAGACAATATTAGGCAAGTTCCCAACCCTTGTTGTGCGGAATTACAGATTTGCCCTCCGCCGTGCTCCCCCGCCACATTCCTCTTTTTCTTCTTCCCCTTCCTGTGCTGCTCTCCTCCTCCACCGCCCCTCCGTCCCCGCCGCGCCCTCTCTCTCTCTCTCTCTCTCTCTCTCTCTCCCGCCCTTCCCGGCGCTTGAAGCTCGGAGAGTTGATCGGAGCAGTGAAGCCGAGTCTCTTTCCTTCCTCATCGTCTCTCTCCTCTCTTCTTCCTCGCCCCGTTTCGCCACTATAATGGCACGCTTCAGCTGAAAACGTGGCCACCGTGTCTTTCTCAGGTTGAACTTCTGGTCTCTGTCCATCTCCTTTTCTGGGTTTTCTTTGGGACGTCTCGGGCGTTACGCGCGCGCTCATTCTACAAGAATCCTCCATTGCTTCTGGTTCTCTTTTCTTCTTCTTTTTGATTGGTTTTTGTTGTACAATATATATATTTTTATTTTTATCACTCGGAAAGTGGTGTGTAGGAAACGAGTTGCTTTCGCTGATTATTTTTTTATTGGGTGCATTTTGCTGAATGCAGTTATGATGGATGAAGACCAATTTGAGGTTAGTGGAGAAAAGGTTGCTGAAGATGTTCTTAAGGTGTCTTACGAAGCGAAATTGCAGGAACTTCTTCATTATGTTACATCAATGGAAATCAAGTTGTGCGCTGATGCCACGAAAGAATTCGTTAAGTTGCTTAAAAGTAGTCATGGAGGTCAGTTGCTTCATAAGTATGTGCAGACTTCTTCCAAGTGTACTGAGCTTCTGGAAGCTTGGAAGCTTCGTCAAGGGAAACCCGGAATTTCCTACGTATTTAAGTTGATTTCTGCTATTCTGAGTCATCCCGATGGAAAGTTTCAGCAGGGTGATGCCAGCAGAACCTTTGTTCATAGGGCTCTTGACAAGTTTTCCAGGTTGGTTGTTGATGAAAAGTTGGGGGATATTTATAAGGAACTGGACAACAAAGAATCCAAGCGCCAAAATGCTGCACTTCAGCTTATGGCTTCGATCGTTAGGCGGGGTCCTGACTTAGCCTCTGAGGTTGCAAAGAAGTTTGATTTTAAGAGCCAGGGCTTTCACAAGCTTTGTGTGTATAAGAAGAAGCATATTGATGCCAAAAGGAAATATTCCACCAGAAATTCACTTATTGGGTTTGCAATGTCGTTTTTGGAGGTAGGGAAACCCGGATTGTTGAGGTGGATCCTGCAACAGAAGGACATGTACTCTAGTGTCCTTTGTGGTCTTGGCAATGATGATGACGAGATTGCGGTTCATGTCCTATCCACATTGCGTGATAGGATTCTCACTGAAGAATCCTTAGTTCCCCCTGGCCTGCGTAGTGTTCTTTTTGGACGCGTTACCTTGGAGCAGCTCATCAGCATTTCTGGAAGGGAGAATGGAGGGCTCGCTGCAGAGTTGGCTCATGGCATCCTACTCAGAGTTTGTACAGATCCCTCCAATGGCTTGATGCCTGATATGAAGAGAGGCACGGGCATGTTGAAAGGTAATGCCACACGACTGGTGGGCCTCATGAAGAAACTAAGAGCAGCAGAACTCAAGAATCACAGAGACCTTCTTTTGGCTATTGTTCGTGGAAGACCATTGTTTGGGTCTGCATACATGGAGGAGTTCCCTTACAATGTGGAAGATCATTCATCACCACTATGGTAGGTCCCTGTGGAGCAGTGTATCTGCTAAATTATGCTTTTCCACTTCCTTTTTTCCCTCTTTCATTCGTTACTGAATAATGGACCAATTCCATATTTTAAATGGCAACTGTTGCAGGTTTTCTGTTGCTTCTTTGGCAGCTGATGTGGTTTCTTCAGTGGGTTCTGGCTTTCCTTTTGGTTTCCTTGATTCTGCATCTCCCGATTCACCTTCTTTGAATAGTGTAGACATGCAGAATGTCATGAGATCTGTATGTCCTCATTCATACTGCCGATCAGGTATGAATAAGGGCTTGCTTCACTCTGATTTTCTTGTCAAGAATGGCACTTTAAGGCTTCTTCTGGAGGCACTTAAGCTCTTAGATTCCTTTGTCGGTGCTTTGAGCCATTGTTCTTGTGCTAGTGATAGGGACATGCAAACTTGGGAATCTCTCAAGCAAGAAATACGGAATGAAATCCGAACCTTGCTCCCTGATCCCCAAGTCTTGGTGACTCTACTTTCTACTCTGAGCAGTAACTCTGGAAAAAGTGGCCAGAATAAGAGGATGCCAGATTCAGAATTACATGGAAGCAACAGTGTAAAGAAATTGAAGATGGACAATGTTCATGATGATGGAGATATCATTGTGAGCGGGATTTCACTTAGTCCAGAAGCTGGTTTGTCTGGAAAAAGTGAAAAAAATGTGGAAATGGGGGATGAGTTGGGTGACGAAAATAGTTTTGCAAATATTTTTGCTGAAATATGGGGGCTTGACCAGTCCCAGGTGCTTGTTTCTACCACGCAGGAGGCAGAGATATATTTCTACTCCAGGCTTGTTGATGCTCTCCAGATATATCTAGTAAGTTGATACCGCATTTTTTCTTTGGAAGCATAGATCTCTTTTGGAAGATTTGTAGATAGGCTAAGAGCACAAGACTTAATTGATCACCATGATAAAAAGGAAAACAGGTGTGGGCCTACTGCTAATGAATGAACATCACATATTTTCTGCACAGTAATTGCTTTGTACCATCTCAGTGGAAGAAGTTAATCTCATGGCGTTCCATGCATTTTCATATACTGCATTATTGCATTTTTCAGTTTATAATCAGTTTAATAGACATCATCTCCTAAATGTGTGATGGAGGTATATGACAAATGTGCGTCATGAAAGGCTACAATGCACCAATTTCTTGTTAGTGGTTTTTAAATCTTTCGTTTTTTTGGATATTTTTCCCATGACCCCATGTGGCTAATGGCGCTTGATTTCTCAATTGATGATCACATGATGGATTTTAGAAAATTCATTGATGGACTAGGGTTCACAGCTTGCACAGGAGACTATGATTTTAATTTTCTGCTTTGAATTGACCATGACCATTTAGGCTCTGCCTAATTTTCTGAGCCAATATACCATGTATAGCAGTTTGGCTTTTGTTATTTAGAGTATAGCACGTTAGAGGTGTTGACTAGCTTCAACTTCAAGTAGTTTAGTGCCCCTTTGTGCTCTGCTCTTTACTCTTGATTCATAATGGAACTGCTCTATCTTACTTTTTCTCGTATGGGTCTGACATATTGCTTGTTGCCTTCTATATAAGTCTTCCTCCTAAGTTGTGCTGCAATGACTAGTCTTGTTCCTGATTATTCTCATGGTCAGTACTTTGATTGCAAGTGGTGTGCTGCTCGGGACATGTATGCTAACTCAGCTTCAGATAAACCTTTAATTTGGTACTATTGTTTATACCTGCGTCATGTCTGTCACTGCTTCTGCAACTGATGCGATTTTTTTTCTTGTAGCATATGATGCCTACAGTGTTGGAGGGGTCCTTTGAGTTCTTTGTCGGTCTTCTTCATGATGCTTTGGAACTGCCAACTAACTTGCTGAACTCGTTGCTGACCCTGCTGAAGGAGTATATCAAATTGGCCCCTGGAAGTGGATTGCCACGGAAAATTCCAATGCTGATGTACAAGCATCTACAGACTTTTATGTACTTATTACTCTATTCACCAATTCGTAGCATCCGGGATCAATCATATGATCTATCAGTGGCAGCTATGTTGAGCACTGGTGCGTTTGATAGGAATCCGTGTGAGGTTAATGCATGGTTCTTGTTTCTACCTGGTTTTTACAACAATAACTGTTCACTTGTCCTCCAACAAACTAAAGTTCTACCAAATTTATCTCAAGCTGTCATATCTTTCCTTGCTGATGCTATTTCTACTGTTGGAAATAACTTATTCAAGTATTGGGATAGCATCCGGAATCTTATCAACAACTCAAATGACCTTGAGAATTATTCAGGTAATTCTTTTTCACATGTATGTCCACTTTTTTGCTGTCATGGTTGCTAATTACATTATGTTTAAATGTTTTGTGTTTGCATAAGCAGTGTTTCCCTGGAATGTGTTGATGAAGGTTGTAAAACATATGCTGTGTTCACTGTGATCATATAAAATTTGCCCGTGCTGACTGTATCAGTATCGTGCTTTCCTCAATTATGTTTAGTGTTTAATGGCTTAGCTTATCTTGTTATACCACCATGAAGAAGTCATGAGGTTTAATGTACAATTTAAATTCAAAAGTCGGATTTTATTTATACACAATAAGGACAATGTTTCTGGACATCACATTGATCCTCATTTTGAGTATATGAAGTTGTTCATTCAAAAGCAGGTGCACCTCTACTTTTACTTTCTCTGTGAATTGGGTTTACTTGAACCTGGTTGGCTCATCCTTTATACCTAATGCAATGCTTCTTTATTTTCTAGCAGATGTTTCACCTTCTTTCAGCCCTCTTGCTGTATGTATCCTTCAGAAGTGTTTGAGGGTGCTCAAGTCTGAGTCAGGTTCTTTTTCATCATGTGAGAAGACAATGCTTTCATTGTACGTTTGTAGTACGTTGAAGTATGTATTGCAAACACAGGTACTAATTTGTGTTTTGCTTTGTTGTTGTAAAACTTCTTGTTCTAGTCTGCTCAGAGCTCTGAATTTGAACAGGTAGATGCAGGATGCCTGTCTGCTGTACTTGTGTCACTGCTGTCTGGGAGCATTGAAAATTGTTCAAACATGGTAAATGGTTCTGGTGATATTCCAGCCGAATGGGGACCACCCAGGAGTTTGCTGCTCTTTGCGGAGAGCATACTGAAGGGTCAAAGTTGTTTTTCTTTTGCAAGTTATGAGAAGGCCACGCCTGCAGATAGTTCCTTTTTAGGTACACTTGATAAAATGAAGAAATCTCTGAGGAGATGCCAGACCACTGAAAGAGTTGCAATTACCGAAAGGTTTTCTTCCTCAATTATGTGTGCTTCACCGAAGCTGATCGTAGAACATTTTCCGGCTGTTGTAACCATTGCACAGGATATCAGTGGAGTTTCTTTGTCATTTTTGACATCCTTATTCTTTCTTGAACACAATCTGCTTGGAGACATTTTCAGATTATGGCCTGAAATGGTTATTAGAGCAGTGAAAACGGTCCTAGTCAATGTCAGTTCTGAAGGCAGAAAAGGTGATTCTGGTGGGGTTTGCAGTCAATCTTTTCATTCTGAAGAACTGAATTATGGCGGTGGCAGTGGTGCAAGTGAATCTTCTTCTGCTTCTTTTAGTTTCTTGTTGGGCCAGACACCTTTCCATGTGCTGTTTCCTGCAATTTTGTGCTTTGATGACCCTTCTTTAGCAAATTCTTCGAAAATGAAAAAGTTGCTCCTGCAAAAAGCCTCTGAATTGAACCTTGAGTGCCTCCTTTCCTACATACACTTCGTGCTATTCTGGATACATCAGCTACAACTGTCTACAGGAAGTATGCCATCAGTTCAACTCAGAAAATCTTTTGAAATCTGCATTACTCTACTAAATCACATTTTGTCTCAACTATTTAATTCAAAAATTAATAGTGGTTTTCCAGAGAAGGATGAACTTATCCTGTTACCAGACTATGTTCAAGAAGCAGTTGGATGCATCTTCTCTCATCCTGCATTGACGGCATCCTTGACCTGTCTGTTGGGCTGCAATGAGATGTTAGCCGGGGACGATGTTCTGGAAAATTTCATCAAGACCTTTGATTTATCCAGTAAAAGATCTCTTGAGATAGATTCCCGTTGCTTTGGTTTACTAGAAACAGTTTCTGCTTTTTTCTTGTCTTTAGTTGAGAATCACTCCTCCTTTATCAATGTGGAAACTGGCGCAACTAGACAACTTGTGAAGGGTTTTGACTCTCTGGTACATAGGCTTCTAGTTGGGTTCAAGAATGAGTTTAATCTGTGCATTCAGACGCAAAACTTCGGACCCCTTCTGCCAACATATCATGCTCTGAATACTTTGAATCGTCTTATATCCCCATTTGAGGTGCTCAACTTGGTCTGGTTTGTGTTCAATATAATTGACATGAAAAACACGACAATCTCTGAATCCTGTCGGAAATCTATTGTTTATATTGGATGTCATTTTGCTGCCAATGCTTTCGAATCTCTTGGTATATATTTGCAGCAGCAAACCAACAAAAGATCACAATATGATTCATTATGGAGGACTAGAGATCAACATTTTAATGCTGATATCATTGAAGATATTTATTTGAAAGTAATTGAACTTTCCAGTCTTTATGAAACAGATGTCGCTGATATTTGTTTGCTGAAAGCTATTACTGCTGCATGCCGACTGAAATCTGTGCAGCATCTTAATGTACATCCTCTGAGCTCTGTACTTTTGAGGGTTATAGTGAGCACTCCAGCGCAGATGGTTTCTTATTGCATTAGTGGGATGAGTATGATGAGAGCTAAAGTTTTGTTTCTGCTTACTCAGTTGAGTCCTCTGCATCTGTCAATCTTTGGGTGCATGCTTTCAGGTGTTCTGACTCCTGAGGGCAATCTGAAGTATAAAAACCATTGCAGTGGTCTTTCAAATGAGCACTTTCTGATGCTCCTGCCAACTGCTTTGTCATTCATGAATTCGATTTTTTTGAGATATGGGAAGCAGTGCTACTGGAATTTCAGATATATACCTCTATTTTATTCGAGTATTCTCTTAAACGGTTTCCGTGAATGGAAAAGTTTTGTGTCCAAGTCTGTATTTCGGGAAGGATACAGTGAGTTTACAATATCTTCTGCAGATGAACTCCTCAATTTTGTGAAAAACAGTTCTCTTGGGAAAGCAGTTCATATGTTACACCATCACTTTGTCTTGGATGCTGATTCACTAAATTTTAAGAAGCAAATGGAACTATTTGATTCAGTTTTTCCAGATTCTGAAAGTCGTAATGACTTGCTAGGTTGTGATTTGAGGGATTTAAATTCTCATTCAGTTGAAGAGATTTTGAATCTTATAAATGGAGCTTTGGCAAAGATATTGTTATGTAGGATGTTGTTGTTTCCCAGCGACAATCGTTCACTGTCTTTGACAAATAAAGCACCAGAATACTCAAATGAGAACTCTCAGGCAATAAAAGCAGGTTTGGAGTCATCAAGGATGCGATTTTTGTGCATTTTGGTGAAATCTTGGGAACAGATCGCTAAACGGTTCCGCTTAGATTCTTCTTCTGAAAAGGAGGAAAATGAAGAATGTGAATCTTTGTATAAATATTTTGAAGAGTTGATGTTGAGAAGCATTTTTGAGTTGATAATGGAGATGCAAGATTATCTTGTTCAGTTGAAGTTCATTCCCTTCATGAGACAGTTGATAAGAACCTCTCTTCTCTATAGGTTTGAGGATCCCATAACTTTGAACTTACTTAGGAATATTTTAACTCTACTGTGCAAGGGGCAATTTTCATGTGCACCATATTTGCAGCTGCTACTTGCTCACTCTCAGTTCACCTCTATATTGCACTCTGTCCCTGAGTTATCACATTCTTTACAGCTTGGAGCATTTTTGAGACCCATGTCCAGCATTCTTAGATCAGTTGCTGTTCCTCGCATCAATCGAGTTTCCCATATCAGCAAAAAAGATGGAGAATCAATCAAGCATAGTGTAAAGAGGCTCGAAGTTCTTCAGTTGCTCAGAACTCTGATTCATTTTAGTTTCAATGGCTGTGGCATGGAAATTGATTCAGGAAATGAGGATGGCATAAATTTTCAACAACTGCATTCACTTATTCTGTATTCTTATGGTGCGACTCTAGGTGAGGGTGATCTTGAGTTATTCAGCTTGTTACAAGAGATAGACTGTAGTGGTGGATCAGAGTTGATAAAGCTTACTGACACAAATTTCCTGTGGGGAAGTGCTGCCTTGAAAGTGATGAAAGTATGGGATTTGGAGCAAAAGGTGTCATCTGAGGTCATGACCGATACTGAGACAGATGAATACCGGAGACTGCAATTTAGGGAAAATCTTCCTATTGATCCCAGGTTATGTGCATTGACTGTATTAGATTTTCCATATGATAGAGCCGCACATGAAGAGCTTTCTTTCTTGAACAAGGTCCAGATTAATAACTCTAAAGATGTGGTATGTCTGTAATTACATTTGTCATCTGTTCCTTTTCTTTTCCATGACATGGTTCCTCCTTTTGCTAACTATTTGACAGCTAGTTATGAATCTATCTTTGTCTCTAACTTTCTGTTGGTTAACTTGCATGCAGATCCATATACCTGCTGTTGAGAGGAAGCAAAGATATGATCCTGTTTTCATTCTGCAATTTTCACTTCATATTCTACCAATAGGCTTCATTGAGCCTGTGGAATTTGTTGGTCTAGGGTTGCTAGCTGTTGCTTTTTCCTGCTTATCATCACCTGATGATGGGATAAGGAAATTAGCTTATCAAACTCTCGCCAGTTTTAAGATAGCTTTAGAGGTAACAGTATCTCATCTGCAGCTGTGATCTCTGAATTCATACTGGCAATTTCCTTTTGTATGAGTTATGTCTCTCATTACACTCATTATCCTTAAAATTCAATTTGCTATTGTGATAGTATGACAGTGAAGTAGACGTCTTCTGTTTTGGTCCCAAAAAAAAAAAAAATGTTGCTATGCAAAAACAAGCAGTGACTTTTCTTCAATCTGAAAATCTAGCTGAATTGGGCAGGGACCAAACTAAAATAAGTTAGTTACCATCCCATGCTTAAACCATTAAGGGGATGCTGAGACTTTAATTAGCCATATATATAGTGGTTCTTCTGTCATGTCACTATTGTACTAATATGATGTTACTTTTTTGATATATATTCTAAAGGTTTTTCTGAACAATTGCTCAAATAATCTTTCAGAAGTGCCAAAAGAAGAAGGACATTGTTCAGCTTCGTCTCTTGTTGAACTATGTACAAAATGGGATTGAAGAACCCTGGCAAAGAATCCCTTCTATTATTGCCATCTTTGCGGCAGAGGCATCTCTAATATTATTGGATTCATCAAATGATCATTATTCCACACTCAGTAAGGTCTTGATGCGCTCTTCCAGGATAAATATGAAGGTAAATGATGAATTTCTAGCTCTTTCCTGATCAGGCTTCAAAGGCAGGTTGTTTCTCTTGTGCATATTGCTTTTATGTTATTATGAAGCGTTGTAACCTTATGCTTCATTTAATTGTCTGTAGTCTGTACCACTGTTCCATGAGTTTTTGTGGAGTAGCTCTGTCAATTTCCGAGCTGAAAGAACTTGGATATTGCGACTCGTATATGTGGGTCTTGGCATAGATGATGATGCCCCGGTTTTCATGAGGAACTCCATTTTCGAGAATCTGCTGAGCCTTTATGCTTCTCCATTTTCAGATAATGAGTCCAAAGAACTCATTCTTCAGGTAACGTGAACGAGTAATGCGTCATTTGATATGTCTATTTTCTCTTGGTGAGCCATTGAAAATTCCTATTGGGTTATTGATATGGCAGTAACAAAATCTTCATCTCATGCAGATAGTTAGAAAATCAGTTAGATTGCGAAAGATGGCTTGTCATCTGGTGGAGCACTGCGGTTTGTTTTCATGGTTATCATCTACCCTTCCTCATATCAATGAGATGCTGTCTGGAGATGAAAAGGGTTTCTACTTTGATCAATTGGTGGTGATATTAGAGGTAGTCACTCCTCCTAACATCTATTTCCTTCAGATAGTAATGTTCATAGTTTCCTGTACTGTCTATTGGAGGTACAAAACTGGTCCGTTCAGGGCATAAAATTTCTTCTGTCTGTGCATCATAAGAGAGACAAAATCTGACCCCTTAGATCCTCTCTTGTCAACCTCCCCCACTGCCTCTCTCCATTCTCAATTCTTGTTGTCTTTTCTTTTCTTTTTAAGCTGGGTATGGCCTGGAATTATCTATGGAAATGTAAAACTAAGGCAACCTAAAATGGTTATTAAATTCGCCTCCCCCTTCTCTTTTTTTCCCCTTATCTCTCTCTTCTTTTCTTTTATTATCTTTTTCTTGTTTTTTGAGGTTCCGGGCAAAAACTTTTCTTAGATGCATGTCACTTGTGAGGACATTCAGAAAGAATAAATACCTGGAGGACAAGAAAGTTATTCTTGTCAATGCTTCTACATTGTCTTTATTGTGATGCTGACTTAAGTAAAGCTAAGCGAGTGATAGGATTTGCTTCTTTAACTTTAAACTTTTTTGGGTTCAGGTCATCAGTAATATTATCTCGTCCAGAAATATTACAGAGTGGTTGCAGAAACATGCTCTCGAGCAGCTCTCTGAACTTTCTTCTCATCTGTTCAAATTTCTGTCAGACAAAGCAGAATTGATGAGCGAGAATGCTTTGGTTATTGATTTGATCCTCCGGATTTTGGTGACGACCCTGAAGATATCTCAGAAAAGAAAGATATTCCAGCCGCATTTTACCCTTGCCATCGAGGGTCTGTTTCACATATATGAAGCCATTAAGTTGTGTGACAGCACCCGAGCATTCCCATGTTCTGAATTTGGCCTCAGATCTATACTAATGAATGCACCTCCTCCATCAATTATCGACATGGTTTCTCTCTCTCTCTCTCTCTCTCTCTCTCTCTCTCTCTCTCTCTGTGTTTGTGTGTGCAGTCAATTGTCATTGGACAGTTATGAACATTTTCATAACTCTTTGAATTTGTTGGGCAAAGATATTTGAGGTGTGACCCAAAGAATGCACAAGCATCTCAAGTCTGCAGTTACGAATTTCTCGTGTGCTTTTCCACGTCCCGTAGCTTACTGATGTCTTTTATATCTAGGTAGGTTGACTTCATGTGGGTTTGTCATTGATAGTCTGTGTGATGACATCTCGTTTTGATTTACTTTACAGGATGAAGAAAAGCTTTTGCATTTTGTCCTTTGGGCAATCTCTGTTGCCTTGAAAGCAGACTCCAACGAAATTCCTCATCCCCAAGAATCTCATGTCTGTTTAACAATCCTCTCAGAGGAAGAAATACGTGAAGATTCTTTGGCATCAAAGCTTCTTCGTTGGTTGGTGGCATCTATAATTCATGGGAAGCTCTCTGATAGATCCACTTATACGGATGCAAGATATTCAGAAAGATCTGATCCAAAAATGCTAAATTCGTTGTTACAATTTGTCAAAGAAACAAGTAGAGGAAGACACAGAAATACATCTGGAACAGGAAAGGCGTTAGCTGCTGCGATCTTGTACCTTCAACAGCTTCTTGGCATGGATTGCAGAGTGCTTCCATCTGTTGTGTCTGCACTTTGCCTTATACTACATGATTTCTGCGATGCTGCGGGTAGGTTAACCTACTGTGTTTATCAGAACGGGAAATACTGTTTATCAAAATGAATTTCTCATTCTTAGACTAAGCAAGTCTAAGCTAAAATACTTGAATGCAATTTATGCAGCTAATGAATCAGATCTCTTGCTCAATGGTACTCCCGTCGCATCACAACTGGCGAAGATAAGCAGCCCTCTCGAAGCGAATCCTGCCTGGAGATGGTAATTCTTATTTTACTTGATGTCTCGCGGTTTCTGTTCATCTTTATACATGTCAACCCGAGTGGTTATCATACAATCGATATTCCTTGTTGTCGAACAAATAGATGTAAATCGACTGGCGATTAATTCACGAGTCACGACCATCTCAGCGACCTCAGTCTCACCTCAAAAGATGTCCCTCGTTCTTCCGCGTCCATCTGCCATCTTTTTCCCCACTTTGCTTGCCTGTATCTCTTACGATGGGTCATATTTTGTGCACAGGTCGTTTCATCAGCCATGGAAGGACTTGACGTCGGAGAGGACAGATCTGGAGAGACTGGACGAACAGCACGCATGTCAAACCCTTCTGCTCATCATCTCAAGCACACTCCGGACGGGCTCTTCGAACCCACTCGCTATATCGCCTCAGGACGTCGACGGATGCGGCGTGTACGAATGGGAAAGGAGCACCGTTGAGAACAGCTCGTGTACAGATTGAACATAACATGTAACCCCCTCAAGCCAATTTTGTCAGAATCTTCGATTCAGTATAAAGGCCTTAGTTCAACATTCTCATCAACGCCATGCGATCTGCATGACAAATGTAACTCTAGGTTCGAAATTTCGGGTTCGGATCATTTTAATGTCGTGCATTTTCCAAATGTAGAAAGAAATCCGTAATTGGAAATCCAAATTTCAAACGTCTTCGATGTCGAAAGTAAGAAGAAATAAATCTGTGGTGGTGTTAATGATCAATTGCGAAACATTCAAGGCCCGGGCGGAAAGGGAAAGAAGGAAATCGGAAGTCAGCGTTGACCGGCGAGGGCTTCACGTCGGCACGCGCCTTCTCCGCTTCCAACTGCTCTCAACAACCTAAAAATCATTAAAACGAAAAAAAAAAATGAATTAAAAAAAGGAAAATGAATAAATTATGTATATATGATAAACAGTTGACTTGAAAGATCTGTTCGTGAATCTGGTTCGCTCTCTTCTCGATCTGTTGAAAACGATCATCGCGGAGTGAGGAAGAGGAGAAGAAGATGCACGATTTCTGCTTCACGATCCCGTACGGCCTCCTCCTGGTGATCGGAGGAGTCATCGGGTACTTGAGGAAGAAGAGCGTCAACTCCCTCGCCGGCGGCGTCGGCACCGGCTTCATCCTCCTCGTCGCCGGCTACGTGAGCCTCAAGGCCTTCGAGAAGCGGAAGAACTCCTACGTCGCTCTCGTTCTCGAGACCGGTGAGCTCCCACCCCGTCCTCAGTGCGTTCGCCGCAGTTCGTCGATGCGTGGAATTTTTCTTTTGCTTTCCTTCGGTTTCGGCAGCTAACGAGTGGATAGCCGTGTTCGCTTTTCGCTCGCTTTCGATTTGATTTTGTCTTTTTTTGGCTTCTGTGGTGCGATGCTGCATTTCGTCGGCGTGTTAGTGGTAGACCGTTTGGAATCGTCGCGTAGAGGTTGAGTTGTAGGAGGTGAACGGATGAAATGAGACTACGGAAGATTTCTATCGATTGGTTTTAGGTGGTTACGAACTCGATAGTGAGATTTGCAAGGTGGAGGAACTGGAATCCAATCTAACTGCAGCGCGTTAGTCAGTTTGGATCGGTGGGTTAGCTGTTGCATTAGTCACTGCTGTTATTGAATTATCTGCATCCATCATTTAATGCTGCCTCAAGTCCGTAGGGATGAATTATGTACTTTTGGTTTTTCTGGACTTTTCCACTTCTCTCATTCTCTTTTCTGTTGCTTATCAACTATGGCAATCTTGCTTGTAAGCAGAACGCGCTGCATTCTCTAAGTGCTCTATTTTCTGTGAAATTGGTGATTTCTGGTTTTTGGCAAGCAGTCTCATGTGATGGGGGGTAGAAATGGATGCCTTATGTATCCTGATCAGAAATGTTCCTGGTGAAGCCACATTTACTATATCACCAGAGTCGGTTGTCCAAAACTATGGAAATTCCGTCCTTGAATAGCTTGATGTTGGTGTCAAATGCTTGCATGTCAAGCTCGCAGTATCCATGGATAAGATTTAGGGCCCGTTTGGTTCAGCTTTCCCAAGGGGCTTTGAGCCCCCAAAGCCCCTTGGGAAAAATTTAGCAAATGGCAAATGTTATTGTCACAACTGGCTAGCTTTCTGGGGTTCCTGCTGAAGAAGAGATCATATCTAATACCGACATCAAACTTTTAGTTTGTTTAATGAGATAAAGCTAGTCATTTATTTTTTTCGAATATTTTCCAACTTCTTATGATGCATGTAGAAGGGTTTAGTCTGAGAGGATGTGTCGAGAACCTCTACAATACGATTTTGGTTTCTCTCTTTTTGTTTGTGGATCAGTTTTTCATCTGAACGAAGTCATTTAAAATCACACACATGTGGACATGCACATACGTGAAAGTGGTGTGTGGATTAAGCATTTTGTATAGATGTTAAAGCAGACTTACTATTGTGTCTTTGACAGTTTGTGCCGCCATGCTTACCTTTGTCATGGGACAGCGCTACCTTCAGACGTCTAAAATCATGCCAGCGGGTATTCTTGCGGGATTAAGGTAGCTAGAACTTTTTCCTCCATTGCTAACCGTACATGGTGTTACAGAACTTATATATCATCTGAATAAGCAAGTTGTGTTTTCTCTCTCATGCCATGTAGTTGCAACACCAGTTGCTTGCATACTTTCTGATTTAACATCTGTTAGGACATAAGAGTGACTTTCATCCAGATATTCTTGCCTTCACTGCTAATTGCCACTGCTAGTTTACAACTAGCAACTGTTCTAGGAGGATCTTTTTATTAAAAAAGATGAAATGTGGAGATCTGCTTTGCCTATGATATAACTTAATATGGATGATGATTGATCATCAGATGCACAGTACCAAGAATACCATTCTGCTGATCATTTTAAATGAGAAGAAGAATTATCCTCTATTTTTTTCTTCATTTGTATGGTCCTTCATAGAGAGAATGAAATACTCGGATTAATCTGCTCTGATTCACATGGTCTTGACCTTCAGAGAACATCATTTGCTTCATCTCCTATCAATGTCAATTCATAGTCATAGTTGTCTGCCTTATAGAGGAAGTTCATAAATTCTCTTGGTATTCTCATCATCAGACTGTGTGTATGTCCATGCCCCAGTGGTAATAATGGAGTGATAGGTGTTAAGCTAATGAAGCATGCATCCATCCTACCAATTTAAGCTTGTACATCGGTTGATAGAAGTTGAAAATGACTACTCTGAAGGAATTGGATTCATTTGAAGTTTTTGAAAATCGTATCTTATTTTGAACATTGCATGCAGATAAGATACTATGTTTTTGTTTAATCAAAGCTTTCTTCTTCTACGGTTTTGTACTTCTACATAATTGTGCAAGTGTTTCTTAGATGTCGATGATACACTTAGTAAGGCTATCATTATCATTTTAGGGGAAAGAGTTCCTTATTGGAGTCAATCATGGCTTAAATAGTAATTTACAGTATGAATTGGAGTCCATGGGTGGACCGGACAAGGTGTTTGGTGCAATTTTCTGTAATTATGTACTATAATCTCGGAAATTTCATGTAAATTTTTTATTTATTTTTTTTGTGGATATGTGCACTGATAGTCCTGAAACTTGTTATGAAAGTATAATTAAGTCCTAAAATTTACACAAAATGTGATCAAGTTTTAAAACTTGTCGAATCGGTGTAATCGGTCCATCCATTAATTCCATCTAACTTGGCTAACGATAACGAGGCTTTTTAAAATATTTTCTCTGTCACGTGGCAATGGTATGGCTAAAACGACGTCATTTTAGTGTAAATCTGATTTTTGATACAAATTTTATTTAATCTAAATTTAAAAATAAACTAAAGAAAGAAGAAGAAGAAGAAAGATTTGGAACCAGGCAGCAGGGGCTAGCACAGCCCTCGCCGCAGCCACCCCAACATGGCTGGCAAGGGCTGGCAAGGGTGGGGGATGGCCAGCAGGAGTCGCTGGCCCATGGGTGAGGGTCGCCGGTCCTGCCCCGGGTCTGATCGAGGGCCACCTAGATCTAAACTCAATTGTGCTTTCGTGATAAGTTTTATACCTTCCAATGCTCAAATCCTTCATTGTTTTAATTATGTTTTATATTCTATGAACTTTTTTAATAAAATTTTTGCATCTCACCTCCTTGAATTAAGAATCCGCGGATGATTCTTTTAGCTCATCTTGCATCTACCATTGACGGAGTTAATGACTGATTTGATTTATGCAATTTTACTTGTTTATTACTTAGTGTTTTTTGAACCGGCCGGACAGCTCATTCGGTTGAATAGGAAACTGGATACCTGTTCCGTATTTGTGTTTTTAAGTTGTAATCATGCTGCTCTTAACCCAAGAATTCAGTCTGTCCATTTTATATTTTATTTAGCTTCGTATCTTAGCTAAAGCCTGCTTTCCTCTACTTCATAGTGTTCTCATTTGCCTAAGTAATTTATTCTGAGCTAATGCACTTTTCAATTCGTCTCTGTTCAGTGCTCTGATGACCGGTTTTTATATCTACAAAATTGCGACCGGAGGCAACCGTTTCGCAGCCAAGGCTGAGTGATGGCATCGGTGATAGGCACTCATGTATGGAAATTTGAAGATCTCGACTTAAAATTACCAGGTGTAACTACTGTTGTTCTGTTTAGGTGAAAGAGAGAACCTTCCTTCGGACGAATCCTGGTTTATATCCACGGCATTAGCCTCTAGCGTTCCTAACTCAATTTTAAGGACTCATTTTAGTGATCTATTGTACACGAAATGAATGGGCGACAAACAGGTTTGGCTTTGAAGTGTGATTATGTCGGGACATTGATCCAGCAGATAGGCCACTTTTGGCAATTGTGCATTTGGATGGAGATCTCCGTGCTCTAGCTTCGAATGTGATGTCAATGCTACTTTAGGACTATTGGATACCCCCATTTATTACCTGCCTGAAAAAGAAAATAGGAGGGAGAAACGCAAATACAATTTTGCGGCACTTAGGATGTGCGGAAAACATTTTCTAATCCAGTGTTTAATTCGTTTAAAGAAAATAAGTTAGCAAAAAATGTTTTCCTTATCAACAAAAAACCTATGCTATAATTTAGAGAAATGATTTCATCTTTCAAAAATCAAAAGTCACGACTATCACGTTTGGACTCAAAATTTTACGCTTGGGTATGAAACCCCAACACTAAGCCTAGGGCCATGGCATCCAACATCAAGTCTCCGACACTCAAGTTCGAATTCATTGACGCTGAGCCCGTGACCCTAGTGCTCATACTTGGGACCTGGCACCCATGCTTGGGTCCTTGATGCCTGTGCTTGAATCCATCAAGGCCAAGCTCAAAACCCTGATACTTGCGCTTGGAACCCCAATGCCCATGCTCGTGTCCATTGAGATAGGGCCCGAAGCCCAAATGTCCAAGCATTCAAGGTTGGGTCAACAAAGGCAATGCTCAAGTCCTCGTCGCACAAGCTCTAGTCCTCGGCATTTGAGCCTATGTCCTTAACACTTGAGCCTAGGTCCTCAACTCTCAAACTTGAGTCCTTAGTGCTCAAGCTCAGGTCTATCCGGGCTAAGACCCAAGACCTCAATGCCCATGCCCCATTCTTGACACTCAAGTCAAGGTCCATTGAAGTCGGACTTGACACTCTAGTGCCCATATTCAGTTTCCTAGCTACCCATGGACAAAAAACTAATGCCCAAATAGTGCATGTCTATTTAAAAAAATCAAATCAAATTTTTTATATCAAACGATGGAAAATATTTTCTAATTTATTTTTATCTCTCAGCCAAGCATCAGAAAAGGAAGTTATTTCTCGGAATTTTTTAAAAATATTTTAATATTTTCTGCAAAGCAAATGAAACTTAATATAACCCAATTCTACAATTTAGCCCGCCAACTTTGCCTGTTGTAGATTTTTCAACGTCAAATGTGTCTTTACATGTCAGAATCAGAATAAATAAGCACAGTACTCCTGGAAAAAGCTACAAACGATGTACAATATACAGCATTCCGTACAAGACTTGCATCCGGTGACCAACAATTTTCCCTCCACGACTGTCTAATCACATATTTACAACTATCACAGTACCTATCCACTAGCACATGAACTATTCCTTCGAGGAAACAAAGAAATACCTGGCGGAAGCCATCTGAGGATACAGAATATAGCATGCCATCCGAAATCCGAACTTACATTAGCAATTTCTTGGCCTGAGGTATTTTGGAGGCAGGGAAGGACACCTCTCATTCATATGGGGGTATGGATCCATGGTATTGTATTCTGGTAGTTCCATCCGGTACTTCCCTCGGATTTGACAAAAGGGGAGTTTGACATCATCGGCATCGTTGCACCATTTCGGCAAACGGCTAGAATTATTCTCAAAGAACCGCAGCATATATGCATCTTTTATCTGCGCATGTGAAGAAAGACGAAATGAGGAACTTGAACTTCAGAAACAGAAAACTGGAAGCATCTAAGAGAGATATCTCTAATCAAATGCACAATTCATAGGACTGATACAATTAATTACTTTTCCTTTCTCCCAACGTAAAATGACTCGATTCACTATTCTTCTCCTCAAGAAAAGAAATGGAATTCACGTCATGAAAGAAACTAACTCCCGGTACCCAATATGAAATGACAATCCACTCAAACAAGATGATGCACATTGTGCATGGTGGCCTCACCATGAATTCCGTCACTTGAATAGAGTCGGCAATTGAACCAAACAATCCTGCCTCCTTGTACATTTCAAGAACAAAGGCAATGCAAGAGGTTGACTTTCCATCACTGTACAGCCAATCATCCTTCTCAGGGATGGTAAGCAGTTCATCGAAGGATGAGCCACGCTTTTCAGTCTCCACTAAAATATCTGGAAGATCCAGCCCCTGCATGAAGTCAACGATTATTTCTGGAAAAGGGAAAGGATATGATGAATTTCACATAACAATTTTTATCCCCCTCAGTTGTCAAAGTATGTATATGTTTTCATAGACATATCCTCAACCTGCCTTTTTTGCGCTTCATCTGGCACATCTCATCAAGCATACAGAGAAGTACCAGAGATACAGGTTGTTGCCTTCAATGACCTGACATATATGTTTAAGTCGTTTTTCTTCTAAAAGTTTAAACCATCAAAAAATGAGTTTTTACCCAATCACACCTACAAGTTCCCTCATGTCCCTAATTTTCACTTCTTATTCCAGGAAACACAAAACTTGACATTATTCCTTGACTAAGGAAATCAAGGCAAATCAGTTACTTGAAGAAAAGTTGGATGTTGGAGCCTTTTCGCTTAGCTATGTATAATTTTTAATGGGACAACACATCGTTTTGTTGTAAAGAAAAACAAACAAAAAAGAAATATATGAAGTACATCCGAATCCCTCTTGTCCTCAACAATCCACTCTCTCTAGGATCTCAATCTGAGCTAATCCGTCGTGTCATTAGAGTCCCAATAAACCAGATGGCAAAGTCCCAAGGAAGGAAAAGGATTTTAGAAAGAAGAGGCCTACTGTTAACCTGACAGGGAGAAGAGGGATGGTGCTGTTTACAACCAGATAAATGATGCATGTTCTCCACTCCAGCATCAAGGTAAATCAAACTATGGACATAGAGAAGTTAAACCTTAATTGGCTTCCTACTAAATGACACCATAACATAAGTCCTTACTAGAGAACATTCTAGGTGGATTGCGGAGCCTAGCCGTACAAGTTAAAAAATTTAATAATGTAGCCATTTCACTCAAATTAAATGAATACTCAAGAATACTCATATCTGACTCATCCATGAGATATGTCCTCGTGAACTGTTCAAGTCTACATAAAGATCCTATGGAGTCATAATATTAAACAGTATTTTTCTAAACCAAAGTTCCTCAGCAGCGACAAACTGTTAATGATACCTCAGTTCCAAGTCGCAAGTTCAAGGCTTCGTTCCACAAGTTAGCAGCATAAGAAGGCCTTAATTGATTCCACACTGTCATAACAGATGCAACCTGTATAGTCACTGCACTAGTTAAACCAGCGGAAAAGGAGACCTTTTAAAATGCATAACATGTCACAGTATGTAAATCTGAACTTCTAGTTAGATGTCTCAAAGGCACAAGAATCTGCATTTTCAACTGAGCATAGACCGGAAGGTAGCCTATAGATAACCCTATTGACGATTATTAATTTATTCGGATAAACTAAGGAAACAGAAATAAAGTTAAATAAGGATACCAGATGAGCATCCAAGGGAGGTGGATAGTTCCCATCCATTGTGTCTATCCAGCTAAATATCATGTTGTGATAACCATACGGTTTTCCTTCCATACTCCGAGCATATTCCCATGCAGCAGATTCATTGAACTTGGCCCGTATGTCAGGATGCAAAGGAAGTAATGCAATATGGGGATTGGCGTTATCCTTATTCAGCTCAAATTCCCACCATTCATCCCATGGTAACATCGCAATAATGTCTTCACCCTAAAAGGAGGAAAAAACAAAGGAAAAGTCCTTCAAAGTCATTATAATTGGTGAAACTTTGAAATACCATGAGCTTTATGAATCATGTCTCAGACAACTACAAATGGTAAACTAGAAAGCCACTGTTCGTCCATGCACAAGTTTTTTCTTAGGTCTATATTAAATTGATGCATTCTCATAAGGACTTGCAAATCCACCCAGATTCACTCCTCATCAGCATAGCATCTTATATCAACACCAAATTGCTGCCACTTGTGAGAAAAGCGGGTCTGTTAAATTTTAGCATGGAAGGCAGGAAGCAGAAAATACAAATGGCTGGCTGTCCAAATAACCCGAAAAAAGTCTCTTGTGCTCTGAGCTTCCATTGAACAGACTAAGAAGAAAAGACCAGCAAAGTGAGATGGGACGGTGAAAACACAAAGTAAATTATTGGATGCAGCAATGCAAATATTCTGCAACCACTTTTCCTCCTTTTACAATGATCACTCAGGTCAAGTATTTGCTGCTTATGACTTTTCTCGTCCCCTGAATAACTGGGTCAGGCAGCTGATGAGGAATTTGGCATGAACAAAAGTGAAATACTCTAAGCCGAACCACAAATCAATTGCATCATGCTAATGAAGGCATGTTCCCATTAGGATGGGTAAAGGACGGATCAGACGCAATACTTTTTCTATAGAAGCACCTTATATACCAGGCCAGCCAATTTTTTATCCTACCTCTTCATTCTCGTGTCCTGATTCTCCAACCCACAGCTTTCCTTCAGAGTCCCTCAAGCAAACTGCAGAATGACCAGCATAAGAACCACTGACCCACTTCTCCAATGTCTCAAAGCCACCCCACCGCCCACGGATTTTTGAAATTGCAAGGAAATCTCCAGAATGAATATCATCTGTACTTATGTTTGTCACCCAGGGTTCGGGGCGTTCCTCAAAGGAAGCACCCATGTGCTTCTTGAGAAAGGCAATGTTAGAGTTTTCACCCCAGCCAGTATTTGTAAACAAAGGGAAGACATCCCACAGAGCTTGAATTGTTCCAAGCATCCCAGCTTGCATGAGGAAGATAGAAACTCCCTTGCTTTTTACCTGATTTCAGATGAAAAGGGACCATGTTTTCATCCAGATAATAATGACTACTAAACATGACAAGGAAGATGTTAAGTCCCTTATTAAAGAGAGTACACACATACATATTCATACTCTGCTTTTCCTTCCCAAGCCTTAAACTCAAGGGTATGCTCCCGAGATAAGAAGTAGTAATCCCATGTCACACGGTATGGAGTTGCAAAGACATAAAGATCCATGCATGTCCAACTGTGAGCCTTGTTGACCTGAATTAAGCCCATAAAATTCATAATTACCAGTCACCACTTGAAAGCATGACACAACACAGATAATAACAGGTTATATGCGGCACTATTTAAAATCACGGATGGAGCAACAACCATGTGTCCCTAGGAACATGACATAAATGCCTTTCATAAATAACAAAATTGAATATATGTAAGGATAATGATACTTGAAAAGAATCAAATCAGCGATCAAATAACAAAACGTCTAAAAGCTCACAACAATACATCAAATGGGAAGAAAACTAAACAAGCAGCAAATAACCACAAAAGAAAAGCCTCACTCTCCAGTAATATCTCGAACTGAGAAACCCAAATGGGCAAATAGAGAAATTAAATGCTTTTTCCCAACCAACTGTATTGAGATGCACAGCCAATTGCAACAACACTAACTCCATCCGGGGAATGGTCAGAGCTGAGTCGACTCAATACAGGTTTTTGTCCAAACTCAATTCAAAGATCAAAACTCAAGGCTGGATACTGAACTCAACTGATAAGGTAGTCACTATTCCGCTAGGCCAGAGCTTGGATGGTTATCCAAAAGCAATTCAGAAAAACAAAGGCCTCAATCAGTCGAAGACATAGTTATCACCAGAAAGTCTACTGTCCAATCACATGCGAACCAATCAAGTAAAGCATCACGAAATCGAATTCAACTCCACTTGGTTCGATACATATCATAGAGTCAAAACTAACAAAATTCAACCGGAGCTCGAGTGGCTCGCGACAACTCGGATTCGTTTGCAACCTAACTCAGTCATCCTCAACTATCAACAATCTCCAGCGCTCCGATTCCCAACAACAAGCGAAAATACGCTCACGGAGTTCAACGACACGAATCCGCGAAAAGAGAACGTCAAAATCAGACCTCGATGTGGAGCGTGCCCCCGCCGAATTCGCTCTCGCTCCTGTTGTGAAACTCCATCCAGGCCGTGGAATCGTAGAAGCAGGCGCCCTTCCAGTTCAAGCTGGCATTGGCGGAGGGCGAGGCGGAGCCGACGAAGGTGGGCAAGAGATCCAGGGGCCCGCGGAGGCGGTTGAGGATCGGCCACGAGAGCTGCCTCGGCAACAGCGGGAGCGCGTCCTCGGGGCGGAACGGCAGTTTCGCGGACTCCGAGAGGGGCGCGACGGCGGAGACGGCGACGAGGAAGGCGAGCAGCAGCGCGATTGGAGACGAAGAAGGTGAAGAAGCCATTGCCATTGCGCGAAGAGAGAGAGAGAGAGAGAGAGAGAGAGATTCTGGTATGCGGGCGTGCGGGCGATGGATTGATGAGAAGAGAGAGAGAGTTTTAGTGTTGTTGATGGAGATGACGACGATTCCTGGAATATAGCGGCTTCGTCAGCGCTGATAATCGCTTCAACGCATGAAATTGATCTTCCGTTGGGGCAAGACGAGAAAAAGGGTGGTTGACACATTAGGCTCGGCCGAGCTGTTTCTTAGACATACAGACAAGACCCCGACCCGACCCGACCCGACCCGACCCGGTTCATTCTTAGTTGTGTAATCCAGCCTGATTCGAGAACCAAAGCATAAAAGGGGTCGGCTAAATGATACTTTGCCCCTTGGATTGGGTAAGTCCTTAAAAGGCTTAAGTAGAAGAAACATGCAAGAGAATTACCCTGGGAGATCCCGCAATGTCACCCATCTATTCCCTCTCTGTCGGGAAGACAAAACTAAACAAAGAATTTGGAGGTTCACGGTGGTGAAGATAGATACCATGCTGGGACTTTGTCCTGATTATTATCGGATAGGCAGGTATAATAGCCTCTCGCGTCTAGAGTGAGTGAGGATAGATGAAAAGTCCACAACTGAGTTAGCATGCCTTACGGCACTGTACCCAACCACAAGCTATCTCGGTATCCCCGGTTGGGTACAATGTTGTAGCATAAAAGGGGTCGGCTAAATGATACTTTGCCGTTGAAGTTTTCCTTTTCCATCCCCTCCAATATTACTCTGGAAAAGAATAATTTATCTCGATTTTTTTCCGCCTGACATTTACTGCTTTACTGCCAGTGGAAAGGAACTATTGTGCAATGGCCCTAACTCGAGCGGGTAAAATATGAAGGTTTCGATGAAATTTCACAAATTATATTATATACTGATTAGAAATAAAATATTATATGCATGTGACCCATCTCGATAGAATCGTATCGAAGAATTTAGGAGTTCGCATTATTCACGCATCTAAAGATGGAATATGCACGCGGAATATCCGAAAGCCTTGAAGGCACGCTAATGGCGCGATGCTGAAGTAGAACTAGGAAGTTGTTGGATGGATGCGCTCTTCGTTGTCCTCTGAGTTGGAACTTGTGGCTAAGAAAGAAACCGGAAGGCCCGACGATGAACAGATTGACAAATTTAATCATCCAAGGGCAACCAAATTAAGCTAAAAATCATGGTGAGATATAGGGACCGCGTTCAGGAGAAGAATCGCTGATCGGAAGAATAACTAGTTACTCCAAACCTTGGAGGCATGCACAATCCGAGTAATTGTAACCGAATTGGTATTCAATATCTCCAGATAGAAACCAAATTGTATGTATTTACGCTGACATGTGAAGTTACAGACAAAGCCATAAGAGTTGCAGGTGAAAACAGAAACCATTTTGTCCCACACAATGACTACTTTTAATCCTCTTTTCCCATCGCTTTGAATCTTGGAAGGAACAAATTCTCGACCACCTTCTTAACTTAAAGTGGAGAAAAGCGATCCCTTCGTTTTAGGTGTCATTTCCTCCCAACGAAGATATGGATGATACACAAGGGAACCAGTACCTACGTCTGCCATCTCTGTGTCCGTCATCAATCATAGCAAAACCTTCCTGCGCCCAGCAAGATGATGGTGTTTATAAGCCTAAGCAACCCAATCACCGAAACCCTTTCGGAGCGAAAAAGGACAGAAACCTACTCAAATGGCCACGCAAACTTACTTTCAACAAAGTTTCGAGTGCATCAATGGCACGGCCAGAGGTCCAGGACAGCCGTCTCTCTAGCTCATCAACGGTCACGAAACCTTGAGCCTAACATCATAGCAAATTGAGAGCTTTTTCATCAAGATTTCTCATATTAAGATACTGGTAAAGAGAGCTAGAACAGAAAGGACCAATGCAACTATATTCTACAAGATATTGAACAACTGCATCTGAGATGTAAAAGGGAATAAAAGAGTTGAGATCCACAAGATAAAGTACCTGGGCGAGCTCAATGATTTCATTATGATCTTTGTTCAACTCAGTTGGGACTGATCGAACAAGCTTTTTCTTCCCAACAGATATGACCTCAAAACCACTACCCAACACCTGGAAACAAAAAATGCCATTTATGCGACTAAGTTTACCGTGTAAACTAGTTTTAAAAAAAATGTTAGGCACAAAATGCAGTATTGCCACCAGGTACTGTGTGATGTGTGGAAGCACTTGACCTTAGTGCATCTTATAGGGAGATACATACACCTCATAGATTAGTAGAATATACAAAAGATTCAATAGAGATGGACAGAATGTCAGAAAGCCTCAGTGAGGTAAAAATTTCCATCCTTAGAGTTTCCTGTATCAAATATTTACATCTAACACTACTTAAGAAACACATGACCGCTGTGTCTTCCTAGAATTACTTGAACGGTCAAACATGATATCAGATGAAGACGTTAGTCTTAAGGTGGAGCATGAAAAGATAAGATCAGAAGTTGCATGGGAAACTTATTAGACAATACCTTCAGCTTACTTATGGCTCGCAAGCAATCATCCTCAGAAACAGCTTCCCTTGAGCCTTTTCTTTTCTGACGAAGAAGACTGCAGAGCTCCTGCAGGTTGATTAAACCTCCATTTTGGGCTCTTGTTGCCAAGCAAATCTCAACAATTTGCACCCCTGACTAATTGAGTAGCCTATTCAGCATAAGAAAATCTTTGACGAGCTGATACATAAGCTTCAACCAACTAATATTATATGGAGAAAGAAGAATAAATGAATCAAAGGGGAAAATTTGCTCTTATCCTTCAAAGAAGAAAAAACAGAATCTAATTGCAGGTATATTTAGATGAGCCCGCTGCCCCACTCTAGACCTAGAATGTTTTGTCCAACTATGTAACATAGAAAAGTTTGCCCTAACCAAATAAAAACCTCTATATTACTTATGTAGATTATTTGAAAAACCTACGGAGAATAGCAAGCCACCGCAAATTCAAGACAGATCGCCATTCACCACCTATCATTGAAAAACATTTGATTCATTTTATGGCCATCTATTTTTTTTCCTCCAAAGCAAGAGAATTAACATTAGCAAAGGCAGAGGACGAGAGGAAAACCCTTCTACTTTTTTTCTTCCTTTTTAAGTTTGTGATGTCCACCAATGTGTTTTCAACCTATGTTTGGCATGTTTCAGAACTTAAAGCAACAAAAGCTACATCTTAAGCACTAAGATGACGAAATACCAACCAATTTCATAATAGAAGTCACCGATCCCCAATAGCTCAGCCCAAAACCCTTTATTTGATGCTAAAGGATCTACTCCGACTTTTGCGCACATCTCGTGGAACTGCGACCTGAATGCGGGATTCTTGCGAATGTCATTCTGCACATCATTAGTGAAGCTTGATCATCATTCCCATAATCTATTTAATTGCAAGAAAGCAACGAACAGAAATATTTAAACACAAAGTGAAACTATCGTTCAAAAGTATGCCTCGTCGAGTACATGCGTCTCTATCAACAGGGTACAAGATCAGTCTTCGAAAACACCAATCACCAACTTATAATACAAAAAAAGGAACCACAGCTAATTCACAAGCTAAAGAGATATTATCGCTAATACAGAAGAAATGGCGATTCATCAAATATGATTCAAGCGGAAAAACTGACAGAACTAGCCGGAAGGGCAGCACCGCATCATGAACGACAAATCATTTATGGCGATTACAAACCGCAAGCACTATGAACATGCGCATATCAGGCAAACTCATTAGCCAATAGGCCTCCACTACATAGCGTTCTGACGACAAATTCTCAGACACCATCGCCGCATTTTGTAGCCAATTCCATTCGAAAAGGCATTCAACTGACTATATAATCTTCCCCGTTGAATTCTCATTCCAGTCCACTGCAAATCCCACCGCCTCAAAATCGACGAAGGCGATTGAAAAATCGAGGGCAGCAAGAGGCGACCTTGTGCTTGCGAGCGAAGTCCTCGAGCTGGGAGCGGAAGGTAGAGAGCTGCTCCTTCATGAGATCGGTCCGGATCTTCGCTACATTCTCTCCGAGCAATCGGTATTGATCCTGCCCGGACGCAACGAAGAAAGCAACGAGGGTCAATTTGAGCGAGAAAGGAACGGTTCGATTGGGAAAGGAAGCAAAGCAGGCGGTAGTGGATTCGGCTACAGAGAATGACGGAAAACATGATGAGGATGGCAAGCCAACGAAACGAAACGAACCCTAGCATTTGCCGCCGTTTGCAGGCCTCCGATTCCAGGTCGTCTCCTCATCTCCGCCCTCTCTCTCTCTCTCTCTCCGTGTTCAGTTCAGACGAAAGTTTTTGGAATGACCAGAAGGAAAGAGATGAATGATGTGGAAGAGCGACTCGAAGATAAACGATATATATAAATAGAGAGGAGATGTGTCAACAACAATCAGAGTGGCGCAGCGGAAGCGTGGTGGGCCCATAACCCACAGGTCCCAGGATCGAAACCTGGCTCTGATATACAGAGAAAAGGCTTCTCTCCACTCTCCTCTTTTTTTAATAATATTATCCGTCCTTTTTTTTTTCCCTATATAATCTTCCTTTTTTTGCCCTTTTTTGCCCAAAATTTCCACCCCTTGACCTATATATAATCTTCCCTTTTTTTGTCCTTTTTTTACGAGCCAGAAATTTCCACCCCTTGACCAGCTATAATCCACCACCCATTTAGATCAAATATATTTATCAAATAGAATTATCCATCTTCTAATTCTAATGTACCCTGTCTTTAAACACTTGAAGTAAATAGATTAGTAATACCAAGTTTTTCTACCCAAACCATATGCTCATCGACACCATCATTTGAAAGGCACTCAAACTTGAGTCTTCCTGCCTCCTCCTTGCAGAATTTAGATAAGCTCTCCCTCAGAAATGAAGTAGCAAAGATGGCCGTTCTACACATGTGACAGTTTCTAGAGAGACCTTTTATTGCAGATCCTCGGAGTTATATGTGCTTCAGACTGTTAATGATGGGATTACTTCCAGCAAGCAAATATTGTAGAAGAAAATGACAAAAAAAAAAAAATGGTTGTTCATGAAGAAATTCTCTGGGGGTTTGACACATGCACGCCGCAAACGCCTCGCCAAGCCAATTCGATTCCGTAACGCAACACTTGGTAAGATTAGGTCACTCGTTCGTCCAATCGAAATGATTTACGGATTTATGACTCAAATTTGGAATTTTTTGAATCTCCTTTTTTTAATAATATTGTCCGTCCTTTTTTTTTCCCTATATAATCTTCCTTTTTATTTCTTTTTCGGTGAGTAAAGAAAAACCAATTGCCCGCTCATTAATCTAGTACCGAAGACATTATATAGCTTTTCTAGGATGCTAGAGAACGTTGTTTCCCCTTTCATTTTCGTTTTTATATCTTTACTAAAAATTGCTTCTCCATCCAATGTGAAGATTGTAGGGTTTAGGCTGGATAACGATTTTAGATTCTTCATTTAGGTATGTATTTATATGCTTCAATTGCCAAAAAAAAGCAGGCGTCCTAAACCTTAAAAATGACGAGACAATTTTGGGGGCCCAAGGGGCATTGAGGAAGTGTTCCCAAACACACCTAGCTTTAATCAGTGAGTTCAACCTAGAATTTGTTCATGACAACACGGGAGTGAATGGTTTAATATATATATAAAATCTTAAGATGTTTATTATTGCAATGTGGGTTCATAAAAAGTTTGAATTTTTTGTGCTTTTGGACAAAGAGATATAACACTATCTCAAACAATTAGCGATTTTCCTTATTTAAAGGATCCGCCGCCAGGAGAAGCTGTGGAAATGCTTGACACGAAGGATCGAATGGCAATTCATTTGAAAAGACTTGACAAACCCAGAAGCTGCTGTCGATTAATGGAGTGCGCATCGATTTTGGGCATTCCTTTTGAGGTTCGTTTACGAAGTAAAGATGAACTGTGCAGAGTTTTCAGCAGCGTCGTGAAGGTGTTGAGTCCCCGTTCAATTGTGGGGTTGTGGGACGTGGGAAGGATCATTGGCCGGAGCTTCAAGCGAGGGAGGATGATTCGACCAAAGTGATCAACAGTTGAAACTTGAAATGAACTTGGTTCATATGATTTGTAGATTAGGTCAAATAAGTCAACTGAATTTGATAATTCTTGTCATCCAAACATCGGTCATTAGACATTCATTCTTTGCCTTAGTCCAGTATGCGCATTAGCTGTACTTCCAGAATGTTGCATTTATTCGGTAAGAAATGTGGTAAATCATTATTAAGTTCCACTAGACATGACCATGCACACATATGAGATACGTGCCTAAAAAATAAAATAACTACTCACGAGAACCAGAACACAAGATTGTACACTGTGAAGAGTCTCGGCAAATCAAATACACTGCACAATAGGAATAGTGCTTCTGAAATTAAAAGAAAGACAACTTGATACCTACAAATATCACATGCCTCAGGAACCGAGAATTCACGGGCCACTGTTGCATGGATCCATGGAGGCATCCATGCACATTGGCGACTGAACATCACGCGGTGATGAACTACTGCTGTAGAGGATGAAACCTGATTTGAAGTCCATGTTGAGGGCGGGTTGTCAGGAGCTGAACTGGGCAGTGGATATACGTCGGGGACAGCTCGAAGGTGTAGCGCTGGAGGATCATCGAAAGAGCGATTTTCGCTTCTGCCGCCACGAAGCTCATCCCGACGCAAGATCGAGGTCCGAAGCCAAAGGGGATAAACACGACCGCATTGTTGTTGGTAGCCTTAGCTATGCCTTCTGAGAATCGCTCCGGCTTGAATTCATGCACATCTTCCCCCCAGATTTCAGGGTCATGGTGAAGCTTAAGGGTCGGTATAAAGACCTGACTATTAGCAGGAAGAACAAGCTTCCCTAACCTCAGTTTCCTGCCTACTTTTCGACTCAAGCCGACTACAGGGGGGTACAAACGCAGAGTTTCGTTCATGATCATCCCAATCTGCACATGAAAAGGGAAAAATGTTTAGTTAGTCATCATGTCTAACCTATAATTCGAGTGAATTGAAAAGGGTTGTCGAAAAAGGTTGACCGGGACCAAGACTTGAGCTGTTTTCTATACCTTCTTAAGCTTTCCTAGTCCATCGGAATCAGGGTCTTTATTCCCAAATACATTGAGAACCTCCCTTCTTGCTTCCTCTTGCCATTCTGGATTAATCGCTAGGAGGAATAACATCCATGTCATCAATGAGTTGCCAGTTTCTTGTCCGGCGATGTAGAATGTCTTGCACTCATCCACCAAATTATCTACCGTGATTTTTTTGCTCTGGTCCGTATCGTGCAAAGCCTTCACAAGTTGTCCTAGGAAATCATCCCCGAAGCCATCTTCTTCACCGGCCATCACCTTCTTCTCTCTTCTCTTGATCATCTCTAAGATGGAATTGCGGATGCCTTTCTCAAGTTTCTCCGCTTCGACTTCATCCGCTGTCTTCCAAAGCTTTCTGCCAGCAGGATTCAGAACAAATTCCATAATTAGTTAGGCCTAATTAAAACTCTGATTCTGAGACGTGAAATGTCCTTAGGCCCCGTTTGGTTCAGCATTCTCAAGGGGCTTTCAGCCCTGAAAGCCCCTTGGGGAAAATTTTACCTGTTTGGTTCAAAGATTCCGAAGGCATCCTTGGCCAAATGCAAGATTTGGAATCTGGAATCTTGAAAGCCCAAAGAGTTCGGACTGCTTTGGGGCTTTCGGCATTTGAAATGCAAGTCCACATTTACTATTCATCCGTTAACCTTTTTTTTTTTTTTTTTTAAACCGATCATCTTCCCTACACCCTAACCGCCGTTAATCGACGAGTTTCATCGTATTTTATTTTTATTTTTTAAAAAAATAATAAAAATCCTTTGCAAATGTTGGGTTCACCTTTTCTTTTTCTTTTTTGTCATTTTTATCTTTAGACAATCAATAGCTAACTTTTTATCAATACACTAGAATGATCATTAATTAACGAAGATGATTAATACTACAATAATTAAAAAAAATATTCAAAGTTGAAAACAAACCTAAAAGAACCCTAGGCCAAAAGTTGAGCTTTGCATCTAATCTATAATTAAATTCTTTTAATATAATTTTTAAATAAATTTACTAATATATCTTTTATATTACTCTCAACATGAAAATGTAAAAGGTTATATAGTCATTGTTTTTTTTTCTTACAATTTTAAAAATACTAAAACTAAAAACTTAATTTGGTTACACTAAAGGGCTTTTCAAATATATGTTTACCAAACAGTCTTGCATTTTGCCTAAAGACTTTTCGTTATAGTTCCAAACAGTTCTGAAGCATTTCGGAAAACCCCTTTATCTCAAAGATATTTGCATTCTCCTAAAGCGCATTTCCCAAAGTTCAACCAAACAGGCCCTTAGTCTTTTGAGGCTTGAAGTTTGCATTTGCACGATGAACAAAAATTGCTTGACCATCGTCGAAATTAGCATATTGCTAAGTGTAATCTCACATCAGTAATTTTAGTGATAAGAATGGTTATCAAAAAACAGTGTATCTCCTTTGAATGCATTTACTCACCTGGAAAACTTGTCAGAATAAATAAGTTTTTTTTTTTTGGGTGTCTCTACTATTCCATCTTCACACTCACTCTCGGACTTTTGCCTGCCTTTTTGCGGGCGTGGAGTAAAACCCACTTGAAACTTACGCGTCCCCACCCCATCCCCCCGAGAATGTGAGGATTTCAAGCCCTCACCTCCCCCTTCCTTCCCGTGTTGGAAGGGTGGCCACTGGGCGAATCCCAGGTGGTTGTCAGAATAAATAAGTTCAGATGTCTAAAGTTCGTTCTAAAAGTGATAATCACCGTACTTTCTAGCTTCTTCATCATAAAAATGGTCAAAACAAAATTTTCCTAGAAAAAATGTGCGATACCTTATTCCCGGTAACCTTATATTGAAAGCATTTTTGGATGTTAATGTAATCAATCCCGTTAACATCTGAAAAATGTTCCTTCCCTCAACATAGCTGCTCCCGAACGCAGTTCTTGAAATCACTTCGCATGTCAATAACTTAAACTCTCCGAACACCTCGATCTCTTTCCCTTCTTGATTCTTCCATTTTCCTAGCATTGTGTGAACACTCTCCACCATTGCCGGCGCCATATTCTGCAATTTCAATCCCCCCAAAATAATTAGTAAAACCTCAAATCAGACAATTCTCTTTTTCGATTGAGTTTAACTACCTTCAAACTTTCCCCATGGAAAGCGTGATTGGCGAGCTTACGCTGCTTCGCCCATTTCTTGTCATCGACTGTACCCACGAGCCCATCTCCTATAAGCTTCTTGGTAAAGTCCTTAGTTCCTGTTTTTGGGTATGTTTTCTCTCTGTTAAGCAGCACCTCCTTAATAAGATCTGGCTCTGTGATGACCAGTTGAGCTTGAGGTCCGTGCCAACTCAGGTAATTCCTCCCTACAAAGTTGCACAAAAGTTCAAATATCAGAGCTTCATGACACTAATGAAACTTAAGTCTAGTATTCCGGTAATTACCGTATGTGTCTATCCATGTGTTGACTTGTGGGTGAATCTTAGGGAATATGTCGTGAGAGAGATTGTTCATGGGTGTGTTCCTGACTTCCATCTTCATCTTGATTGTTTCCTTGGTGCTTCCATGGAGGAACCTGTAAGGAGGGCCAGAGATCCCTTGTTGGGCCATCATCCTCTGTATCCTGAGCGGGTTCCACCATAGCTTGTGCAAGAGCTTGGCAAGAGACCAGAGAAGAAACAGAAACAGAGAGCTCAGGAAGATGACCAATTGCATGGTTTAATAAGGGGATCAAACGATAAAGAAACTGAAAACAGTGAAAATTATGACACTGGGTTTCTCTGAAAATTATGACGCTGGGTTTCTCTTATGAAATGGAACAAGTTCGATTGATTTCGGTATTTATTGTGTCTTTCGGAGTATTCTATGACCCGGCCGGTGCCACGAGCAAGATTAAACAACCTTTGTTTGGAAAATGTCGGGAAAGTTCTTTCGGTCTACCGTTGAGATTTTGGCTCCATATCCGAGGGAACGTGTATGATAGGGACGAACTGATTAACGTCATCCGTGACTTCTTTGCCGATCTGGAATTATTAAAATCAACCCAAATCGTGATGAACAAGTTATGCATGCACTCGCTTCTCCTCCAAGCCCACGACAGGTTGGCGCATCGAATGTGCGCAATCTGTCGAAAAAGCCCTTTCCAAAGCCAAACCTTACTGAGAATTCGTCGAACTTTTCAATTAGAGACACGGGCCACGATTCGTTTTCTCATTTGACCAGCGTTACATGACACAAGCTGTCTGGGTCGTCTTCTCGACACCGAACTGTTTCTTAGCAAACGACCTCGCTTACAAGACGCGACATAGATCGATAAAAAATTCAAGGGCCAACGTACAAAGGACAATCGTGAGCACGGGGATGACATCGGACATGACGAGGAAACACCAAGACCATCTATCACTCGCTTTCCTCTTTTCTTGCTTAGTACGAAAAATCCTATACCGCACAATCTTTATTGGCAGATCCGAAAACAAATTTGGCCTTCTGTTTCTATTGCTTCATCAACACGCCCATATAAAAAGGTAGCCTGGACCTAAGCAAGTCCTTAAAAGGCTCACGGAGGAAACAGGTGGGAGTTCCGCGACCCCGCGCTGTCCTCATATTCCCTCTTTGTCGGGAAGAGGGAATATGAGGACATTCACCACCGTGAATATGAGGACAAGGATTTGATATTTTATGAGATATGAATAAGCATGTTTGTTACCACCCGTGGTGGCGGCGTAGTTGGTTGAGTGCAGGTTCCTTTCGGGAGAGGTCCTGAGTTTGACTCGCAGTGTCGTCAAGCGACTTACCCAGGGTTTACTCCGCCTTTGCGGCACACGGAGGTTCCCTGGGTACCCAAAAATAATAATAATAATAATAAATAAGCATGTTTGTTGTATAAAATTGCGAAACCTTTTTACGAAAAGCTTTTTGAGCATGGGTTATGGAATATTATGTATATCGATTTGTGAAATGTCTTATGACATGCATTTGGTTTGATTTGGTTTATAAAATCGATTTATGAGAATATTCTTGAAATTATTTGAGAATGTTTTATGAAAAGCATTTTTTGCGAATAAGTTGTTGAGTTACAAAATCTTTTGGTGATATATGAAATGATTTATAGATTTGGCTTTGTGGATTGTAGATGGTATTGTTTTGGATTAGTATTAATGCTCAATATCTCCGTGAGCCTAGTGAGAGACTCATAGGAGATGAATCAATAGAATAGACCATTAATGTGTCGCATGAGATTAACCAATGGAATGGACCATTGGCATATGACTTAATGAGATTGATCAATGGATTTGACCAATGACATTTGTTTTAATGTTATTGTGAAATGAATGTTTCTTGTATAAATGTAGCTATTCTTAAGTATACGTAACTTATTCCCTTATTATTTGTTTGTTATATTCTGGATTTAGGTTAACAGAGTTGTGGTTTGATTTTGTAAATATGGATAGTGGGTGCTCAATCTACTTAGAAGAGATGTACTACTCACGATCTGTGGTTGATCAAAGGAGTGGTGATCTTGGAAATTGCAATTTTCTATCTTCATAGAATCACAAGTTACTCATTTAAGTGGAGATGCATCCCTGACAAAGTGGTCATATGGTGCTTCCCATTCTACTGACAGATATATCCCTCCCATATTCCAGACCTTTCATCGCGAAGTCCATTAATTGTATCAGGCAGATTTTCTGGGAAATTTCCAGAGCTTGCAAGAGTTAGTGTTGTTCTGGTGGATAGGAGCGTCTGCACGATAGATCTGAAGGTGCAACATGTGAAGGATGTCCCTATTGACAGAGTAATATTTGATCTTGCATACATACTCTCGGATGAATGAAGCTCTTACAAATGCTAAAGTTTGCTATGGATTTTCTAGAGGATACTGTCAGCCCCACTTACACTTCGAATTGAAAGTCTAACGTTCTTGATTAATGAGTAGTGACCTTGATGCAAAGCTCACCATGACGCCTTTCTTTCTCTTACACTCCATATTTTGTCAGAATGCTTCTTTTTAATGAAATTGCGGCAGAAATTTTGTTGATGATGCCTCAAATAGGGACTTTTATTATATTTATATTGGTCCTCTTATGCCTCCAAGCTTTACCTGAAATCAATCTAGTTTTAGTGAATGTATATAAATGGAGATATCAAAACGACATTCACTTCTTTGAGTTCTTTTGTTGAATATCCTGTCAGGTACTTGCAAAGAGACAAATTGATGACCTCACAGCACAGGCTTGGTTTCAAAAGAATACACAGCTTGCGGAGAAGGTTTGTTTCTTACCTCATCGAACCGCATTAAATTTGTTATAGCATGGAAGGATTTTGATCTAGATGTTATAGTAGCATCATTCATGTGAGTATCCCAAGGGAAGTTTGACTGGATGACACTTTGCAGGAAGGGGACATTTTTTGAAAAAAAGTGCCTTAGACAAATTGACCCTTGGATCTTAAGATGCATGAAATCAATTCTAACCAGAAACATCAACATCACCGGGAGTGATTTCTTAGCAAAAGCCTAATCAAAGAAGTTCTCGCATGGCTCGCCGTGGCCCTCGTGAGCGCAAGGGCCACCTTCAATGGCTTGTGGCCACTGCAAGCTCGGCCTCCAGCTTCGGTTGCAAGCACAAGGCCTCCTGCGAGCGAGCTCGCCACAAACAGAGTCAGGGGCACAGGACGAGGGGCGGCGACGGTAGGGTCAGGATGCCATGGTGAGGTTGGCATTAGGACGGTGGCTTGGCTAGTTGGGGTGGCTTGAGCTGTATGTGAAGAGAGGGGAAGAGGGATTCACAATGGCAATGGCTGCTGCTCGAGAAGCAGCTAATTCTAGTCCACCGCATAAATTGAGATACAATTTCCGCATATGTGATCATAAAATCACTGATGTTCGAATGATGGGTTTAAGTGAGGCCCAAGGAATTTTTCCCATTCTATGAAAAAAAGTACAAAGAAGATCTTCCATTTAACTTCTATGTTGTATCTAACGCTCAGTGGAGTTGTACGTTAACAAATCTACCTGTCAACTGCTATACTGGAGAGAGACATGAAGGAGAAAAGTCCCCTCCTAATGTTATCCTAAACTCTTCTCTGCAACCCTGTTGAAAATATAATCTACTCCTAAGCCGAAGTCCCGGTGGCATCTTTCGGTATCAAAGATAGCAAGGCAACTGGAATGAATATGCAGACGACTTGTATAGCAATTCCTAGAAGGAGATTGTCAAAAGAACCAGAGTCGATGTTCAAGAATGAAGCCAAGCCGGCACCTACAAATGAACCCAGCGTGGATCCAAGATTGTTGATTGACATGAAGAGTGCAAATAGAGTCCCTTCGATTCCAGGCGGACACAACTGTCCAGATAGAATCAAGAACGGCATGAACCTGCATTCACAAGAAAAAACAATGCCCGCAGATTATGAGAAAGGATGGTCTAGAGAGCTGTGCTGGTAAATTCAATTAGGAACACATTATCGAACAGCAAGGACAGATCTTAGTAAGTGCAGACGAAGACACACTGCACATACTTGAGTTGATTGATTGCATCAGCAAGAGCAGATCCACTCAACACCATAACCTTATCTGATATTCCAAACGACACATTTATTCGAGATACTAGAATCATATCCAGTGTGGTCAGCAAGGCTAAACCAACATGAGCAAACCTGCATTGTGTTCATAGATAATAAAGGAAGCCCCATCAGCAAACTGAATTACAGAAGAATATATTTACCGAAGAGAAAAGTAAGGCAGAAAGCAGCCAAAACTTACAAGAGGATTTTTCGTAACTTCATGGTCTTGAAGAAACGATTGTATATAAAGGTCCCAATCATGAGGCCTACCCATCCAACAACACGCGAAGTCCCCAAAAATGATGCTTCCAGTTTTAAAAACTCTGTCTGGTAGTAGAACATGATCATTGAGAGGTTTGGAACAGTGACGTGAGCTAGAAAAAACCAAGCCATAGGTCTGGTCTTACAAGGATCGAGGAAAAGAAATAGAAAAGCACCTGATTAGAAATTTGGCCAAGTGCACCCTAAAATCACTCAGGACGAAGAATTCGACAAAGATAAGGGCATTCCTTTTTACCACTCAGACACATTTAACTCTATAAAAAGGACAAGGCTAATAGACATACTTATATGCATACCCACTAGGTAACATATATGAAGAATAAGGGGCAGATCAATTAGTGGCATAACACCAGAAGCAAGGAGTTTTGTCCTTAGACAAAGTAAAAATAAAGTCATTGACAAATCATCGATAATTTATACCTACTTCACTTCCATAGGTTTAGCTTTCTGTCCACTTACCTCCATATGACTGGCTGTTGAAAAGCTCGGTATAGACCATAAATAGCATTTTTCAGAGAGCGAAACCATTTCAAGAATAGTCGATCACCTTCCCGGAAAGGACTGGACCTATCAGAGGCAACATCCGTCTTTTTTCTACTCTTGTTGCTCTTCTTTCTTCTCGAAGTCCTCTTACTTTCTTTCTTACCTGTAAAGCTATCCTCATCTATTAAACTACTGTTGCCATTCATCAGATGGTTGCCTTCAAGATGATCTTTTTCATCATTTTTGCGTGGGGGAATCTCCTTTACTAAACCACATGAAAGTAATTGTACAGCTGGCAGCACGGTGAATAGAAGAAAAATAGTTGCTATCTCCACATTGGTTAATGCATATCCGCCTAATAAACTCCCACAAATACCACCAAAAGCCATTGCAAACCAAGACATTGACTGAAGATCTCCAGCAAACGAAGCCCTGAACAAGAGCAATAAGAGCTAAGGTTATGCTGAGCTCACAGATTAAATGTACCTAATATCCCCTCAATTATAAGCACGAACAATCCAATGGAAAATGTAGCCTGATCTGAAATATTAGAAGCCTGTTAATGAATGCCTTTGGGACACTTGTTAAGCAAACATAATTAGTAATCGCTGGATTTCCATGTTATTGATCACACATACAAGAAGTCACCGTTTTGGATACCTTAATTTTTCCTTATTCTGTTGCTCAACAAGTGCTCTAAGGGTTCTCTCTAATAAAATCCATATGAAGCAAGTCTCTTTCATTGGCAGCAAGAACAAGGGTGAATGTTTATAAATCTGAGAATTTTGTCTATAATGTAAACATTTTACTCTAGTCCGATGCCCTAAAATAGGGTAACAAGAGAAAAAAAGTCATTGAGCAGTATGATAATCACAAGCAAGGTGGAAGCTATAACTATAAATTTTCTCTGCAAAGAAAAAATTCAAAAAGCAGAAGAGTGAAGGGACATACTTCTCAAATCTCACAGCTTCAGCGATCATTGCATCAATGACAACATCAGCCATTGCCGAGCCCAGATTTTGGACAGTTAAGAAGATCGTGAGGTGCCATCTAGAATTCCTCAAATCAGCACTGAGGCCCAAAATAAGCCATGGCACAAGAGAGAGTATTGTCGAAAGAATCAGGTATGGAACCCGTTTTCTTCCCCCAATTGGAATGCAGTCTGACACAATGCTGCACGCAATAACATAGCGAAGTCAAAGGAAGAAAATTGAGAGACAGCAAAACTGACAAACGAACACACATTGCTCCAGACAAGAGAATGACTACACAAACAAAATCAGGGGTGAGGAAATCAAGGACGGGTCTTGCAATAAACATGGCACAAAAAATAAACCCATTTCGGCAGACAGGACTATGATCAGTGCTGCAGGGCATATTCAATGCATTACCCATATAAAGGCTTTATGCTCCATGGGAAAAATGCAACTGAAAACACAAATTGAGAGGCCGAGGGCGACAATTTGAGTATGTCTTTGAGCTGGTAAGAAACTGCGGTCCACGCAAATGACCTGAAACCCTGCATGCAAATAGAGAAAACCATCACGAAATGGGCCGGAAGCAGCGACAGCAACAACAAAATCCAACAGAGCGAGGCACGATGCGGTCGTTTCCCAGCTAGAAGGTACAGGCACCTATCCGCATCAACCGTCAAAGCACGAAACACGGACGCAAGACTCGTGCCCGTAATCAGAAACCCACAATTCAGAGCCCTAATCAGCTTGCAGTAAAAGAAACCGATCAACAAAAGGAAATCTTCTGATATCGAAACGAATCCGAAGCGCCGAACACCAACGCGCATTACTCACCCGAGAACACACGCAAGCGAGAACCACACAACACCGGAAAAATCACTAAAACTCCGCAAGGCGATGCGACTCTCGATCCTTCCTATGATCGCGAGCACGAAAAGAAGCAAAAGGAAAAAGAACAATCCACATGTCCGAACGGGAATCGGCTCGAGGCGTAGGATTCGAATCGAACCTGAGTGAAGTAGATCAAGCAAACGAGCCACAGGAACGACGCTCCGAATGCCGCTCTCAGCTGCTTCAACCCTTTAGTCATCTTCTTCTTCTCCCGTTTCGCAGTTCGAAAATGGAGGGATCTCGCGCTACCATCTCATCCCTGAATTTCCGTTTCCATTGGTCTCCTGGCAAACGGGCATTGCTTTCCATCGACGGTTGGCTTTTCGGGTTTATATAGGTCGACCGCTTTGTCCTTGCTCGAGGAATTCGAATGAAGAGGGCGTGCGAATAAAGTCGGGGGTGATACCGTCAATTCGGGATGAGATTCGGGGACACGTCCTCCGAACCTATGGGATGTCGCCACGACAGCAATTGCTCTCGGAGGAGGAAGTAATGCGCGTTGACCGATTATTATAAATCGGTAGAAAAAGCACTTCCATCTATGTCGAGATTTTTGCTCATTTTAGGCAGTCTCCACCGTCTGCATGTGTAGAATAATTTATTTGGGTAGTCCATTTAGAAATTCTCGATCTGTGAGCCGCAATGATTTTTATCAGGGTAATATTACAAGGAAAAATAAGAAAATAAGAAGTACATAAAGCTTTATTAATTTCGTAAAGAACAAATAATTTCAAAAACATTATCTAAAACCAATCATTTGTATCACTTGAAATAATTAATCAATATGAAATATTATCATTATCAATAACAGTATACTTTTAATGAACTGTAAATGTATTATTTGTTAATATATTTTTATAAGGAAAATAATTAATTATTTTTAGAAAAATATTTTATAAATCATCCATTTTTTCAGAACAATGCACTTTAAAAATTAATGAACTACTAGAAAGTGCCTATCAATCTTTTGTCACCATCGACGCACTTTTAATTCATTTCATTCTATTCGGCATTCACTTTCTTCAGTATTAATTAGTTGATTGTGAAATTTATGACATCATTTCGACGACTAGGCATTGGACTTTAACTTGGTATTCGATTAGAAAGATCTCAGTGGCTTGACACATTATTAAGGAGAGTGGCACGCGATTTGGGCACCCTTCGTGCCTTCATAACAGCAGGAAAACAACTTGCCTCCTGTCGTGCTGTTTTCGCTGAACAAGATTACCTGTCGTTTGCTTCCCGCCTCTAAAAGATTGAACACAACAGCAATCACCGCAACCACGTTAACGAAACCTGTATTTCCGGGTGACTATCACCAAGCATTTTACATTTTGGGCGATGTAGCATGAGACAATGCATTGAGATCTGCACTCCTATAGCAGTTGCTGGAACAGCAACCTTTACACTCATCAATATGTTCTTTTTCACCCCCACTTTAAACCAAGTACAATCAACAGTATGTTGGAACATTGACAGTGCGATACACGAAGGGCCTAACGGTATGGAAGTAACCTGATGGATGGCTGTAGCTAAATTTGACGCCAGCAGTGCCACCCCCAAGTTGAGTGCAATGCTCATGGAAACTGCTGATGGGACGCGCAAGACAAGCGTCCCAGCGATCACTCTCGGGCATCGTCTCTGCAACTTTGTATACCCCCTTGGAGTTTGTAAATGCTTGATAGTTGACAACTTCACCAGATTTTGTGATGCAAAGAACAGCGACTTCAGCGCCTGCAACAGAAAGAAGAGAAAAAAACTCAATAATTATGTACAGCCGACCATCTTTCAATTTACAGAAAGATCAAAAACAAACTTTGCAAGATTGAAACAGAAAGGTTCCAACTCCCTTTCGAACTACAATCCTGGCTTTATAAAGATGAATCCATAATCATGGTCATATGAAGGAAGTTTCTCAATATAGTGGTCTCTAGAGGCTCTCACAACCTAGATAAGAATGGACTTCACATGATTACCCCCAAGTAACCAGCATAAAAATTGTCAGACAGCCAATATATTGAATCTCATAGCCATTTTAACCGATATCCATGTAATGAATTGTAAATTATCATATGGACAAGACATTTGTTAATGAAGTCCAGCTCATTTGATTAAGCTACATAGAAAGAAGAATAAGCCCCATTCCCACCATGTAACAACCTAGAATCTAGAAACCTTAGCCGCAGTGGAGGACACCTTAGTTATTACCAATATATGGTTTCTCATCCATACAAAAAGCAAAAACTTGACTGACGGGCTTTCGCCCCAGCCAGTGGGTCGCCCATCTCATGCACTCTAATGTTGTCATGGTGAGCATTCTCACCAATGTCTGGCAAAATCCCCGAGATATGAATGTCCTCGCACTCATCTCTCTTCCATCAAATTAGTTCTTCCCATAACCTCTATTTGCTTTCTACAATGCCGAATAACTGAAGCTCCTCTATCATAAAAGGCAAAAAGCCTATGGTAAGGTCTTCTCTTCTATCCAACAAATTTCATTAATATATTGGGGAAAAAAATAAAAGAAGAAAAGGCCTTCACCAAATGCCAGGCCTTTTCCTCAGTCACATCTCACCCATTGAAGCAAACATCAGCAAATGGTCCGCAAATACCTCGACCTTCAGCACTGGCCAATCATTTCGAAGGCTCAATGTGTGCATACGCTAAGACATCTCTATGAACAAGTAAGTCTCATTTTGAGCTCTTCCTTGTATGATCATCTGGTACGTCACAATCTCCAATTGAGAGATTATGCTGGAGCACAATGACCACAGATAAAGCAACCTCATCGACAAATTGCATTAACCTATCCTTCCACTCAGAAGCAATCTACAAGAAGCCTTACAATCCAGACTGAAAAGCAGATTAAGGGCATCATAAGATTATTTCAAGAAAGAACCTGTAGCTCGATAACCTTCAGGACAGTCAAGCCTCCAGCAAGCTCAACACCGTCTCGTGTTTTAGTAAGGACGGAAATTAAGAATAACACAGATAAAATGGCACTAATTGTGATCGACTCCATATAAAAAGAATAACGGGAACACTAACCATGACAACAACTTTGCTCTATTACCACCTAATAGCTGCAAATGGGTGTGGAATCGCTAGACCTAGTATTCTCTCTGCCAAATGGCGCTGCCATTGCCTTTGTTCTATTTGGCGTAGGGCAAAATTACAAGGTGCTTCTCCATCTAACGTGGGCCAGTAATCGATTTCTCTACGATCATTTTTCTTTGAGACAGCAAAACCATCCACGCAATTGCGATCGATTCCATGAGCATACGGCAATCCCGCAGTAGATTCGCTACGGTCTAGCACTGCGAAGTGCATCGACTCGCTCCATTGCTAAGCACGCAACTCAAAAACTAGTCCATCGAAATAATCGCGCGCGCCCGTCATCAACACGAAATCCCACCTATTCCGCAGACAGGATAGGCAAAACACGTTTTCCCCGATCAACCAGGCACAGGGGACGCAAAGATCATAAGGATTCGATTTCACCATACACAACAGTAACTCGCTCATCGGCGGGCGTCTCTGTGCGTGTGCGCGTGAGAGAGAGAGGGGGACCTTGGAGGACGTGATCTTCGGGCCCGATGGAAGAATCGCCGCAGACGTCACAGACGACCCGGCCGCGGATTTCGCCGGTCCAGCCTCTGGCTCCGGAGACGAAGAGGAACGACAGCAGGAGAGAAAGAGAGAGCAGCAGCTCCCATCGCCGCGACTCCATGGCTTCTGCTGCTGCTGCTGCTGCTGCGAAGCTGAATTAGGTGAAGGTCGGAATCCACGAGGAAGAAGATGAAAGAGAAATGTCCCGAGACTGCCTTCACGGCTGAGAGCTCCGCGGCTAACTTCGCCGGGCCCCACTCTCTCTTCCGTCGGTGGGTAGTTTGGTTATGGGCCGAGAGGCAAGAGTCCAGATGATCGGGCCACATGGGGCCCGTTCGTTTTAGCTCGTATTTGAAATGTTACTCGAATTTTTAACAATTCTAAAGAAGTTATATCTTGAGGGATGATCGGTTCTCAATTTGGTTCTTAATTCCAACCGAACCGGGAGAAGCGGTTCTCACAATTGGGAACTGGTGACTAGACCGGTTGGTCTTAGCATTGGGAATTGGACTGGCCCATTGGTCTAATTCAATGGAATCGGTTATTTATTTTTTTTTTCTTAAAAATAAATTATCACTTTTATATTTTTTGAAGATATTAAAAAATATATTTGATGGGACTCCTTGAATTGGGAACTGAACTGCCTAAAACACTAGTTCAACTTTTAAGAATCAACAACCAAATCAACACTTTCGAAAACTTAACTCGCCGATTCAAATAGTTCATTTTGTACACTCATACTAATATATGATCTTGTATGTACATATTTATCTATTAATTGGAAATTTACTTCTCGAATGGCAATACCACATTTCTATAATACATGTGATATGCCATAGGATTGTATCATGACTTTAAGAAATTTTATCTTAATTAATTAGAAAAATATTGAGAAATTATGTAAAAGGGTTTTATGTTGTTAGGACTTACAATTATAATTAATTGATTTATTATCTACCATAATTTATGTTTAAATATTTTCATGGACAAAGAATATATTTTCCTTTTGCTATACCTATTGTTTTAGAAAAATATTTTCTAAATAATTTATTGTCCTAAAAATATTACTTGAAATAATGAATTAATAAAAAACATTTTTATCATCTACAATAATATGCATTTAGATATTTTCATGAAAGATAAGAATAATTTGTTTATTCATTCATTTTTATGAGACTTTATACGATCATTTTTTAAAAACTATTTTTAAATTTATTTTTTTTGCGAAATTAAGGAAAATAATCGAAAAATTCCCGGTGAAAATCTGACTTACGACGCGGTCCACAGATATACCCTAGGATTTTCCCTAACGTCACCCCACAAAAATCGCTCTTCTACTGGTTATCTCGGATTTGGGGCCGAGAGAAATGCCCGAAGGCGTCGTCGTCTACCTAACCCTAGTTGCCGTGCTGTAGCCGCTTCGGCTGAAGGCCAGCAATGGCGCTTCTCGTCGTCTCCTGACGATAAAGTAGTGAAGTTCTTTCACAACGACTAAGCTCTCGTGCGAACTTATTTGCCATCTTTCCATCTTTCTTTCCTTCTTTGTTTTCACTTGCTCAGTCCTCAATACGAGCAAGTCTAAAATCGCCATGTAGATCTCTCTGTCATCTTCCCCTTTTTTTCTGCCACGGCGATTGCAGAGAGTATTTCGTTTCTGCTGTTCTTTCCCTCGCGGTTGCAATCGGGTTTTGCCTAGTTTGTACTCCCTATGACGATTTCGTTTTTCTTCATAAAAGTAGTGGACTGACTTTTATCTGATGAATCCAAGCTCCGAGGGATGCATTTTGGGTCCTTGATTGCATAGATTTGGGATGCGCTTGAAGGTTTTTCAATTGCAAAGGCTTATCTTTTTTCGGTTTTTTTTTTTTTTTTTTTCTGTCCAAATCTCCTGTATTGAGCTCATTCATCACTTTGATATCTCTGGATCATGGATCCCCTGTGAGGACTGTTGAAATTTAAAGTAGTGGACTGACCACTCTTGATGATCAAATTCGTTCCTGAGGAGACGTTGCTTTTGATACCATGGTCCTTAATGTTTTTTGGTCTCATCCTTTTGGTCGTCGCCTTCGATTTTCCTTCTTGATGATCAAATGTTTTAGATGTCCATGGCTGCCGGGTTTTTTCGCATCCCTGTGATGGATGTTGATAGGAATGATGTTTCCCTGACGAATCTTTTGGTCTGAGGGATGTGCTTTGGATGATACATTCTGGTTCATTTGACTGGGAGAGGGTAAGAGGTGCTTGTTCGTGGTTAAGCATCCTATCTACAACCCATTTGTTCTTCTCTTTTGCCAAGTGAGATGGACTTGGTTTTTTAGCTTTCGGCTCTTGCAAGGGTACTTTCATTTTTAACTTTTCCACGCTTTCTTTTGTTGAATTAAGTTCCAATTCGAACCGCAGATTTCCCATATGCAAAATTGAGTCCTTTTTTTTTTTTATGCTTTCTATGTTTATGTTTAACTTTTCCATGCTTTCTTTTCAGTGTTGTTATTAGGTATTGACTACATCTGTTAGATTTTATATGAATCAACTGTTGTTGTTGCTAGATTATTTTATGTAGTTTAAATTCTCAAAAGTTGACTTACCTCTTGTAGAACAACGAGAGAATTGCCCAGGAATATAGATTGGATCACTGGCACTAAATGGACGAATTTACAACTCCACAATAGTTTGTGTACGAGCACAAGGAAAATATTCTTGTTCCACAAGGCAAATGCCAATTAGAGCAACAATGGAAGCCTTCATATGCATTTCTTGTTCCTTCCATGACTTCATTGCTTGATCTGACCTGACTTCTGCAGATTGGCATTTTAGTCTCGTGTTGAACATGAAGAATGTGATGATGTTGCAAAGAGGTTCCCTCCTTTTGTTTCCTTTTTCTCAATAGATGGTGACACCAGTTGAATGCTAGTCATGTTATTTTGATTCTGGTGATCTATTTTGGCAACAGCAGTTCGGCTCACCCTAAGTTCCTTTCATTGTTCATTGCCATGCTCATTGGATGCTTTGTTGCGAGGTGATTATTAGTCCAACCATGGCATTCTGGAGAATTGTTGCCCCGAGCTGAAGAAGCCTAATGTATTACGGCTGCGATCCACTCTAGAAGCAAGAAGTTTCAGTTTGGTGGACTAGAAAATTTACGATCTCGCATGTTGCAATGTCTTCCTTTGATGATGTGAGCAGAAATTTTCTCTCTTTGATTGAAGGATCTTGTGAATGGTACATACGATGCATTCAATTTGATTGACCCTGGGGATAAAAAGTGTAAACAGTAGTCCAATACTTATGTATTAGTTACCTTTTCTGCTTGCATATCAAACCGTGATGCCTAATCAAACAAAACCTTGAAATGTTTCGTTGGAAGAAATCCATGAATTTGGGTATGATGGATTGATTTTAACTTTCTACAATTTACTCAATATGAATCTCGTGGTTTATGCATTTTGACTTTATGAAAATGCGAAACATTCGAAACATTTATAACGTACGAATAACAGCACTTAGATTCCCATCTATTTGTTTCATAGGTTATTTTTTGGACCTCATAAAATTATTTGACTTTTTTTATTCCTGCTGAATCATAAACCAACAGGCTTGGTAAAAATAGTTCTTTTATGTAAAAGATACGCCATATATAACATCGAAGTCTTCTCCTTGAACTTAAGGTATGTTCTTTCGTTTTTCTAAGGGGCTGAAAAGCTCTGGGACATCATTTCCTTGCACAAAAGCCACTTAGCCATTTTTCGCACGTAGTTGCTTTAGCATCCGCAAAGGGTGAGTTACCACTGTCCATGCGCAATCTGAAGTTGGTCAATCATCGTGGATTTCGAGAGATGTGCAGCTGCCATCCCTCAAAGTTCGGGGAAAACTCATCAAGCCAGAAAGAAGAAGAAGAAGCGAGGCAAATCTGGCTATGCAAGGTTCTGTGGTAATTGAGAGTTGGACGCTGCAGAGGATTCTCGATTGGTATCACTATTAGCAACAGATAGCGTCTAGTAGAGGGGGCTAATCAGCTGAATAAAGCAGAACGGCACCATTTCATCACAACAAACTGATCATTCACAAGTAACTACCAGAGTTATAATAGCTAATCTGAACGTCAAAGGACATAAACGAAGTGACTGATTCGACACTTAGAAAAAGAAGCATGGCTCCAGAGAAAGAGAATAAACAAATCTTGAAAACGAATTATTTAGTCTTCCCCCAAGAAGCTCGACCAGTTTTCCTGCCCGACCTGCGGCGGCCTCCTTGTAGGGCTCAACTCCGGGCTAATTGCTAGAAAAGGTTTCATCTCTTCTCTTCATGCTGTCTCTTTCCTGCATCTCTACCAATCTTCTGCTTCCTGCCTCAGTTTCGTGCCTCACTTCATCTAATGCGCCATCGATACAATTACTGACATGCTTCATGTTCGCTCCTTCCCTCAAGACCCCTCCGGCGTTGGCCACCAGGAGGAGCATTGTTAGAAGTATCTATCCCCCATAGCATACGCAGACCATGTCAAGCGTTTAGAAACTGGCGTGTCATCATCATCACTCGGATATCAGTTCACTTGATGTGATAGAAGCTCGTGATTTCATACTTGTGGTTTCCACGGGGTGTCCCATACTTGAAATTTCATACTCGTGGCTCTTCTGCCGCTGCATTCACTAGCTGTTGTTGGCGAGAGGCCAACCTCATTCTACTAATAGCTTCCGGCATTTCGAGCAACGGTCGCGCTTGCGGTCAATCCTACCAAGTCACATGCCTCAGCGGGACCAACCGCGATTATGCGTGGCCCAAATTCAGGCGGCAGAAGCTTCGGGGCTTGTCGAGGAGCCAATTTCTGGAACCATTTCCTTAACAAATATAAATAATGGAGACTCCAAAGTCTCAAGTTCTGACATCTATTCATTTGATTCGGTCTTGCTTCTACTTAATTATTCTTTGGCTGTTAAGAGTTGGAAAGTTCAAGATTCATTATGTCGATGCAGCATGTCCTGGTCCTAGAGAGATCCTTTGCTACTCCACGGACTGCTATTAGTATTGAACTCCTTTTCCTCTCAATATCTATTGATGTGTACGCTCTCTATTCAAATTTAAACTGTGTGTGCTTAGACTCGAAGCATTCGACAATTCTCTTCATGCTACAATCTTTGACGTTGGCAACGAAGCGAGCAGCTATAGTTGAACAATTTTGCCGGTTAATGAGTTTGAGACGTAAGTTAACATCCATATCTACAATGGAAGTAGAGTATACTTCAGAGATTGCAATACTCACTTAAGGAGGATGGCATAAAAGAGGGAGAAAATCATTCCATTCTTGATCATTCTTCATTTTTGCTTTTTTTACTTTTATTTTCGACACGTTATTTTTACTAACTCTATGCATAATTGATGATGCGACGCATTCACGCCTTTTGATAAGGATCTCTTAGTGAACTCGAAAAAAATCGAATAGATGCATTTCACGTTGACTTAAAACTAGAACATAAGCCCGCTCCATGTTAGTGGACAAAAAATAACCGAAGTGATTATGTAGACAAATGACATTTCATCTTTTAGTGTTTTTTGGTACATTTAACATTTTTTTAAATAGCAAGCAATGTGGGTTAAATTATTGTTTATTTCGATTAACAATTCAAGAAGATGATATTTGATGTGATTCCTGAATTTTTTATTTATTCAATGTAATTATTGTACTTTTGATAAATGTCCAATTTAGTATATGAATTATATAAAAATGTTTAATGTTGTTATTTTGTTAATTCAAGATAAGTGATCTCATAAAATATTTTTATATAGTTCGAGGGTTATATTGAATATATATCAAAATTTTACGGATGACATTTAACAAATTGAAAATTCAAATATCACATTAGATATAAGATTATATTTTAGGAACTATATTAATTTTAAGAATTACGTCGTATATCATGCCAAATTTCAATGAGTATTTACGTGATCATCTCTCTCTTTTTCTTTTTATAAAAAAACAAAGTGCCCTAAATTTGGAAGCGAAAGAGTCACAGTCACGTCTCGTTGATGCGACACACCGCCCCAGTTCCAGCGCTTTCTCACTCATATGCGTAATCCTCCTTCTCCCGTGCGTCCCTCTATCTTCCTCTTCTTCTTCTTCTTCTTCTTCTTCTTCTGCTGTCCATTTTGAGCTTCTCCGCACAATCTTGATCCTCCATTCCCACTTTCAAAACCATGGAGAACAAGCCCATCTTCATAGTCGAAGAGAGGAAAGAGCTCATGCTCTCCCCGAACAGAGACGCCCGCCCGGCTCTAAGAACGGGTCACTTCCTCAAGCCCTCCGCGACGGAGCCCGACCCGCCTCCGCTCCCTTCGACCTTGTCGCCGCCGCCGGAGAGGTTGCCGATCAACGTCAAGTTCAACAACTGGCGTTGCCCGACCAAGAACTGGACCACATGGGTGGATCGCATGGAGTCCATGCACGGGGTCACATGGAAAAGAGCTGGCATTTACGATGCCATCAAGTGTTCGACGTTCTTGATCCGAAAACACACTTGTTTAGTGCTCGCGCTCGCTCAGAATTGGTGTCCCGACACGAACACCTTCGTTTTTCCCTGGGGCGAGGCCACCGTCACGCTCGAGGACGTGACGGTCTTAGGGGGTTACTCTGTTTGGGGATCGTCCATTGTTTTGAGCCATCTCCGAAGCCTGTCACGGAAGGTTGAGATGAAGCTGAAGCGAGCGAGGTCGGAGATATCAAAGACGACAGCAAAGAAGGCGGACGCCTGCAAGTGGATGGAGAAGTTTAGGGACGCTGGGAGCGACATCGAGCATGAGGCCTTCCTCACGTTTTGGCTGTCGAGGTTTGTGTTCCCGGGCCCTGGCAATGTGATCTCTAAGAGGGTACTGCCGTTGGCGATAAATCTGGCTAGAGGTGTGAGGATCGCGCTTGCACCGGCTGTTTTAGCTCGTATTTATAGAGACTTAAGGAAGCTGAAGAATATTTTGGACGGACTATTTCCCAGCTTGAAGGATGGAAATGAATCGGATGCAATTGATCTGAAATTGTGGGCGCAGTTTGCTTTGGTTCAAGTATGGGCTTGGGAGAGATTTGTGGCCCCCATCAGGCCAAGAGAGGTTCAGCCAGGGGAGCCTACGTTGGGTCGATGGCAGAAATCAACAAAAATGACCCTTCAAAATGTGGGTTTCACGATGAGCGAAGCCGGAGTGCAGTTTAAATGGCGTCCCTACAGCTCGACCGTGGCGTCCTATGCATTTTATGGTGAGAAAGGGAAGTGGGTGTCGCTGGAGGAGGACGCTGATGGGGAACTGAGGTCATTCGCTCGCTGCTTGATGGCTCGTGAGTTGCCTGGGCTGGATTTCGTTGAGAAGTATTCGCCTCATCGAGTGGCCATGCAATTTGGGATGGATCAAGATATGCCAGGTCGAGCTTCCCCCTGCAACCAGGACCCTGAGATTGCTTGGAATAACTACAGTAAGTCACTCCAAAATGTGCAATTGTACATTCCAGCAAGGCTTTACAAACCGTGCATAACAGCTCGCTATGCTGAGTGGTGGGCTTCAAGGAGTTCAAATAGATCAATGCAGGGATTAAAAGGAAAGTCGGTAGTTAATGATGACTCGGTTCCTCCCGGTTTTCAGCAGAAAAACATTACTGTGGACACAGCTGACTCCAGCGAAAGTGATGATGGGCTAACTCTGGGGCAACTTTTGAGATCCAAAAGGCGAAGAAGTGCTGCCGAGAACTGCTCGGTTGGTGACTGCAACAATTGCTCAGGGATTGATCAAATGCAAAGTTCTTCCTTACAGAATGCGGAGAAAACTGACATTGAAATGAGAGGGTCACCAAAGGAACCTGTGGAGACGAACAGGCTCCACCATAGTGCCGCAGGAGGAGCTCAAAGAGACCATGAGAAAGGCACAAATGGAATGCAGCAGCGATTTACTGAAGGAGGTTTAGCCAACGAAAATGTGGGAGAAAGCAGTGAGTGTTTAACATATGAGATGCTAGCAGCGGATCTTGAAGCTCGGATTAGCAAGCTGGAGCGGGCAGTTGCTGAGCGAAAAGCTTGGATTACTAAATGAAAAGTTGATCTGAAAGAGTTTGAGCTGTGATGCTTTCATGTAAGTTGTCTACTGTCCTTCCATGTCTGTAGTATTTGAACTGGACCTCTTTTAAGTTAATGCTCTTGAATATCGTTTCTTTTTCTTCTTTTATATTCCATTTGTCTTGCTTGGGATTCGCAGAGATTGATCTAAATGCTTTCTGAATGTTTGGATTGCTTGTTCTGTTGATCATTTGGCTTGTGTGAGAAATGGCAATGCCTTGTGGCTGAGCTGAGTGTCATGTGTCCGATGCGGTGGACAAGGCTTCATATTTTGTGAACGTGTGAATATGAACTTTAAGTTCCAGAAAATCCAAATGAGAAATCACCCGCCATTGGCTTTTTTAACAACCCTTTTCTATCGTATATTGACTGGAGTAATGCCTGCCGAGGAGCTGCCTGGCACAACGATGTCCATTATTTTCTGGGGTCAAAAGGCTAATTTTTCCAGGGAACATGTCCTAGATTTTGTAGCACTCTGCCTTCTCTGCCTTCCGTTGCATCAAGGACTAGAAGAAGAAGCCTGCAATTGTCGTATCTTGTTCTGAAAAGATGCTGCTTTTTGAGGGAGATCATCCTAATACAGAAATGTCTTGAAATGAAAATAAATCGGTTCTTCTCGTTTCAGATGATATACAGTTGTCTTGTGCGGCAGTTTGTGCTTCTACTAAGCTAGTTCACCTGTAAGGTCTAGCCAAATCAGTCAAAAGAGCTACAACGTCGATATGCTGATCCCTCTGCAATTTCGAGGGAATTCTCAGATTGAAGAACTTTCGACTAAAAGAAAAATGGTAAAGTTAGGGGTGGCGTCGGTAGCCAGGGTAAGCAACCTTGGGCCAGGCCCTGACCGGCCCAACCTTGCCGGTTCAAACGGAATGGCCTGAGAGAGGAGGCCCGCTGCATGCCCTGAGATCAGATGGACAATTTAGAATTGTGCGAGATTTTTCTGCGGAAGTCATGCGATGCAATTGCTACAACATTATCGAAACACGATGCTTTAATTCGAATTTTCCCTTAGCTTGTAGTGTGACGTACAAAACCGTGCCTGACTAGTGCTTCTTCCATTATTCCCCATCAATGTTATTCGGTGAAAAATAAAGTTAGAAAAAGTAAGAATTTCTTCTTTGAGAAAGACAGACGTTTTGAGTTCGGACGACTTCCATCATGCTAATTACGATTTCGTTAAAAATTTGGTCGGGCATTTCTTAAGCAACCAAATAAGCAAAAAATTACAAATTCATTCATGTAAAAAAAAAAATGGTCTTAATTAATATTTACACCTGCAGGGACAATGTCACTATAAGCTACCAACTTCTTACAAGATCGGTACATTCTGCACTCCACTGTAACGGGATCTATTGATGTGTACACTTCCCATTCAAATTTGAGCGCTGTGCGCTCGGACTCCAAGCGTGCGATGACTCTTTTCGGGCTACAATCTTTGACATTTGCAGCGAAGCCAGCAGCTATACTTAAGACAATTTGCCGGTTAATGAGTTTGGGATGGAAATTAACATCCATATCTGCATACTTCATGTTCCTAATGAGACCGGGAAATCATTTCCATAAATAGAGTTAAGATAGGGTATTCGACTTGTGGAAATTAGTTTGTCTCTTTCATTGTAATTGTAATTTCTCCAATATTCTCGACATTTTTTAAGTGATAACCTATTCAAGTGAGTGACACGTGATAGTTGTTGAGCTCACCCGTCACCTCTCTCTTTGCAGTCTCTCTCTCCCTCCCAACTCCCAACCTAGTTCTACTCTCTCGAACTACCGCCACCTCATCCGTTGCCTTTGTCGTCGTCTCCATTTATTATATCCGAATCGATGCTCGGCTCTCCTTCTCCCTCTATCTTTCTCTCTTTAGAACCTTCGCCTCCATTGTAAGGTCGTGTTTTTCTTCCTTCTGGTCTTTTTTTTTATGCTCTCCAGACTTCTATAGTTGGTCTGAAGGTCGAGAGAAACCTTCCGATTTCAAAATGCGTTGGCATCGCTCGCAAGCCTAGTTCGTCTTATGGCCAGTGATGTTGCTGTTCATGGCTGGCCGAGAGCCTTTGCTGTCCTTGGCCTCGAAGGGCGAAAAGAAAGCCAAAGAAAAGAGAGGAGTGGAGTGGTGCAGACATGGAGCTGAGCATGCAATATATTCTCCACCCCCACTAGTTTAATTTCAATTTTAGTTTTTAGGATTCATATCACGAAAAATCTTAAATTGATACACGTGATAAATTTACCTTACATTTATTACATAAGTACTAATTTGTGGTCTTTTGTGGTATTAATTCAATTTAGCTAAAATTGACGGAAGGTAAATTTATTATAAATATATGAGTTAAAAAAATTTTATAGTTAAAAATTTAGTTTTGGATAAATTTATAAGAGGTATATCAATTTGAGATTTTTTATTATAAAAAATTAATTTAAAATTAATTTATCTAGTTATATTAATCCGAGATATTTCATTAACTCTATTTTTTGATGCGCATTGAAGAGTGATGTTTGCATATCATGATCACTGTGGATTGCTGAACACCAAATCGGTGCTCAATCCCGCGTCAATCGACCAGTACGGTTGTGTATCGCCATGAACGGATTTCAGAGGAAAAAGCGCCGGTACTATTTCAAGCAAAGCGTCGCGGTCACGCCTCGGTGCTGCCGCGACCCAACCACTCCATCACACTTTTTCACTCTTCTCCTTCTTCTTCTTCCTTCTTCTTCTGACCATTTTGAGCTTCTCTGCAGCATCTCGATCCTCCGTTCCCCACTTCCGAAACCATGGAGAACAAGCCCATCTTCGTCGTCGAAGAGAGGGAGGAGCTCATGCTCTCTCCGAACAGAGACGCCCGCCCGGCTCTGAGAACGGGTCACTTCCTCATGCCCTCCCCGACAGAGCCCGGCCCCCCGCCACCGCTCGTTCCGGCCTCGCTGCCGCCGGAAGAGCTGCCGTTCAGCGTCAAGTTCAAGAACTGGCGTCGCCCCACCAAGGGCTGGACCGTGTGGGTCGACAGCATGGAGCCCGCGCACGGGGTCACGTGGAAAAGGGCCGGCATTTACGACGCCATCAAGTGCTCGACGTTCTTGATCGGGAAACACCCCGGTTTAGTCCTCGGGCTCGCTCAGAGCTGGTGTCCCGACACGAACACCTTCGTTTTTCCCTGGGGCGAGGCCACCGTCACGCTCGAGGACGTGATGGTCTTAGGGGGTTACTCGGTTTGGGGGTCCTCCCCTGTTTTGAGCAGCCATCTCGGGAGACACTCCGGGGAGGTTGAGATGAAGCTGAAGCGAAAGATTTCCGAGATGTCAAAGGCCTCCGCGAGCAAGGGGGGTTGCTGCGAGTGGATGAAGAAGTTCAGGGGCGCCGAGAGCGACATGGAGCACGAGGCCTTCCTCGCGTTCTGGCTGTCGAGGTTTGTGTTCGCGAGCTCTTGCAATGTGATCCCTACGAGGGTGCTCCCGATGGCGATAGGTCTGGCTAGAGGCACGAGGATTGCACTTGCGCCCGCTGTTTTGGCTCGCATTTATAGAGATTTGAGTTGGCTGAAGAATGTTTTAGATGGACTAGTTCCCAGGACGAAGGATGGAAATGAAGCGGGAGGGATTTATATAACATTGTCGGCCGCGTTTGCTTTGGTTCAGATATGGGCTTGGGAGAGATTTGTGACCACCATCAGGCCAAAACCTAGAGAGGTTCAGCCAGGGGAGCCTAGGTTGGGTCGATGGCACAGATCAACAAAATTGATCCTTCAAAATGTGCATTCCATGATGGGCGAAGCCGGAACGCATTTTAAATGGCGTCCCTACAGCTTGCCCGTGAATAACCTGGCGTCCTATGCATTTTATGGCGAGAAAGGGAACTGGGTGTCGCTGGAGGAGGACACCGATGGGGAACTGAGGTCATTCGCTCATTGCTTGATGGCTCGGGAGTTGCCCGGGTTGGATTTCGTTGAGAAGTATTCGCCTCATCGAGTGGCCGTGCAATTCGGGATGGATCAAGATATGCCAGGTCGAGTTGCCCCCTGCAACCAGGACCCTGAGATTGCTTGGAACAACTACAGTAAGTCACTCCAAGGTGTGCAATTGTACATTCCAGCAAGGCTTTACAAACCGTGCATAACAGCTCGCTATGCTGAGTGGTGGGCTTCAAGGAGTTCAAATGGATCAATGCAGGGATTAAAAGGAAAGTTGGTAGTTAATGATGACTCGGTTCCTCCTGGTTTTCGGCGGAAAAACATTACTGTGGACACAGCTGACTCCAGCGAAAGTGATGATGGGCTAACTTTGGCAGAATTTCTAAGGTCCAATAGGCGAAGAAGTGCTACTGGGAGCTGCTTGGTTGGTGTCTGCAACAATTGCTCGCACAATGATCAAACGCAAAGTTCATTCTTACAGAATGCGGGTAAAGAAGACACGGACATCGAAATGAGAGAGTCACCAATGGAACCTGTCGAGAGGAATAGGCCCCACGATACTGCTCCTGGAGGAGCTCAAAGAGAAAATGGGGAAGGCACAAATGGAATAGGCCATAGCTTTACCGAAGGAGGTTTAGCCAGCGGAAATGCGGGAGGAAGCAGTGAGTGTTCAATGATTGAAATCCTAGCACTGGATCTCGAAGCTCGGATTAGCAAGCTGGAGAGAGTAGTTGCTGCGCGAAAAGCTCGGATTACCAAATGAAAAGTCACTCTGAAGAAATTCAATTGCGATGCTTTCATGTAAATTTTCTACTGTCCTTCCATGTCTGTTATGTTCAAACTGGATCTCTTTATCTAATGCTTCGGACCATCATCTCTTTTCCTTCTCCTTCTCCTTCTATTTTATTTCATTTGCTTTTTGGGAGTTTCGCAGAGATTGATCTCAGTGCTTTGTGAATGTTTAGATTGCTTGTTCTGTTGATTATTTAGCTTATGTGAGAAATGGCAATGCTTTATGGCTGATTTCAGTGTCATGTATCTGATGCAGTGGACAAGACTCCATTCTTTGTGAATGTGTGAAAATGAATTTCAAAATGCCAGGAAATCCAAATGAAAAGTTAACAGCCATCGGCTTTTTAACAACCATCATCTATCAAAAACTGGCAGGAGTATTTTGAAGTATTTTCCAAGGTCAAAAAGTTATTTTACCTGGGAATATGTCCTAGATCTTGCATATTCTGCCTTCAGTTATGTTGAAGACTAGAACCGAAGCCTATGATTATTGTTTCATGTTCTGATAAGATGCCGATTTTTGACAAAGATCATCCTGATACAGAAATGTCTTGAAAATGAAAATTTCTTGATTCTTCTCATTTTAGATGATATAGAGTCAGACTCATGCAGCAGTTTTTGTTTCAATTGAGCTAGTTCACTTGTTAAGGCTACGTTTGGTTCAGTTTGGTTCAGCTTTGCAAATGACCTTTGAGTGTAATGCAAATGCTGAAAGTTAAAGCTATTCAAGGAAATGTAAATTGTGTTTCATTAAAAACCTCTTTCCAAATGGACTTTGAATTGAATGTATGTTTGGCAAAAAGACTTTTGTAATGGGCTTTTGATATGTATATTTTTAAAATGAACCAAACCCTTTGCTGGATTGACGAAGGGCTACAGCCGCCTCAGGTTGCTCGAGGTTGTGTGACCTCCGGCAGCCCTCGGCTGGGTCGCGCGACCCTTGCTGGAGGTTGCTTGACCTAAGGCGACCTTAACCAATTGGCTCCATGAGGCATCACCGTAGCCCTTTGCTGGTCCAGCGAAGGGTTGTCTCCTTTTTTTAACAAAAAAATTAACCAAGGGCAAAATTGGAAATTTGAAAAATTGGTGAGGATAGTTTTGGAAATAAAAAAAAATAATTTCAGCATCTAGCCAAATGCTGCCAAAGCCCAATCTTGTCTTTATTAGCGTTGGGCTTTGCTTTTTCCTAAGTGCAAGATTTGGCCGAAAGCTCATTTAAATGATTGTCAAATAGCCCAACATTTCCCTAAAGCGATTTTAGGAGGTCGAACGAATTTCTTAGGAATCTTAAACCAAACGCACTCTTATTCTTGCCAAATCGGTGAAAAGAGCTACTCCATTAAGTAGTTGATTCCATTGCAATTTTGAAAGGAATTTTCGGATTGATGAACTTTCACTCAAAAGGAACGGTACAGGTGCCTTTTCTCCTCCTGCAATATCAAGTCAAAAAGGTACGGTTGCTCATTTGGGTTGATCAAATTGTAGATAGCCATATTGCAGTCCCTGATTTTTTATAATGATACTTGAGGAGAAAAAAAACACTACAAGTGTCATAACTAGGGCTATAACTTTTTTTTTCAATCACTTGAATGCCATAATTTTTTTTTTCTGATCATTTGAGTGCTATAACTTTTTAAAAATATTTACCACAAATACTATGCCATGTCGAATTTCTGGCACTTGGGTAAATATTTTTTAAAAGTTTTTAAAAATCAATCGAATGAAGTTATAACATTCAAGTAAACGTTTTTTAAAAATCATGGTACTCAAGTATTAAAAAAAAAAAAATTATGGCACTCAAATGAGCACTATATGAACACTTGTGATATCATTATCCCAAATACTTGGAAAACTCAATCGCACCATTCGTTCTATGCCACAGCTGAGGATATACCCTACAAGCAACGAGATATATTCCATCTTTAATCAAAGATGGTGTAGAGCAGAAAAGTGGAACAACAGAGCCAATTAACCCTTTCGGCTTGTTCAAATGGAGTGGCCCTGAGGGAGAAGGCTGGTGTTGTGCCCTGAGATCCGATGTGCGATTTTCAAATTGTGAGGGTTTATTATTAGGAGGGAAGAGGTCCAGAAAAGAAACAGGCTAAATTTGATAAACAAAAGCATCAGGCACGGAGAGGGAGGCAGCTAAGCAGAACGTGTGCACCTGTCTCACTTTTCTTAATTTTAGCAAATTGCAGTTATAATGGGGTCTCTCTCATTCTCTGCCAACTCCATAGGAGGGAAAGATGATCTGAGTAAACATTTTTCTGCATTCTTGTGTTTGCTCAGAAACCTTAAAGACGAAAAAAAGTCAAAAAATCCTGGTTCCTTCTAGGTGTAGAAGAACATGTTTTCTTCTGTCCTTGTTTCTCAACGATATATTGCTGTTCTCGGATTATGAGCAGTTGTGCGGTAGGATCTTTTTCAATTTTCTGGGGGTGGGACTTGAGATCTATTAGGATTACAGATCCGGCGCGATCGATCTATCGTCAAAAGATATTGTGTCTGGGTTTTCTTTATGGTGTTTGTGTCCGAGTGCTTGTGGACTGAGCGCTACGAGCAGGAGAAAATGAGCTGTTTCCAATGTTGCATGTCCGAAAGAAGACTCGCCCGAAAATCATTGAAGAAGAGCATTCGAGAGTACCGGGACACAAAGACTTTAGCCTCATTCGCCAACATCTCCTTCAAATCAGGTAACGAGCTCACGTCGAATTGTTGCTGAATAATCCTTTGGTCCAGGTCCGTCTTTGTTCGAATGTGATATAACAGATACTTGTCGTTTGATGATTCTGCGTTCTCTCTTCTTGAAATATATCCATGAATCGACAGATCAAAATGTGCTTGTAACGATTCTTTCAATATAAGCCAGGTACAATTGAACATTGGATTAAGCTCTTCTCAAAGGCCTATCGCGAAATTCCAGAGGCTGTACTTGTGTCACATTATATTTTCATGTCTTCAAATTCGAGACTTTTCAGTTGCTACCAATGTTTGCATGCACATATACAGTGATGTCTCCTTGAATTGCTCGAAGGATCTTAGTAGTCACGTCATAGTCTCTGAATCAAATCACGATTCTGAGTTCTTCATGTATAAATTCTTTGGATACATGGAAAGCTAGAGTCAACCTAGCGCAGAGAGAGAGAGAGATGTAGGATTATCTTTGACCATGTCTTACAATTTTGGATTGTCCTGAAAGTTTTTGTCATGAGCACGAGTGATATGAATGCTTGATCATATCAGGTAAACATAAACTTCTGCCTTCTAAACTAAAGGCAATACTGCACCAAACTGATCAAGAAAAAAATTTCCCTTAATGCAGATAGCAGCAGGCGCAGATACATCACCGAGGAAATCAAAAAATCGGTAAAGGAATATCGCAGCTCAGATATTTACATTCAGGGAGCTGTGCGTTGCAACGAACAATTTCAACCCCGACTCTCTAATTGGCGAAGGCGGTTTCGGAAGAGTGTACAAAGGACATATAGAGAACAAAAATCAAGTAATGATGCGAAATATCTCCCTCCCTTTTGTGTCTTGTCTTGTTGCTAGAAAAGAAAACTGAATTAACAGTTAATATGCACCGTCGTGCGTTGAGCATTACTTATCAGGTGGTTGCCGTTAAGCAACTGGACCGGAATGGGTTTCAAGGGAATAGGGAGTTCCTTGTGGAGGTCTTGATGTTGGAGTCTGCTACACCATCCTAACCTTGTCAATTTGGTTGGATATTGTGCTGACGGAGATCAGAGGGTTCTTGTATATGAGTACATGTCTAATGGTTCTCTAGAGGACCACCTTCTTGGTAAGTTTGGCATCTGAGAACTAACTGGAATCGTCCTAAAATTGATCTCAAATTTTGAGAACAGAAACATGTAGGTTGATTCCTGATGCTTTTTTCTTGGACCTTGTCAGAACTGCCTCCAGGGAAGGTGCCCTT